>JAFIDM010000003.1:70571135-70620800 GCA_023159025.1 Thereuonema tuberculata
TTCAATGAAACATCCGCGACAGGAATCGAACCTGCAACCTTCTGATCTGAAGTCAGACATCTTACCCATTAGGCCATGGGAACTTCAACTTTCTCGATATTGGTTTTTTGACTTATCTTTCAAAACTGAACTGACTTTGACTGAAAAGTAACAATTGTAATTAAAAAGAAATTCAAAAAAGAAAGACGCAGTACGTCATTAGGTAGAATACTGAGAAATCAGTATTTGTAACTTAAAAACCATTGAAAAGTATCAATTGGAATTGGATAAACGAGATGAACGAGAGTGTCGATAACATCAATCGAATGATAAGTCTAAGAATACAAGGAGAGACTACAGAGCATACAATACAAGTGCGAATAAAATTGACACTTCTGATAATCCACCACACAAACATCTCTATATGCCCGAGTGTCTGAACGCATTGAATCTCAGCGGAATTCCTCAACATCGTTTGTCATTGAAGATTGGATCTCCAATAATATTGTTGCGAAACATCAATCCCAAGTTTGCATACTGCAATGGAACTCAACTTAAATGCTGTTCATTCGATAATGATCTCATAGAAACCGAAATTATAACAGAACTCACAAAGGAGATTTTGTTTTCATCCATAGGATGTCTATGGAACCATGCGGTAATCTACTTCCATTCACTTTCACAAGAAAACAATTTCCGATCAGACCTTCTTATGCGATATTTATCAATAAAGCTCAAGGACAAACTCTAAATAAAGTTGCCATATAATTGGAAAACGTTGTCTTAACTCACATACAACTTTAGGTCTTTGAATCACAATTCAACAGAATTTGGTTATCTTCACTCTAAAGAATACTCACAATCAATTTGTTGCGAAGAATTTCGTATACAAGCTATGATCTTCATTTATCATCTATATCAACTAACGTCCATCTGAAATCTCTTCTTCAAATATCTATATCGAACAATCTGATGGCCTAGCTAATAGATATAGATAATTTTCACTATTTGTAACTCAAAAACCACTGAAAAGTATCAATTGGAATTGGATAAAAAAGAACAGAAAAAAAAATAATCACTATTTCTATTAGGTAGAATACTGAAAAATCGCTATTCGTTACTCAAAAACAATCACTATTTCTAACTCAAAAACCACTGTAAAGTATCAATGGAAATAAAAAAAAGAGACTCAAGAAAGAAAGAAGCACTATTTCTATTAAGTAGAATACTGAAAGCTCACTATTTGTAGATCAAAAGCGACTGAAAATTGTATTTATATTAGGAAAATCTTTTATTTCTCTTTCGGTCTGGTGCAATTATTGTAATTTACAAAAATAGAAATAATTTCTACAAGTTATCTACTGGAATCCAACATGCAACCTTCTGCTCCGAAGTTAGACGTCTTAGGCATTAGACCACAAGGATTACATTCTAATCTCTATAAAAAATAAAAATATATCACAGATATATGATTCACACGCTGATTCTAAAAGCAGTCGTGAATTGAGAGAATATATACATCAAAAATTAAAATAAAAAAAAACTTTAAAAAAATTTTAGTTTTATTTTACTTGATGTAATTTGTGTGTGTGTTTTTTTAATAAATAAATTATTTTCCGTTACATACGCGAGGCTTCCGGAGCGAAGCGACGGGTAGCCGACTAGTTTATATAAAAAAAAAATACTAAATTTAATTACTGTTTATAAAATGAAAGCAATAACTGAAGTGTAGCCACATTTGTATTTAAAAAGAAAATACTTTCACATAAAAAAAAAATAAAGAAAATATAATATTACAATTAAAAAATTGAAGAAAAACTTATGTAATGGTAACTGTAAACTATTGGCATATTATATAAATACAATTACAAATAAAAGTAATGACAATAAATCGAATAATAATTTAAAGGAATTTAGCAAAAAATAAAGGAATAAAAAATGTTTTAATTAAAAATGGAAATTACTTTCGTAAACTTATGAAACATTACTACATGTAATTGTAATAAGAATGTTTTGGATTTTAATACAAGTATAAAACTCAACTGAATAATCAACTGAAAAGTGTGGTCACGTTTGTATTTTAAAAGAAAGTAATTTTACACAAAAAAAAGATAAAGTAAGAAATAAATTTAATTCGATGTTCATGGTGTAAATTGACATATGTTTTAAGCATATTATTGATACCTCACATTTTTGTGACAATTAGAACGATTAAATTTAAGTAGTCATCATTCTTTTAGTAGCATTCTTTAATTCCAGAAATTAGTAAAAAATATTTCTCTAAATTTTTACAATGGAATTTTCTAACTTTCTTTATTTTAAATGTAATTTCAATACATTGACAGTCCCACTAGATAAAAACCATACTTTTCCTGTTTGAATGTGCTGTTAAGTACAACCTATAAAATTATTATATATTTTCAATAAAAATTAAAAATAGTGCTCATAACGCCAGAAATAAAAATAAATTTAAAAAGACAAATTATTAAAACAAAGTACAAAATAATTTGTAAATTCAAGAATAGATATACAGTCAGACCTCGATATAAGGTCACCCGCTTTTAAGGTCACTTTTCTGAAGTCCCGGCTCATTGAATAGGGGCTGTTCATATATTATGCCATTTAAAATTAGGGGGGGGGGGGGCTGGGTGGTGGGATGAGGGAAACATGACGCCGGGGGGGGGGGGGGGGTCTTGCCAAAAATGACGTCACCACTTCTGCCACGCTTACGATAAACGCACTAACTAGGTTTTGACACTTTTCAAGAAAAACACGTTTAAAGTTTTTATTTTTCTTTTGCTTGTATCTCCGGAACTACAAAACATACCAACATGAAAGTTGTTCATGACGAAATCATGCAATTTCATTTTGAGAAAGTTGTAGATCTCGATTTCCTGATTTCAAAGATATGTATATAACTCAATTTCGCCAAAAACCTTAGTTGATGCGTTTATCGTAAGCGCGGCAGACTTGCTAATCTGAGATGACCCTAAAATAAGTTTTAATATTTAGCTCACAAATCGCCGAGTGAGTAGGTAGCATTCGACTGCAAAAAAGCAAAAATAATTGAAACTTATGACATAAATAATGGACTTCTTGAACGGATTTTAAAGACTAAGAAAAGTAAGTTATTTAGTTTATTTTTCTCATTATATTACTTTAAAATATATATAACTACTCTGGGTACTATATTTAATAAAGGAGGATCTCATTTTTGTGTTTTCTTCCGCAACACTTGATTCATGTATCATACAGCCATAAATTTTAAATTTAAGAAAAAAAATATTTATTTATTTAGATCTCCAGGCACAGTATAAAGAAACTACTTCTAAAAGTTCTGTTGCTGTTGAAACTGCAGATGAAAAAAGGATAGAACTCTTGACGAATTCCCGTTCTATTGACAGGCTTTTTAAATGAGCAAGATGTTTTATAAAAATAGATGATGGGCTTCAATGCTCATATTGTGGAAGCAGTTTATTTAATGATTTCCAAAATGGTGAAACTTTCGCAGAAAATGATGTAACGCATCCTTAACCCTTCTTAAATTTGGTTTAGATGCTCAAAATGTGAGAGAGCACTTAGCTAGCATAGCTGTAGATGGGCAGTATATAGATTAGCTAAATTTGAAAAAATATTCCAGCATCCATGAACATGATGCACCATTTTGAATTAATGGAGAAAAATGCTGAAATGCCAAATATTAACAACAAAGCACATAATCTCATACTTGAATGTATGAAGGAATTCATGCAGGGGTTAAAATATAAAAACCATGTTAATAGTTCAATAGATTTGAGGAAGTTTTGTATCAACCAAAACTTTTCAAATCAATGAAGTTTACTACTTATTGAAAGGAAGTACTTAATACTTTCATACATGATTATAAATTTTTCGTATGTGCTTGTGAAAAAGATATGGAGCAATTTGCATTACGTGATAATTTGTTAAACAAATCCACTATATTCCATCCCACCCAAAACATTTCATGTAAAATAAGTTGCCAAAACTCACATGCTCATAACCTTTCACTGTTAAAAAGATATGAGATCTCAAGAAGAGCCAAGCCTCTAACTCTACAAGCCCTAACTCTAAAAACCCTATATCTTGGCCGTTTCGTGGCTGTCGCATAGGCAATCCCATGGAGTTACGTAAAGGATATGGAGTATGCATATTTTTTGACCAAGATAGTAGGGTTTTTAGAGTTATGCATGTAAAGTGAGGGGCTTGGCTCTACATGAGATCTGATAACTTTTTAACAGTGAAAGCGTTATGAGCATCTTGGCAACGTATTTTACATGAAATGTTTTGGGTGGGATGAAATAGTTCCATGAAACGGCCAAGCCATACTTTTTGACCAAGATATAGGGTTTTGAGTTAGGCCTTGTAGAGTTAGGGGCTTGGCTCTACATGAGATCTCATATCTTTTTAACAGTGAAAGCGTTATGAGCATGTGAGTCTTGGCAACTTATTTTACATGAAATGTTTTGGGTAGGATTTCATTTCTTTTTGTAAGATGAGATCTGATAACTTTTTAACAGTGAAAGCGTTATGAGCATGTGAGTCTTGGCAACTTATTTTACATGAAATGTTTTGGGTGGGATATACCTATCAGAAATTGTTATATAATAAAGAACCGGAACCCCCTTTATGAGGGGCTGAAGGGTGAAAGTTAGAGATTTCTTAATTTTTTTTGTTGTTGTTTGTGTGCTAAACCTAGCCTGCATACCAAATTTCAGCTTTCTAGGACTTCAAGAAGTACCCTAGAGGTTTTGATGATCATGAGTCAGTCAGTCAATCAGTGAATCATGGACGAAATTGACGTATTTCAGATATTAATAAAATCCAAAGTATAAAAGTTAGATAAATGAAACTTAACATAATTCATTAGTATGGTAACTGCATCGTATCCTGAAAATTTGAGCTCTTTAGTATTATCCAGGCCGAAGCTATGAGGGTTCGAAAATACGACGAAACGCTTCGAGCAAAGGTAGGTAGTGCCCTTCCTGCCTTCGGCTCGTCTTGGCGGGAGCACTGCCGTGCCCCCAGATTTATTGTTTATAATTACAGTAATATAATTAAAAACATGACATTTAGTTATTTTGTACATATGTTTAAAACCAGTGTTAAATTTTTTGTGGTCTCCTGACGGCCATTTATAAGTGCTCTCTTTTATCCGGAATTTCGATTTACCGACGGAGGTCCGGTCCCGACCATTTCGGTTAATCGAGGTTCTATTGTATTAAATAAAGAATTAGCTTTACAATCTTAGTGGATTTTAATTGTCGAAGTAATCCATCAAATTTTTAGCTTTTAGAAATTGACGTCATTTTGCGAGAGAGGGGGGGGGTTATTGGATTATGAGGGTAGGATGATTGTAGGGGGGGGGATAAAAAATCGGCAAAAATCGATGACGTAATATATGGACAGCCCCATAGGAATTCTTTGATATGGATTATCGGATGTATGGTCTGGTCTTAAATATCGTAATCGCATATAAGATCACTTTTGTCTGTGATTTCAGTGACAAACTGATTCAATTCCAAGAATTTTTCCGTGGGTACGATCTTTTATCGGCGTCATTTCTCCTTCTGACGGAAGAGACAGCTTTCCCACGCCTGGACAAGTGGGAAGGATATTTCTCTGTTTCCATCGCGTCACGTGTCCATCGTTGTTCACCAGGAAGTCGAAGGAAAGGATCTCA
This sequence comes from Thereuonema tuberculata, assembly GCA_023159025.1. Lineage (NCBI taxonomy): Eukaryota > Metazoa > Arthropoda > Chilopoda > Scutigeromorpha > Scutigeridae > Thereuonema > Thereuonema tuberculata. The sequence goes on from JAFIDM010000003.1 coordinate 70,576,816, forward strand.
TTCCAACCGTTTCTGTGCTTGTGTTATGATGTCGACAAAAAGAAAAACCTTGTCTCTATCAGAGAAAAAGAAAATCTTCGAAGATTTTGAAAACTAATGTATCGAAAGCATGTTTTGCCAAAGAGCGTGGGATACCACAAACGACTCTCAACAATATTCTGTCCTCGCATACTGTTGCAGAAACATGTAATGGAAAGAGAAAAAGGAAGCGTTTATCATCGTATGAGAAAGTTGAAGAAGGCCTTCTCCAATGGATAAAATTTGCTAGAGCTCATAATGTGCCTATATCGTGCTTAGTACTGAAAGAAAAAGCTCTACAAATAGCCGCCGAATTAGGAGAGAATGATTTTATGGCGAGCAATGGATGGATACAGAGATTTAAATTAAGACATGACTTAAATTTTAAAACAGTGTGCGCTGAAGCCGGTGATGTGGATGATAGCGTTTTAAGTGATTGAAAGAAATCCGTGTTAGATGACATTTTGAAGCGGTATGAACATTGCGATATATTCAATGTTGATGAATGTGGACTTTTTTTCCGGGTCTTTCCCGACAAGACTTTTACTTTCAAGAAAGAAAAATGTATGGGGGAAGGGGGGGAAGTAAATTGATGATAAAATTGCTACCACTTCTCAAGCTTCGATTTCCGAAATTGTTTCGCAAGTTTTAGATTCCAATGCAGCAGAAAGTGAGGATAACTACAGTGATATTGAAAGTGAAGTGGTGACACAAGCAGAAGCGCTCAGAGCATTAAATATCGTAAGACAATTTTTTACGAGTCATGAGGGAGCTGAAGAACATTTTCAGAAATTACAAAACTTAGAAAACATTGTACAAAAGATGAAACCAAAATCACGACAGTCCTGTATTATGGATTATTTTAAGTATGGTCAGTTGTACATCAGTACTTTGCTTGAGCATACTACTACTATTTCTAAAAACTTTATTCCGAATTAAAATTTTTAAAAATAATTTCTTTCTGATTCCTAATTTTAATTGGTTCAACTAAATTAAAAAATTATAATGTAATAAACTGATATTTTTGTACGTATTAAATTTTACAAAGAATTATACTGTATTTATATAATGCTTATTTATTGACAAAAGCGTATGAATTGGTTATAAGGTCACCCGCTTATAAAGTCACTTTCGCGAGGTCCCAAGGGGTGACTTAATATCGAGGTCTGACCGTATTTAAGATAATGCAAAATAATTATTGGAAATTTTTGAAACTATTGTTGACACATTATCTAAACCTTTAGAGTTTTTACTCTATTTTTTTATTATTGTTATACTTTGGTATTTAGTTCGGATTATAAAGCCATCGAGTTTATACTTGTATTAGAATCCAAAACATTCTTATTACAATTACCTTAGTAATGTTTCATAAGTTTATGAAAGTAATTTCCATTTTTAATTAAAACATTTTCTATTCCTTTATTTATTGCTAAATTCTTTACATTATTATTCGATTTATTGTCATTATTTTTATTTGTAATTGTATTTATATAATATGCCAATAGTTTACAGTTACCATTACATAAGTTTTTCTTCAATTTTTTAATTGTAATATTATATTTTCTTTATTTTTATTCTTTATTTTTTTTTATGTGAAAGTACTTTCTTTTTAAATACAAATGTGGCTACACTTCAGTTATTGCTTTTATTTCATAAACAGTAATTAAATTAAGTATTTTGCTGCGCTGTCCCTTTTGTCTCTGACCTTGAATGATCTGTTGGCATGGGAGAATCCTGACGTCATGCTTGGCTCGCAAAGAGTGATGATGTCACATCACTATTTCTTTTAACTTTAGCATTTTTTTAAACCCCCTTTCAGTGCATAAGAGCAGCTAAAATTTGGTAAACGTCAATTACTTAAGATCCTGAATAAATGATTAAAATTTCAAGGGATTTTTCTCCCTGACAAACCTTACCATTCTCTTGTTAGATGGCTCTGGAGCACGTTCTAAGGCCCCAAATGGAAAGAAATTTGGACAACAGGTACACCAAACGATGCGCTCGCTGTTTATTGAAAAAATAAAAAAAATGACCAATAGATGGCGCTGTAACAATACAAAAGACTTGAACAGCGTCACAAAAGTTTAGTTCTCAATGTTTTCGATTCACAAAATGGCATTTTCTACCGCAGAACGTAATACGTCTGCTAGAATTGCTAGATATGACGTCTAATGTTGTCCTTCAGTTTGACATCTTTCACGATACACCTGGTTCTTCAAAAAAAAACCATAACCAGAAGTCACATGCGGTGAGGTCAGGTGATCGGGGAGGCCAAGTTGTCTGGAAATAATGCCCGTTAACCTATTCATTTGTAAAGTGCTGCATTAACAAATTTTGAACACAACACGTGATAGGTGTTGATGCACTTGCACGAATATGGTTTCCTGAAGGCACTTCCGTTGTTGAAGCTCTGGTGCTACGAAATTTGACAACATATCATAATACCACTGTCCGGTTAATGCAACAGGTGCGGGCCCAGTTGCAGTTACTTCTTCAAAAAAAAAGTGACCCAATGATGAAATAGGCGTAAATCCACACCATTGGAGAATGCAGTGGGACCTATTACATAACACATGGGTTTTCTGTTGCCCATATGCGACAGTTGTGGATGTTCATTTGTCTATTTAAGCAGAAGTGGGCTTCGTCACTCCAAAGAATGTTTTATGGCAAGTGATATCAACTGTCATTCGCACCAGGAACTGAAGTACAAATGTTATACGAATTTCCTCACCCCATGGGACTTCTGGTTATCGGTTTTTTTTGAAGAATCTATGTTGGGTTTATGTTGATGATAATTATAACTGGAATTCCCGTTATAATTATGTTGTTAAAAAACTTCATACGTATACTTATATGGTTTATCATTTAAAACATCTTTTAAACCCTTTTAAACAGAAAGTAATAATCTTTAAATCATTTGTTGATTCTGTTTTAGATTATGGATTAACTTGCTGGATATTTTTAAATAAATATCAAATTGATAATATTAACAAAATGATTTTCAAATTTTTTAATAATATTTATATTAATTATAAAAATGAAACTACAGAACAAAAATTAAAAATTAGATATAAATATAGAATATTAAAATTTGAAGAAAAATTTATTTTTAAGACTATTTTAAATAACTTCTACAAGATTAGAAGTAATAAACAAAATTATAATATTGGTTTTTTCTACTAGATTATAATTGGTTAAATGTTTTGAAATTATTAAACCATTTAATTATTTTGGATTTAGATTAGATGATTATATTAATTATAAATTATTTAGTCAAATTAACTGGGAGAATTATAATAATAATAGCATTAAATATATTAAAAATCAATTAATTTATGATCTAATTAATAATGGAATAAGAAAAACGTTTAATGTCGTACATTAAAATTCCAGCATTTATAACACAGGAGTAATTTGGGTATATTTACACCTCATGGTTTACAAAAGAAAAAGAAGCAGGTGTCTCGTGAAAGATATCAAACTGAAGGACAACATTAGAAGTACTGTTCTAGCAGTTCCAGCAGACATAATGTGTTCTGCGATAGAAAATGCCATTTTGCAAATGAAAAACAATTTGACAACAATGGAGGACACAACTTTTGTAACGCTGTTCAAGCCATTTTTTGTACTTTTTTTTTTTTTCTTTTTCTTTCAATAAACGGCGAGCGCATCGTTGAAGTACCTGTTGTCCAAATGTCTTTCCATTCTTTCTTTTTTCTTTCTTTCTGATGCTCAACGAGCACCAGAGCCCTTTATGTAGAGGTATTTTAATTTTAACAATCCTATTTATCCATTATTCAAATAGCAGCCATTAATGCTCGAAAATTACAACTAGACATTGCTCGAAATTAGCAAAACTAAGTTATAAAAAATGCAGTACAAAGAATGTCTCCTGTGAAGAATTAATTCCAAATTTTATCATTGAAAGTTCACTGAAATACAGCAATGCATTCTAATGAAAGGATTGAAGGAAAGGAGATCGTCACTCATGTAGACATAAGAAGACAAACAAGGAAGATATTTTAAATAAATTTAGATCTATCAAATATACTATTGAGGAATTTTAAAAAAAAACTAGAAAAGGAAAGAGGTGATAAGAAACTCATTAATGAAGACACGCCTCCTGAAATGTGGGCTCAGTTTATTGTAAATTCAGAAGGATTTGAATAAATTTTAGAACCTGAACAAGACGTTATCAAAAAATGAACAAAAGACTTCGAAATATATGCAAAGTACGTCTCATAGATAAAAAAAACAAATACAAATACAATGATTAGCAATAATTCAAGTTTACCAAAATTCCAAGGCTTTCCTAAACTGCACTAAGAAAAGGAGCAAATTTTATTTAAAAGTCAGACCCATTGTAGCATGCAGGGATAAAGCATTCAAGACAATTGCTAAGGACCTCCTTAATTGATAATACAGTAAAACCTCGTTAAGTCGTCGTTTTCCTTTGGTCCCGACAAGGTCTCATATACATAATGTAAAATAACCCTCCTTTACCCTTCACCAAATTTAATTCTACTCCGGATAACTCGTCACCCTCAAAATGGCCAAAAGCATCTTTCTTCTCCATTTTGCATGCCATTGTGTTGTCTTTTCAGCCCCACCCCTTCACTTTAAGAAAGCTAAGCCTTTAGGGGGAATTGTCGAGTACGCCTGTCACTTTATTCCTTTCCTACCCCTTCGGGGGATTTGGGTTCTTGGAATCTCGCTGCTAATCATTCAAACCACACTTCTTGCTGCGACACTGTCGAGTGTAGACGTTTTTCTTGACCGCTCCTGAGTGTGACTTCTTTTCATAAGGGCTGTTTTTTTCTCTTGCAATTTCGTGGTTCGATTACGTTTTTAACATGCCACGGAAAAGAAACCTCATTATCTTTTAAAGAAAAAAAAAGACTTAATTGCACTTTTTGAAAAATCAAATGTTTCGAAGCAGCTTTTGCCAAAGAACACCATATTCCCAGGACTTCATTAAAAGATATTCTTTCATCGAAACAAGTACAGTAATACCTTGAGATACGAGCGCCCAGATATACGATATTCCGAGATACGAGCAAGCCTTCGAGCAAACTTTTGCTTTCAGATACGAGTAAAGATTTGAGATACGAGCACGCTTACAGACGCCGACGCTATGTGGCCTCACTCTTTTTGACGACACATGCCTTACTCATTTTCATAACATTTTGAAAGGGAGACAAACAAATCTTCGTCGATAAGTATTTCGTTAAAAGGCCTGCGCCAAGTGAAAGTGAGGGTAGTCAGGAGAAAAAAGTAAAGAAAAGTGAAGAAAAGTAAAGAATACAAATTGAAGAAAAGCAAAACAAAAATAAAAAATAGAAAAGTAAAAAAAAAAATACGTAAGCTAAGTTAATTCTAAGTTTATGTAAGTTACGTAGTGTATGTGTAAAATATGGTACGGAATCAAGTGTCTACGTATGGGCCAACTCTCTTCCGTCCCTTCCTCCCTCCTCCTCCTCCGCATATGCCGCTATTAGGGGCTACTGTATCGTCTGTCAGTAAGTATTCATGATTAAAACCACATTTTATTTTATATCACAGGAATCCTTATATACTATATTTTTTTTGTTATATATGTGTCTATAGCAATTAAAAACGTATTTTTCCGTTATTATTAGCATTAATAAGGAAGTTTTTTTAAAGGGCCGGAACGGATTAATTTTTTTTTCTGTTATTTCTTATGGAAAAAAAAGATTTGAGATACGAGCACGGTCCTGGAACGGATTATGCTCGTATGTCAATGTATTACTGTAATTGAAGAAGCTGACTGCAAAGAAAAAGAAAGAGAATGAGGAAATCGAAGTTCGACGAGATCGAGGAGATTTTAGTTCGATGGCTAAAACATGCCAGATCGCAAAATATGCCGATTTCTGCCGTGATTCTCAAAGAAAAAGCCATGGAAATTGCTAAGGAGTTGAACATTGAAGATTTCGGCGGCAGCAATGGTTGGCTGGAACGTTTCAAAGATAGACATTGCCTTTCTTTTAAAACGATTAAAATGTGGTAACTGTAAAAAGTGTTTTTTTTTTATTATTATTTTCATTCATTTTCATGTATTAACTTCTGAAAATCTTGTTTTTCTCACCGAATCCTATAGCAATTCATGAAAATACTGTATTTCAGTGTTTTTTGTTGTTGTTTTTTTTTCAAAAATTCCCACTCCATCTAAGTCATCAAAAATGTTTGGTCCCTTGAGTGAAGACTTAACGAGATTTTACTGTAGTTGTAACTTTCTAAAATCGATAAAATTTATTAAACCCTCTGGAATACATGGAAATGATTTCCCTGGATATAGTGATTTTATTCACATCATTATCATTCTCACGATTGGCCAATATACAGTGTGACATCCAGCAAGTGCGGGTCCCGTATATTTTACAGGCAAGCTGTAACCTTGGGGCCGCTAAAAATGCATAAACTAGCCATAGTTAAAACACTCCATCTAATTATTTTAATTACAATTGTTATCTGTTAATAATAAGGTTTATTTTCAAAATAGTGGCTTATTTATGGGGCTCCCATCTTCCGCCATTTTATCAGAGTGTACAATGAAATTTATTGAGGAATAGGTTTGGAAAATATAAGATATACAAAGAAATGTTATACATACGGTATGTGTCGGTATGTTGATGACTTCTTGTTCTTGGTCAATAAGAAGGAAAAAGAAAATATATTTGTAGTTTAACTCCATAAACAGAAAAATACAATTTACTATGGAAAAAGAAGGTCAATTGGACATGAAAATCATCAGAAAAAAATATGCTTACAATGAACACAGCAGTTCATTGCAAAGAAACAGAGCACACGTTATATACTGAGAAACCTGCTGATCAACAATAAGAAATGTTATAATATTGAAGCATGACCACTAATGCCTGTCAATACAGTCTTAAAAAAATGGTAACCAATTTCTTACTTCCGTATATGTGGATTGGTTTTTGGAGGGGGGACAGAATCCAATCTGAAAGCTAGGAGGGAAAAGGAGAAGAAGAGGGAAAGAAAACGAGATATTCAGCTTCTTATCTGGTTATGAGGAGGAGCGTCATCTCATCTTGGTTATCCGAACTTACCTGGCCGAATAATGAACTTTTCTTAGCTAACCCCCATGACGACACAATGAGAAACATCCTATCACGTGACTGCAGCCTTACATTTCTCTATTTCCTTTGTCTTTTATTCTGACAACATCCTTTTAAATATCAGTCTGATATTAAGAGAAGTTTTTGAAAACCGCCTTCGGAGAGTTTAGAAAAATGTTAATTTTAAAAATCTGAAAAGTAAGGATAGAATTTTTTTTATTTCCTTTCACAGAGTATTAAAAATATATATTATTTAAATGATTGTTATTTCTGATACATACCAAGTTTGCTATTATCAAAACCATTTAAAATAGAATTGCTTAAAAACTCCTGATCATTATTGTACTACTGTATAATTTTAGAGGTGATTTAAAGTCACTTAATTTATTCAACTACGATTTTTCTCATTAGCCTTGAGGGTAGTGTGAGAAATTAACTTCTGACAAATAAAAATTAGGAAAAAAAAGAAGAAGAAAGAAATGTGAAAACGAAAGTAAAGAATAAAATATAGGATTCTTTTATGCAATAAAAAAGAAAATGAATTCACCGAGTTTTATCAATGACTTGACTCAAAATGTTGTCCCAACCTCAGGAATCCCAACTTATTTTGCTGACAGAACCATTTGTTGAAGATGAAAGGTGTTTTGAAATGCTGCTTCTGAACAGGAATCAGTCAAGGTAAGAAGTCTCTCTTATTTAATATTGCAAGGATTAAACTACCTTTTCTTTTATGGTACTATCCACAGCAGAAACTTGTTTGAAATTTGAATTTTCTAATTAATTAAAACAATGGAAAAAAAAGGTTTTTCCTCGATCTCTCATTTCGCAAACTTAAATATGGATGAAAGTAGGATAGAAGGAAGTTTTGGTAGACGGAGGATTAGAATAAAGCTGAAGAGCGGGTGTATTGCGTAGATGTTTCTGTAAAAGTGAATATTAAAAGCGATTTATTTAATAATAAGATGTCATTGCATTCTCGTTCGTATTAAATGCTCGGCTGCCTGAGGATCTTTTTCTTTTTTTTTTTGAGGGGGGAGGGGCATTGTATTAATGAGAAGAGCATTTAGTTTAAAAATGATCTCGATGTAGGCCTAGAGGACTATCGAAAATAAGAGGATTTTTTATTTCCTCTACCCCTTTCCATTCATTATCATTTTTTCTTTATTGTTTTCCTTTACGTGGTTTCTCTGTTACTAATCATTTTATATTAAACTAGCAGCAAAGCCTGTCGGCTGACAGGCATAAAAAGATCTGAAAAATCATTTTATTATCAACTATCAAATATAAAGTAAATGTAATCTAAATACTGTGCTTACTTGTGAACGAAGCTTTCAATTTTTATTTAGATTTGTGCTGGTTTGTTTCCTTTTGTCAAGTTAAGAGTAATGTGTTATGTACGTCTGTCCGAGTATGATCCTTGTCCAAAACTACCCCTCTCCAACTACGCGGTTCACACACAACGGAACTACTGCATAGCCGTGGGGTCACCAACGACCTACATACACAACATCTCCCTCCTTTACAAGAATATCAACTATTACTGTAATACAGCCAAACATGCAACAACCAATAGTTCAACTAGGCACCAGAACTGGTCAACGAGTTTACATAACATAGTCTTTAAATCTGGCGGGTAAACGAATGTTACGTCGGTCCCTCTGTTCTGCAGGTGGGGCAGGTGCAGCCTGTTGATCTGGAACCCGAGGTTGAGCATTCACAACTGGAGCAGGGGCTGTTTGTCGAGCAGATACAGAGACAAGAGAATGAGCATTCACTACCCTCTCCCCTTTCCCACAGAACAAATTCTCCACTCTCACCCCATGTGAAGCAGCACTTTTCAACAGTCTTGAACGAGGAGGAAGATAGCACGGACTCAAATGAAATCTGTTCCTCCGATACTCGGCACCATTAAGACACTTGACAATGTAAGACCTAGGGGCAGGTCCAACCTTGGTGACCACCGCACGGTCCCAATGTTTCGACAAGGGGTCCACTTTAACCCAGACCTCCTGTGCGACTCGTAGCGGAGGTAATTCTTTCCTGGTACGCACCACGGGGTTCACTTTTTTCCCGACAGGTTTCGGGGGTTTTACCACTCCTTCCTTTAGTACATTTGGTAGGACCGGCAGCCTTGCACGGATTTTCCGACCAAACATCAGCTCTGCAGGAGTTGCTCCGTTCTGAAGTGGCGTCGTTCTGCTCACCAGCAGTAACAGATGCATATCCTTTCCATCCTCCAACGTTTTGGCCAATTGATGCTTAAAAGTCTGCACAGTTCGTTCAACCTGGCCGTTGACTTTGGATATCTCGGGCTGCTTGGTTTCCACGTGATTCCCCAATCCTTCCGAAATTCACGAATCACTCTCGAGTTAAATGGGGATCCTTGATCAGACACAAGTGTTTGGCAAGCACCGTATCTGGCGCATAAAGATTTTAACACTGCCACTGTAGCAGAGGCTGTCTTCTTTGTCATGGAGATCACCTCTAAGTATTTCGAATAGTAGTCGATTACTACCACAAACTCTTTTCCTTGAGCTGTACAGAAATCCACTCCGATCTTCTGCCAAGGAAATTCTGCATCCTGTGGAGAAATTTCTGGCTCGGCCCGATTGTTTCGTTGGTGTTTCTGGCACACCACACAATGCACTATCATGTTGTTGATTTCAGCAGTCATTCCCAGCCAGTAAATGGACTCTCTAGCCAATGCCTTACATGCTACCATTCCGCGATGGGTTTCGTGTACAATTCGCAACATCTCGTCTCGAAGAATGGTAGGGATTACTAGGCGCTGGCCTCTGCATAGAAGGCCCTCCTCCACATGTAGCTCATCCTGACAATCCCAATACGGACGTAGAGTCTGTGGAAGTTGGGATTTTAACGTTGGCCAACCGTTGTTTACAAAAGAGATGACTTGTAGTAGTTCTGGATCGTTGCTCGTGGCCTCTCTCACCTGCTCAAGTTTGGCATCACTTGACTGGGTCACCAGACATAGTGAGGCCTTTCGTTGCGTCATGTCGTCAGTGTCTATTTGATCATTCCTGCTCGGGCTCCTAGAAAGAGCGTCTGCTGGTTCGATTTCACTTCCAGGCCGATACTGAAATTGTACATCGTATCGCTGTAGTCTCAGTAGCAGGCGTTGAAGGCGAGGTGTAATTTTTTGGTAGGGTTTATTTGCTAAGCCGATCAATGGCTTATGATCAGTTTGTACTGTTATTCTGCGACCAAACGTGAAATAGTGAAATCTTTCACATCCATAAACAGCAGCCAACAGTTCCTTCTCTATTTGTGCATAATTCAGTTGTGCGGCCGTTAACGTGGCTGAGGCGTAAGCCAGTGCCCTGTCATTCTGTAAGGCCACGGCTCCTAGGCCATATGAGCTTGCATCAACTTGAATTACCAATGGAAGGTTTGAATCGAAGTAGGCGAGCACCGGAGCTGTCGTCAACAATCGCTTGATCTCATCGTAGCACAACTGTTGTGTCGGTGTCCATTCCCAGGCAGCGTCCCTGGCCAACATCAGTCGCAGGGGTCGAAGTACATCAGAGAAATGGGGAATGAATTTGGCGAGGTATGTAGCTGTCCCTACAAACCTTTGCAGTTCTTTCTTCGACTTGGGTGGCGGCAGTTCCGATATTGCAGTTGTCTTGGCTGGGTCGGGTTTTATCCCTGTAGCACTCACCGCATGTCCCATGTACCCAATCTCATGGAGTCCAACACGAAGTTTCTTCTTGTTCAGTCGAAGGTTGGCTTGCCTGGCCGCAAGAACAGTTCGTCTTAACTTCTCATCGTGGTCGCTAACATCCTTACCCCATACTAGTAGGTCATCATGACAAGATTCAACTGTCTTTACATCACGGAAAACCTCCTCCATGGCTCTTTGAAACACCTCAGGGGTACATGAAATCCCGTAAGGCAAGCGTTTGAATCTGAACAGTTCAAACGGTGTAGTGAACGTGCACAGCTTAGAGCTAGCTTCGTCCAGCTCCAACTGAAGAAACGCCTTCCATCCGTCAAGCAATGAGAACACCTTTGCGTCTTTCAATTTAGCCAGCAGGGTTTCCATTGTGGGAATTTGATGCCGTTCTCGTCGTTTAGGCGACGGGGATCAAGGCATATTCTCACACTGCTATCAGGTTTGATGACAACAGACATGGAATTTACCCAGTCTGTTGGTTCCCTAACGCGACAGATGACATCATTGTCCATCAGCCATTGCAACTCATCTTTAACTTTACCTTCCAATGCTTGCGGTATTTTCTTTGGCGCTGAAATGTATGGGATCGCGTCTGGTCTAATCTTAATGCTGTATGTACCTGGTAGCTTACCAGGCCTTTGAATACATCTGGGAACTCTTCCCGTAAAGTCTTAGCTGATAGGGGTTCAATCATACGCAGCGTTGGCGCCTTAGATTCGTTAATATTTACTTGAATTTCGTTAATGCGTTGTATCAAGTGTAATCGAACACATGACTCTTGGCCCAATACTGGCAAAGCCGGAACATCAATGATTTGAAACAGTACACGGTATTTCTTACCTCTAACTGTACAGTCAATCCAGCACTGTCCGCAAACCGGGACTGGATGGCCCAGATACGTACACAAATCCAGCCGTGATTTTTCACATCGTATGTTCAGTGCATTCTTCTTAATATACACTTTCGGCAGAACGTCAGCGTCCCACCGGTGTCCAATCGAAAACGAATCGTTTTTCCTTGAATTAGTATTGGTTCCATCCATGGAATCGTTTTCTTTATCAGCGAGCTGTCGCCCACTCCACCAATAATTAACGCAGCAAGACTTCCACCGGCGGCACCCTCTTCGCTCGCATCGTCCCTATCAAACTCATTGTCTTGCTCCTCCAGCATCGCCACGCCACGTCTTTGTTTGCACATACGTGAGAAATGATTTTTTCCATTGCAGTTATAGCATTTTTGTCCAAACGCAGGGCATTTCCGCTGTTCGTGTGTTTATCCACAGTAATGGCACTCACCTAACTGCTCGTCTGCTTCACTACGGCGACCATCTTGTCGGCGGGACGACACCTGGCGAGACTCAGCTCTACTAGCCTGACTTCGCGCTCCCGTTTTGGCGGGCTTCCACGGAGCCCTAGACAATTTGTTCACTTCTGCTGTCTGTTGAGTCATTGCAGTTGCTTGTTTTTTAGACATTTCCGCTGCACGGCACATGTCAATTGCATCAGCCAGTGTCAGATGTGTTTCTCGTAACAATCGCTCACGTAGCGCATTATCGTAAATCGCCACCACCAACTGATCTCTAATCAAACACTCCGTAAATGATCTGTAGGCACAGTCTCTTGCTCGCTTCCGTAGCTCTACAACGAGTTCATCCATTGGCTGATCAGGTGTCTGCCGCACACAATTAAACAAGTAGCTAGCAAATATTTCATTTCTTAACGGTCGGAAAAACTTATCAAATCCTTTAAGTATCACCTCAACAGTAAGTTCGTCACCAGTTTGAGTGAATTCAAAGTTTCTGTATAGCTCATAGCCTTCATTACCGTTAGCAGTCAATAACACCGTTCGTTGCTGCTTAACAGAAAGCCTTTCTGTCTCTGCTGCTACCGCGTAGATTTCGTACCGTTCACGCCATTGTTCCCATGCATCCGCTGGCCGATCCCCTGGAACAAATGGCTTTGGTAGTGGAATTTTATTCATTTTGCTTCTGACACCATGTTATGTACGTCTGTCCGAGTATGATCCTTGTCCAAAACTACCCCTCTCCAACTACGGGGTTCACACACAACGGAACTACTGCGTAGCCGTGGGGTCACCAACGACCTACATACACAACATAATGTTTGCTAGATTTGGGTTACCAGAACAAATTGTATTGGATAATGGTCCGCCCTTCAGATGAATTTAGTAGGTTTTTGAAGCGTAATGGTATTCAACATATATTAATTGCTCCTTCTCTTCTAATGGTCAGACAGAGAATGCAGTTAAACTCGTAGACACATTGAATAGCAAATAAAGCGCTACATTATAAAGACGTTTAGACAAATTCCATGAATATTGATAGCGGTAACTGTTTAAATTGGATATATAATTAAAAATATACTTCATAATCGATTGCAAACGACTAAAAAAATAATGTAGCGCTTTATTTGCTACTCAATGTGTCTGTTCTCTTGTTTTATTAAAGCGCATTTACAAAGAGATTTATCCGCATAAGATCGGCTACAGTTTTCTTTCCTTTGAAGAAATTGTTTTCATTACTTAAATCCACGAAATATCCTAAACTATTTTATTTAATAGATAAAAGTAATTATTATCTATCCCTTTTTAATCATTAAATTTCATTAAAATCGGTGCAGTGGTAACAAAATTATTTGGTTTTGAACGTATGTTTTGTTAGAATTTCAGGTAAAATTTCATGGAAACAACATGGAATGACAAAATGTACTAATATTTCATCCAATTTGAGTACCCTTGATTCAATGGTACCATTGAGAACCTTGGATCTATCTTAATAGCTTAATTATGTCGAGTTACAGACAGACGAAATTAGCAAATTATATAAGTTGATTTTGTTAATTGTTTATTCAATTTAAACAGGTACCGCTATGAATATTCCTGGAATATGGCTAAAAGTCTTTATAATGTAGCGCTTTATTTGCTACTCAATGGGTCTGTACTCTTGTTTCATTAAAGCGCATTTACTAAGAGATTTATCCCCATAAGATCGGCTACTGTTTTCCTTTGCTCTTCTCTTCACTTCACTATAACAGTCAATTCTGGTCCACTTCTTTATGTTGTCCATATACACTAGACGTCTCCTGCCTCTTAGTCGTTTCGTTTGGACTTTGCCTTCAAGTATGGTTAATAAATTGGTGCCTGCCGATCCTCTGAGTATATGCCCGGTCATCCTCATTTTGTGCATCTTAATTGATTTGAATAGTTTCCTGCCTGTTCCCATGCGTTGCAGGACCTTCCTATTTGTGATGTGATCAGTCCAGGGAATCGTGAGTGCTCGTCGATATAAATATATTTCTAAAGCTTCCACTCTTGCCTCTTGTGTCTTGGTTATCGTCCATGTTTCACAAGCATAGGGAAAAACGGGCCGTAGTAATGTCTGTATCAGTCGCAGTTTTGTTTGGATGTTTGTTGTTCCCCTCAAAATGTGTTTTTGTTCAGAAGGCCTGTTTAGCCATTGCTATCCTTCATTTTAGTTCCAAATCTACTTTTCCATTATCTTGAATCTTCGCGCCATAACTATTTTCATATATAATAAGGTGACCATTTTTTCTAAAATGAAAAGGAGGACGCAAATAAATTGAAGAAAAAAAAAATCTGTTCAACCAAAAAAAAAACGTTTCCAACTTCACATATCAAAAAGGAGGACATATTGCTCTTCAAACATAAAAAAAAAGGACAGAATTTACAAAAGGAGGACATTTCGGAGGACACTTCTCAAGGGAGGACGGTTTGTCACCTTATATTTAATCGTTTTTCCACCTATTATTATTTGACTAGTGTCTTGTGTGTTATTTCTGAAAATACACATCCATTTGGTTTTTCTGCTGTTAATTTCTAATCCATATTTTTTGCCCTTTTCAATAAGGGTTTTTAGAAGTCGCTTAAGGCCCTTCTTTGATCCCGCAATTAAACTTGTCATCTGCGTATCGAATGTTGTTAATCTTCATTCCATTACCCATATGCCTGCTTGAACTTTTTCTAATTCTCGCAAAAGTCTCTCACTATAAATATTATAAAGTAATGGTGATAGCACACAGCCTTGTCTCACCCCTGTTTTTATAGGAAATTGATGTTCTTCATCCTTAGTGACAGAGTTTTGAAATAATTTCAACGTCTCGGTCTTCCATCGATGGGGATTTTGAGATCTCCATCAGTATTTTGTGCTTCACCCTATCGAAGGCTTTTTGAAAATCCACGAAGTATACATAAAGTGGTCGGTTCACATCGATACATTTTTCTTCAATAGGTTCAAGATGAGTATGGCGTTGGATGTGCCTTTATTCTGTACAAAGCCATTTTGCTGTTCGCCTATCTCAGGTGTCAGTTTTGGAGATATTCTGTTTGGATGGTTTTTAGCAGTAGGGGGAAGTTGGACAAAATGGGGACGGCGGGTCAAACGGGGACATTCAAGTTCTCCTTGATTAGTGCTGCTATCGGCGATAAACCATAGTACTACTGTTACTGGATGCCACAGCAATAGTTTGAGTTGATTAGTGAAGGTTGGATGACGCTTGCTTGAGTTTTAGTGTGGTTTTTTGTTTTGAAGTGAAAAGTTTTCAATTTTTGCAAACTTTTATGGTGTGTTAGTTTCACATATAACTGATTGTAAGTATTGGGCGAGTACATATTTCATTTCCTTATCTATTAATCAGTGTTTTGGCATGTCCTTTAATCTGCTAAGTCGTTTATGTGACGAGAAAAGCAATTTTTTTGTAATGTAGTTCACGGTCGGGTCAAACGGGGACACTGGTGGTGGTTCAAAATGGGGACGAAAATCGAATGTTGGAACGCTGAGGAAGATGATCAAACATTCATTTGTGATTACTGTGCTTAGGCCAGTTTAATGATCAATTACAATATTCCTAATGTTATTTAATGAAATTAAAGTATAAACAAACGAAGTTTTATATTAACACAATAATTTACATTGTTTCTTATGGGAACCCCATTTTGTCCGACCGGTTGTCCAAAATGGGGTATTACGCAATAAAACACTTAGAATTAAAATACACATGTAAAAAAGGAATTTGTTTACTTTTCTGCACCATTTTATTATAGCTAAAGGACCTAAGTAAATGACTAATGGCTTATAATACTGTTTTATTTGCTAGATTTCGTTAAATTAAAGTTAAAGAAGATGTGTCCCCATTTTGGACAACTTTCCCCTACTTTTGATGCATGAGAAATCATGCAAAGTGTTCGATGTTCCTCGCATGACATCGTTCCACCCTTCTTTGGTAACAAAACACATCTGGACTTTGTGTAATCTCCTGGTAGCTGTGCCGTTTCATACATGTCTATAAATGCATTTACTGTTTTTTCTTTTGTATCTCCGTCGGTGGCTTTTGGAAGCTCTTCTGTTCCATTCCTGCTGCTTTGTTATGTGGCAGCGAGTGTAACATTGGGTGATTTCTTCTGATAACAATTCCTTCGCATACACTTTTAGTGATACATCGAGTATGTGTGGTCTTTCTTGATCGTCATAGAGTTCAGTCAGATATTCTATCCATCTTTTTGCCGCCGAATGTTCATTGGTTGTAACTCTTGTCCCATATTGCTCGTGTTGTTATATGTTTCCTCTTCCCATTCAACAGTGTGATTCGATTGTACACTCCCTTATCCTATGACTCTCATTGAGACTGCTAATTTTGTCGCATTCACTGTTAAGCCATCTTTCTCGTTCTTTTCGACACTTCTTCTTGATAATCTTATCAAGTTCCTTATACTTCAACTTCTCATCTGCTGTTTGTTGATTTTTCCATTTTTTTATCAGTTCAATGATTTCATTTGTCATCCATGGTTGTTTTTTGGTCGTTTGAGAAGGTGGAATAATTATTTCAGTCGCTTGCACCATGGCGTTTGTCAGTTTTTCTCAGTTCCAACTCTCATAATCATTTAATTCTAATATTCGTGTTATTTCCTCATTTTAGCTATTCCGTATGTTTAGATTTGCAAGTTTCTCAAAATTCGATCTTTTCCTATTAGCCAATTTATCTAATTTCTTTAGTCGAGCACGAAATTGTAATTATAGTGTAACATATAAGAAAAAAAAAAAAACCAGTGCTATGTACAGAAAACTTAAACTTGAGTTTTCCTGAGATCAAGATATTCCGTTTCATCAGGTGGTTAATAACAAAATGAAATAAATTTGTATTATTTTTTATAAATACAGTAAAACCTCGTTAAGTCGTCACCCGGATAAGTCGTCACTCCGCTTAAGTCGTCGTTTTCCTTTGGTCCCGACAAGGTCTCATAGACAATAATGTAAAATAACCTTCTTTTACTCGTCACCAAATTTAATTCTACTCCGGATAACTCGTCACCCTCAAAAATGGCCAAAAGCATCTTTATTCTCAATTTTGCCTGCTATCTTTTCAGCCCCGCCCCTTCAGTCTAAGAAAGCCTAGCCTTTACAGGGAATTTTCACGTGGGAAATTCACTTGGGAAATTACACACTTCTCGCTGCGACTCTGGTCAAGAGTAGACGTCTTTCTTGACCGCTACTGAGTGTGATTTTATTTCATAGCGAGTAAGCCCCGAAAATTTAAAAGCGATCGAAATTGTTTTTCTTCGTCCAAATGTAACTGCACTTCTCTAGCCTTTAGATCAATGGATAATTCTTGACTTTAAACGAAATACAAAAAAAATGCTTGTAAAGGACATGATAAAAGCCTTGGATAGGAACGAAAAGCTAGAAGTTTCGGTTTTAGATACGATTAATTATGTGCACAAAAGTTGGAGTTACATTTCATTACAAAGTGTTTCGAATTGTTACCAGTAATCAGCACCTTCATCAATCAACACTGTTGGATTATTTTAATGCCAGTAAAAGAAAATAAAATGTGGTAAGTACAAAATGTTTTTTTTTTTTATTTTCCATTCATTCATTTGCATGTATTGATTTCAGAAAATCTTGTTTTTCTCACCGAATCCTACAGCAATTCATAAAAATATTGTATTTCAGTGTTGTTTTTTTTTTTTCAAAAATGCCCACTCCGCTTAAGTCGTCAAAAATGTTCGGTCCCTTGAGTGACGACTTAACGAGGTTTTACTATAGTTTTTTTTGTTTTTTTTCATATATAACTAGTCGGCTACCCGTCACTTCGCTCCGGAAGCCTCGCGTATGTAACGGAAAACAATTTGTTATTTATTAAAAAAACACACACACACAAATTACATCAAGTAAAATAAAACTAAAATTTTTTTAAAGTTTTTTTTTATTTTAATTTTTGATGTATATATTCTCTCAATTCACGACTGCTTTTAGAATCAGCGTGTGAATCATATATCTGTGATATATTTTTATATTTTATAGAGATTAGAATGTAATCCTTGTGGTCTAATGCCTAAGACGTCTAACTTCGGAGCAGAAGGTTGCATGTTGGATTCCAGTAGATAACTTGTAGAAATTATTTCTGTTTTTGTAAATTACAATAATTGCACCAGACCGAAAGAGAAATAAAAGATTTTCGTAATATAGATACAATTTTCAGTCGCTTTTGATCTACAAATAGTGAGCTTTCAGTATTCTACTTAATAGAAATAGTGCTTCTTTCTTTCTTGAGTCTCTTTTTTTTATTTCCATTGATACTTTACAGTGGTTTTTGAGTTAGAAATAGTGATTGTTTTTGAGTAACGAATAGCGATTTTTCAGTATTCTACCTAATAGAAATAGTGATTATTTTTTTTTCTGTTCTTTTTTATCCAATTCCAATTGATACTTTTCAGTGGCTTTTGAGTTACAAATAGTGAAAATTATCTATATCTATTAGCTAGGCCATCAGATTGTTCGATATAGATATTTGAAGAAGAGATTTCAGATGGACGTTAGTTGATATAGATGATAAATGAAGATCATAGCTTGTATACGAAATTCTTCGCAACAAATTGATTGTGAGTATTCTTTAGAGTGAAGATAACCAAATTCTGTTGAATTGTGATTCAAAGACCTAAAGTTGTATGTGAGTTAAGACAACGTTTTCCAATTATATGGCAACTTTATTTAGAGTTTGTCCTTGAGCTTTATTGATAAATATCGCATAAGAAGGTCTGATCGGAAATTGTTTTCTTGTGAAAGTGAATGGAAGTAGATTACCGCATGGTTCCATAGACATCCTATGGATGAAAACAAAATCTCCTTTGTGAGTTCTGTTATAATTTCGGTTTCTATGAGATCATTATCGAATGAACAGCATTTAAGTTGAGTTCCATTGCAGTATGCAAACTTGGGATTGATGTTTCGCAACAATATTATTGGAGATCCAATCTTCAATGACAAACGATGTTGAGGAATTCCGCTGAGATTCAATGCGTTCAGACAATTGGGCATATAGAGATGTTCGTGTGATGGATTATCAGAAGTGTCAATTTTATTCGCACTTGTATTGTATGCTCTGTAGTCTCTCCTTGTATTCTTAGACTTATCATTCGATTGATGTTATCGACACTCTCGTTCATCTCGTTTATCCAATTCCAATTGATACTTTTCAGTGGTTTTTAAGTTACAAATACTGATTTCTCAGTATTCTACCTAATGACGTACTGCATCTTTCTTTTTTGACTTTCTTTTTAATTACAATTGTTACTTTTCACTCAAAGGCAGTTCAGTTTTGACAGATAAGTCAAAAAAGCAATATGAAGAGAGTTGTAGTTCCCATGGCCTAATGGGTAAGATGTCTGACTTCGGATCAGAAGGTTGCAGGTTCGATTCCTGTCGCGGATGTTTCATTGAAAAAATTCTTTTTATTTTTCATTCTCACAGAAAACTGCGCCGGACAGACAGACACACACACAGACAGACAGACAGAGAAATAAAAGATTTTAGTAATATAGATTATGTGCGGTGGCTTATTTCAATTAGTTATGTATTTTTAAAGCAAAGTTTAAATACGGAAACAATTTTTTTTATTCAGATTTTTATTTTGTTTACTACTTGTTAATTAACCATACAATAAATAATACAGTGTAACTTGGATAATTCGAAGCTGAAGGGACCACTACAATACTGCGAATTATCCAAGACTTCGAATTAAACAAGTGACATCTTTTAACTTTAATTTCAGATCCACTGAATGCTTGAAAAGATTATTCTGTCAATAAATAAATATTTATTCAGAAAGATCATGGTATGAAAGACTTAAACACTATATGTATGTAAACAAAATAAGATTTATATTACATAAGCTACAGTACATATTACATTCAATACAGAAAATTATAGTTTTTCAAAAAATTGTGCAATGTCTGATTGTTTTGTAGAATTCAGTCGCTTAAGGTTAGCAAAATCATCAAGCATGTTTAGTGAACGGAAAACAGCTTCACTTGCGTTGGTTTGTCCTTCAATGTACCGACGAAATTCGTTGGCGATTTGGCATTTCTTCTTCACACCCTTTTCCACCTCGCGAATGACGGCGATCTTTTCAGCGAACGTTAAATTCTTGTACACGCATGGTTTACTGAAAGACATGGTGACACTGATAGCAGGAAGCTCGAATGGCGTCTGAAGCGTCACGTGTCGAACGGTGGCGGGAAGGGGATTTCAGTTGTCACATGTTGAATTTCTTAACGATGAAACGTCGAAAAGTCGTTATGGTTCGAAATTTTTTATAAAAAACTTCGAATTAAGGAAGTTGAACTTCGAATTATCCACGATTTTTTAACATTGATTTAATAAGAAATTCAAGGGACTAAGAGAAATCTTCGAATTAACCATGATTTCGAATTAAAGACGTTCGAATTATCCAAGTTGCACTGTATCTTTAGCAGCCTAGATCTATGCTAGGATTCAGTAAACACTTTCAGTTCCAATTTTAAGACCACGAGCGAATGCGTGATGTGATTTTTTTCTTAATTATTAGTAACATTTTAATTTTTAGACGATGTTATACTCTTCACTAGACGCCAATGAAATTTCGGGATTTATTTACTTTCTTTGAATATGTACAATCCGTTAGTAAATGTACATTTCATAACAAAATCCATAGAATATTGTTATTTTTAACTTATTAATGTGATGAAATAAGATTTAATTTTAGGTTTAAATTTTATTTACCTTTTATTTTATATTTGGTAATTTGAGCTATAAATTTCTTAATTGTCTAATTAATAATCATAATAATAGAAGAAAATTCCTTTTCTGATTTTAAATTTCGTCCATTCCGTGTTTTTCAAATATACAATGGACTGAACTTATGAATACATTTTGAAACGAAAACCCAAAAATGAAATATTTTCACATTTTTTATGACACATAATATTCATTACTAAGAGAATGAGGTGATGTACAATATTTTATTGTTTATGTATTTTACAACATAATTTTCAAATAATGTAAAATTTTAAAACTTACACACAAAAAACCCACCGTAATTTTAACTTATTTTTATTTATTCTTTGAAGTTAATTAAAAGTAATATCTCAATAATTTCTATTTTCTCTCCTGTTCTCTCCACTCTTGCGTCATTCTTACCTACATAAAAAAAATAGCAATTACAAGTGAATTTTTTATGGCATAATCTGCACTGTTCTAGAAAAAAGAATTTCTTGACAAAAAAAAAAAAAAGCAATCCCGTAAACAACACAAGAGAACACAGGAATTGTCCCCAACCAATATCTCTGTCGAAAGTCTCCCCTGCTTTGGTTAGCAGTTAAAATTAACTTGTATGCAACTCATAAAAGGAGAAAGGTGCGAAGTAATAATCGAGAGGGCGGGAACTTTCTTTAAATAGGTTAAAACAGACAGAGTCATCTAGTGAGAGATTTTTGTAATCTGTATCGAAATTTCCCCGCTCTTAAAGAACATCATCAGAGAAGCAAATGACACGAAAATGGAAGTTGTCTGAATAGGCAAATGTGATTCAAAACATTAATTTGCATATTTGCCCACAACCCAGACTGGCGCTGCTGGGTTATCTCCACTTACCTGGATCAACAATAAGTGGCAGAATCGTTGAGTGACACCTGAAAATGCCCGAATCTGAAGCATGGAGAGTCATAGGGCGTCTTGAAGCTGACCAAACACAGATGACAGTGGCAGCAGCGCTTGGAATCTCCCAAAGCGTGATTAGTAGACTCTGGAATCGCCTCAGAGAGACTAGCACAGTACGAAGAAGACCAGGGCAGGGCCGCCCACGTGCCACCACTGCCAAGAGATGATCGCTACTTGACATTAATAGCACGAAGGAACCAGCGAAGCAATGCGACTGAGCTGCGGGGACAGTTTCTCGCTGCTACTGGACGACGGGTGTGTACTCAGACCGTGCGAAATCGACTCCGTCACAGTGGACTGTATGCTCGGCGACCTATGGTATGCATTCCGTTCACTTTTGAACATCGCAGAACCTGCAGAAGGTGGGTTGAAATGAATGTTCCTTGGACCCGTGAAGAGTGGTCCACGGTTCTCTTCAGTGACGAACCTGACAATCGTCGTGCCCTGATCTGGCGTGAACGTGGAACACAGGAGAATCCATGTTTCGTGGAAGAAAGACATTCCTTTGGTGGGGGTGGAATCAATGTGTGGGCAGGCATCAGCATTGGTAGTCTTACCGACCTCCATGTTGTTAGAAATGGAACAGTGAATGCTGTAAGATATCGGGATAAAATTCTATAGCCTGTAGTGGTCCCTACGCTGGATCAGTTTGGGCCAACTTTCTTTTTGTGAACGATAATGCACGCCCCCACCGGCGCCTCTCGTTAACAACATGCTGCAAGAGGCTGGAATTGAGCGCAAGAACTGGCCTTCTCGTTCTCCAGATCTGAATCCCATCGAACACGCTTGGGATGCTCTGGAAAGACGTATTGCCAGTTACCAATCACCTTCCATAACACTTCGTCAGCTGGAAGTAGTCCTGGTACGCGAGTGGCCACAAATCCCACAGAAACTGCTGGACAATTTGATCCTCTCCGTGCCTCATCGCTGTCAGTGTGTTGTAGCAGTCTCAGGTGAGACTGACCATACACCCTACTGAACAGTTAATGTGCGACACATTTTTCACGTTTGACATGCGAATGTTAACCCCCGTCCTTGTGTCACATCCTGCTCAATCCCCATAAATGGATTCTGCACCTCGTTTGCATATTCAAACAACTTCCATTTTTATGTCATTTGCTTCTCTGATGATGTTTTTTAATAAATAAACTTAAATGCCTCTGTTTTTTGGGTGTATTATATTCATTTCTCAATATCCCCTAAATTTTGGGAGCAGTATATTTAGTCAATTGGAAAAATTATAATTTAGAAAAAATTAAAAATATAAAAAATCAATTAATATCTGACGTAATTGATGATAAAATAATTTTACATTTTTAATATATGCATATAAATCTTAAATTAATCTTTTAATACTGTAAATTAATGGATATCGAGTTTCGCAAAGCAAAGATTTCAATCATTTGCAATTTGGAGAATTTAGAAAGTATAGAATATAAGAATAAAATTAACAATTAACTTACATTACCAAACAAAAGACGGACAGTGATGTGAAATTTGAAAACTATTAATACAAAATTCAAATCACTGTTTCTATGGAGATACGGCCAATTATCTCCACGTCATTAGCGGCACAAGTGTCAAAAAGAGAAATTAAAATTTAGAAAATTTAGAAAAACAAAAACGCAATAGTTAAAGACTTTACTCTTTTCTATCTTACATATACTTTTTTTATTTCTTTTGTTTTTTATCTTTTTTATTTTATTTTATATGTATTTAAATATATTTAATTTAAAAACAAACAAACAAATAAACAAGAAATAACAATTTATAAATAATAATTTTCGAATTAAAGTTATAAATAAATATATTTTGCAATTTCAGAATAAATTTAAATTTCAAATTTATAAAAATACAAAGTTAAAGATATTTTTTATTTTTCCTAATTTTATTTGATGATTTTAATTCTTCTAGATAGGATTTGTTGGTTTATAATCATTTAAGTTATCTTATGACAACTCAAGATTAAATCCTTAAATTTAGGAAGTTTTGAGTTTGATCTGATGACTGTCATTTGTTTTTGTTTGTTTTTAAATTAAATATATTTAAATACATATAAAATAAAATAAAAAAGATAAAAAAGAAAAGGAATAAAAAAAGTATATGTAAGATAGAAAAGAGTAAAGTCTTTGACTATTGCGTTTTTGTTTTTCTAAATTTTAATTTCTCTTTTTGACACTTGTGCCGCTAATGACGCGGAGATAATTGGCCGTATCTCCATAGAAACAGTGAAAAGCGCTCGCCTTCTCAGTGATGAATGAATTCTTTCACAAATCCCGGGATTTTGCCGTTTGTCGTGAAAGCAATTGTTTATTCGTTCTCGCAACTTGTCCTAACTGTTGACTGGACTTTAGTTAAGGAAGAAACCACCAGACCCAAATAAAAAGGGCATTAGGCAAATACAAGATAACACAACATAAAACACAGACTGGAGTGGAATAACTAATGTTTTTAAATATCCCCAAATACAGAAATCCAGAGGAGTAAAATCAGGGGAGAGTGGAGGCCAACGCCGTGGGCCATCCATCTGCTACCAAATTGATCCTGTAAATGGCACTGTAGAATTCGATGAAAATGCACCATCGTGCATGTACCACATTGTGCTGCGAAAGGAATAAGTAATTGAAGAAGGTAATCTTGTAAGAAATAACAATAAGCCTCCCTGGTTAGTCTGTTTGGAAGAACAAATAGTCCTAATAAATGGTCTCCTACAATTCCTGCCCACATATTCACTGAAAATTGCACTTGATGACGTTGTTAGTGTGGATTTTGATAGGCCCAAATATATGGTTGTTGTGAAAATTGAAGACTCCATTTCGTGTAAATTGAGCTTCATCTAAAAGGAGAATTCTGTTAAGGAATTACTAACAGTTGTAATAGTCACTCACAGAAGTGGCTGATAAATCTTCTTCATTTAAAGATTGAACTCTTTGAAAACGATAGGGAATGAATGGATTTTTATGGACAATGTTCCAGATTGTGTGCTGACTAACTCACTCTTCCATAGCAATGCAGTGAGTACTGACACTTGGTGAGTCGAGTTTCTGCAACACCCTCTCTTCCAAATCATTTGTCCTCCAGTTTCTGGGCCTTCCTGGTGATTTCGGATGTTCAAATGTTCCATATTCTCTTAGACGTTTATGAATCTTGATAAACATATGTGGATCTGGATGGTATCGATCAGGAAATTTTTCTGCGTGCAAACGAGCAGCTTCAAGTGCATTTCCATCCATTTTGCCATATAATTTTTCCTGTATATCGATTAATATTCTTTGTATAAGTAAACGTAATAGAACTGGTAAATTTAAAAAAAAAAGGGGGGGGGAGCATATCTGAATATCGGAAAAAACCTTCTAAAAATGCTATCTGCCTACATTAAATGCTATTTGTGTGTGTTTTTGTTTGTTTTCATTTGCCTACATTAAACTTCCAAAGAAATTTAACTCATGAAATTCTTAATTGAAAACTAAATTATAATTTCCCACATGATAAAGTATTTAAACAGATAGCTTTAACATTAATTTATGGAAAACTTGTTTTGGAATATATTATTAATGAATAATTATCAATGATAAACGATGCAGCAACACAGTTCTTGATTAGAAACCCAGACTTTTGTTTATTAATGTTTATTTGAAATCAATTGATTGCACCATCCACAGGGAAATTAAATAATATTAATTGTCACTGTTTTAATTAATTTTGTTTAATTATTTTGCTATACCCATGTTAGTAAAGAAGTACAGTAGTAGAAAAAATAAACAAAAGAATAATTTTAAATTCATTCAAAAAGAATCAATATTCAATTTAATCAATAACATTGAGGTATTTCTGTTCTCTGATAACAGTTTCTAAAAATTTGGATTCTGTTTTGTTGATTTGCAAGAAAAATGTAAGATTATTCCTAACGATATAGGCAGGTGCTCTAGTTCTGCGGGTGGTGACGTCAGAACCATTAGCCAATCAGAGCTCCTAAAAACCAACCTAATATTCGGCATTTCTGGAGCCATTTATAGAACATATCACTGGCCCGAATACTGTGTTTTCTTCAAAGAAGTAAGGAAGCCACACCAAATTGTAACCTTTGATGAATGCAACGGAATTTGATAATGAACGCAAAAAGTATTCCTCGTGAAGAATCAAAAACTAATATTGGCAAAGAAACCGCGCTCTCAAACCATCACGAAAAAAAATAAAGAAATTTAATTTAGAACAGTAACAGGAAAATAGCTTCCGCTCAGCTATTAATTTGTCACAAGTTATAAACGTAAAATAATATTAACTATATTTTGAAGTCAAAATATATATTAAAAGCATTATATATATATATACATAGGGCCGTCGCGTGGTTTGTTGGCGCCCGGGGCAAGATTTCGTCAAGCGCTCCCCCCCCCCCCCAAACTCAATCTCACGTCTACCCACCCGACATTACACCTATCTGTAAGGATTCAAACACACAGCGAGCGCAGGGCCGGACTTAAACACCTAGGCACTTGCGGCCCCCCCCCCCCCCCCCGTCCCGAAATCCACCCCCAGAAGAAAAAAAAAAACAAAAATCTCCAATTCAATTCAACAACCAAATTTTGTGTCTTATTTTTGCCGTTGCCGCGGCGCCCAGGGCGATCGCCCCGGTCGCCCCGCCCACGCGACGGCCCTGTATATACAGTAGAGCCCCAATTATCTGCGGAATTGGGTGGCAAGGGCTTCGCGGATAACAAAAATCGCGGATAACTAAAAATGAGGTGTAAACACGAAAAAAAATATTTCACCATTAAAAACTAAGTTTTATTGAACAAAAAACATAATACAGTGGCGGATTTGCGCATAGGCGCAGGAGGCGCGCGCCACGGGCCTCATACATCAAGGGGGTCTCAAAATTTAGCTCTCAAAATAGATTTCCTTTTTTTTTTTTTTGGTTGTGAAAGCAAGCCTAGGGGGCCCCACCAGTCAGCCTAGGGGCCCCATCCATCCAAGAACTACAGTAAAACCCCGTTATTACGCTCCCGCTTATAGCACTGTCCCGTTCTTTACGCTCCTTTTATACAGTCCCTGGAATTTTCTATGTAACTCAGTATACTTTTACCCTCTTATGACGCTTCAAATCCCGTTTGTAGCGCTTTTTTTATATCAGAAATTTTGTATCGAAAAGAAATGTAACACTGTAAAGAATGTTTTCTTTCCCGGTAGGAGGGAATCTTTGAACTCTTTGAAGTGCGGGTCTGTGATACAGTAAGTTAGTGCAAAATTTCGAAGCGGAAATCCCTTTCTATAAATGATAAAATGGAAATTCTCCATAAGTACGACGAGAATTCTACACTAAGTCAGAAGGATTTCGCAGAATCCCTAGGAATTCCCTCGTCCAGTCTGAGAACAATAATAAAAAATAAGAATGGAATTATCAATGCAGCGAAGGGTGGTTGCAAACGTAAAAAAGTAGAGTCTGGAAAATATTAAGATGCCGAGGAAATTCTAATTGAATGGATTCATCAGTCCCGTGATGCATCAGTGCCATTAAGTGGCCAAATCATTCAAGAAAAGGCGCGTGAAATAGCGGGCAGTGCACTAAATCTGATCCGAAAATATATTAGTGTTGCTCCTAGTGGTGTATCAATTGATGTTAATAGTTACTTGAACCTCATTGAAAATGTCATAATTCATAACAGTAGCACACACACACACGGCAAACCACAATCAAAGATTTTTTTAATAGGAAATAAGCTCACATTTGCACTATATCTATTGCAGAATCAAGTATCTTTCCTGTAAAATGGTGTCTAAATGTTTCCCCATCTCATAAATCATTTCCCGTCTATAGCGCTATCCCGCTTATTACGCTTGTAGTTCATGGTCCCTTGACGAGCGTAATAACGGGGTTTTACTGTATTTCCTTTTTTTTTTGGTTGTGGAATAATGGAACTCCCGCCCCGGGCCCCCAAAGGCGTTGGTACTCCACTGTGTAGGGGTAGTGAAAATATTTTGAGGGGGCCTCAAAATTGATTTTGAGTACCTCTCAAGTGCTAAATCCGCACTGATATAATATGTAAAACTTTTAAAATCTGTACAGTACAGTAGAAAGCTTTCTGCAGAGCAAGAGCCTGCCACTCATCCACAAATTCTGAGAAGGCAGTGCCGGATTACCAAATAGGCAAAGTAGCACCTGCCTATGGGCCCCAAGCCTTTTAGGGGCCCGCAACAACATATCAAAACAATAATTTCTTTCAAGATTTGATCTTGAAAGAAAATTACAATCAAGCTTTCTTACATTGTTTCCAAAAGATAGAAAAAAAATGAATCATCTCCAAGAAAGGTAAACTTTACATTAAAGGCTTTATAGAGAAAATACTGTATTAATATAATGTACCCATAAACAACTAAAGTACATATACCATTGACATCTGGTTCACATTGCAATTTGTCTCTGAAAAGCTCATCTTCTGTCAGCAAATATCTAACTTACTACTACAATTAATAATGTAATTATTTGTTAAAATCCACCATACAAATTTCTTCTAATCAAGTTATAAAGTACTGATCGACATTATTCATATTTAATAGTTTATTTTATCCAGAGTTGATTACATGTTGATCTGATTAGGACCATTATATATTTGCATTGTGACATAATTGAGGGAATAACTTATTGATCGATAGAAATTTCATTTTATAAGTTTAGTCAAAATTGAGAGGCGGCATTAGGGTCCCAACATTTTTTCTTTTCACTGTGCTCGAGGTCAAACGAAATATCCGAGAATTGTCGGTTTCAATGTGGGGCGTCCACAGTTTAAATAAACAATAGGCAAAACTCCGAACGGCGGTCCCAAATTATGATAACCTCCGAACGCGGTCCCAATGTTAATATTAATGAAATATTTGTCTTGTTATTAATGAAACATTGTGTCAAGTGTAATGACATCGTTATTGTTATTATTAATGAAACATTGTGTATTGTTGCTTAAAAATCACTTTAAACGTGCCATGGCTGGTAGACCGCAAGCACCAAGAGTAATAACGCTTTAGTCATAAGTCGCACATATTCGGACAATACATATTTTTTTTGTATATATGTTGAGCGAAAACTATATGATTTGATGTGTAATAACTCTGGCTATGTGTTATCCTTCACAGTCATACTGTTATCTGTCATTAAAAAGGTTTATATAATTTGGGACTGCCGATCGGAGGTTTTCATAATTTGAGACCGCCGTTCGGAGTTTTGCCAAACAATATATGTTTGTTTTTTTATTCTTTCAGTGTGCTAAAAAAGTGTATTGAGATGGTGGAATGGCAGCACATGAATTTTCTCACCTATTCTTTTGTTTTTTGCTCCATATTGACGATTGTTCCTATTAGCCTCTGTATCGAGACCTCATTGTTAACTAGTGACTAACGATTGCCAAAGAGCATGAAACAACTGTTCTAGGATATCACTTAGTTAATACTTGTTCTCACCCTATCATTTGAAATACCTAATAGTTCTCTTTATTAAGTAGTTACTTTCAAACAACTTAATTAGTTTACGTTCTAATATTTTGATAGTCGTTTGGAAAGAATAGAGCACATACATTGGAAAAAAAAAATATTTTTTTCTTATCCTCAAAATTCTGAAATTTCGTAGCTGGCCATTTGAGTTTGCTACGGGCGTCGCGGAGAGCAGCTTAAGAATCGCTGTTATAACGTTCCTCACAAGATTTCGGTGTTTCTATAGTAATTTTATGGGAGCTGCTGAGATAGGTTTAGATGTTCCTTGTTAATTTCTCTCATACACTTGGATGACTCCTGTTATTAGATGGAATGTTTGCTCTTTTCATCTCCACAATCAGGATTATTGATAAAACAGTGTTCCCTAACTGATTGTGCTGTTTACAACCAAAACAATGCCTTTAATACGAATATACAATTGGCATTGAAAATAAATAATATAGTAATACTTTTATAGTGAACTTATTTTTCCTCAAACACACTTCCTCTGAGCATTCGTTCTCTGTAGAAAAATGTGTCTGATAACGTTAATAGATCTGTTTCATGCCATCGAACGAGTAAGTGAATGTTATAAATTCTATCTTTATTTATTTAGGTCGTTAAGAATGTAACCCTTACAGATCATTCAAAATTGAAAATGAATCTCCAAACCCCACGTAACCAAAGAACTATATGTAGATTTTATATTTCTTTGCAAGTACCATCGTCCTTATGAAAGTTAAAAAGGAAATTCTGCGCCCCCTATTAGAGAGTGCACGTGTCTTTCGACGCAAAACACTTGGTGAATACGTCCCTGGCCACAGTTACAGCGCATTGGAACTAACCATCGTGATAGTGTATATGAAGAGCGAATCTCGCTTTCAGGAACAAAACTTCCAGTGGATTTTGATTGCATTTTCCTACTTTGACTGCAACAATGCCTCGCCAGCGAATTGGTGAACACTACGACCATATGACGGAAGATGGTGCCATCGGATTACATGAGCTGGATGGATAAACCAACGAATCGCTTAGCAAACCCAATGTGTCAACAAAGTAACGCCCGGCCACATACAGCTTGGATCAGCCTATATGCTTTGCAAGGTATGCAGATGCTTCTTTGGCCAGCCCTATCCCCTGATATATCTCCAATCCAGAATTTGTGAGCAGGGCCGCCCAGAGACTAGTGGTGGCCCCGGGGCAAACATTTGGATTTGTGGCCCCCCCCCCATCCCGGACAATCCTATTAAATAACAACCAAAAAAAAAAAGGAAAATCCAATACGACGGGGCCCCTCAGGCCTCATGTAGCCCCTCTTTTTGTGGGGCCCCGGGGCAATCTGCCCCTTTTGCCCCCCCCCCCTCTGGGCGGCCCTGTTTGTGGGACACGATTGGACGTCGGTTGAATACCCTCCCACCTCCATGAAATGAAGATGAACTGTCGACTCGGATCAACACCACATGGTTTACGATACCCCAGGGCATTATTCGACACTCATCAACTCGATGCCACATCGGACTCAGCAATGTATCGCCCATAATAGAGGTCCCACTTCTTATTGACCATCCTGTATTTTAGGCCACTTGTCTGTATCTGAAAATTAAATCATTTGTTCTGTTTGGTTATCTACACCTGCTGTTTGATCTGTTTTTGAGCTTTCTTTCATGGTGTGGCATTTTCTCTATCAGGCAGTGTCTAGTTTAAGTTTTAATAAGTTTTCGGCTCGTTACCATTTCAGTTATGATTTACGTTTTCGCAAAAATATATGTGATGAAATTATATTATTATCGGTTTTAACTTTTGTTTTATTTACGTCAGTTTTACAGTGAATTTTCTCCATTTTTTCTGTATTTTATATGAAGCTAAATGATGAAATTGACTGTAAATAAATAAATAAATATTTAATGCATATTAAAATTAAAGATATATTAAGTACATATTAGAAAAAGACAAAACAATAAATGAAACATAATTAAAAAAAGAATGTTTCACGCTTTTTTTAAAAAATGATACTCGTACATATGAAAATTCAATTGGCTTTTTGGAATCTTTCCCAAATTAAAGAGTTTCGGATTTTAAAGGCATTAAATAATTGTATGTCCATATTTTTTTTTATTTTTTTTTTCCATAACCTAAATTACAAAAGGACATAAAATATGTTGATGAGATGATTTTAAACCTGTATGCTTCTGCTATTCTTTGGAATAAGACTGATCCTGTAGTTTGCGCCATCTGGCGATGTCCCGTTAAACTCTCTCATTGGAAACGGCCGAATGAACTTGTGACAATGAAACGCAGCCAATCAGAAAGAAGCTAGTAATATGGCGGGCCACCAAACATAACAACAGGTGAATTCAAGTGTTGAGTAATTGGAAACTTTGTTAATTTTTTACTTTAAAGAGATTTAATTTCATTGATGACTGCATTAGGTAATTTCTTTTTTCTTAAGATGATCTAAACTAGATTGTTTTATTAAAAACTAATCCTTTAAAGTTGAATGAAATTAACAACAGAATTAGTTATTTTTAACATGCAATTTCCTATTTATAAATATTCTGATATTTCAACAGAATCGAATATATTTAGATAGAAATATATTCATTTATTAAGAAGTATTTTTTATATTTTTCTGAATTCGTTTGAAATGTCTGAACAAAAACTTTCTTAGAAAATTAGGTTATTTAAAATTAAATGATAAATAAAAAGCAGAAATAGGGGTTTTTAAAAACTTATTCGAGTGGCTGTAAATTTAAGTTTATATCAATTACATTGGACTAATTAAAGTAATTGGCAAGATAAGAGTTTTGTCATTGGGGAATATTAGATACTCATCGTTCTAATAAATAGAAGCATAAATTTGTCTGATGTTTTAGAATGAATGGATTTGATGTGTTTTCATCTTTTTAGTTTCACTTCACTTTAGTTCGTTCTTTTAATTGGTTTTCAATACCAAAAAAGGATACGGTCTGATTTAATTTCACCCTTTCTTGTTTGTTTGTTTTCCTTTAAAAGATGTTGTAATTCTAAAAAAAAAAAAAAAAAATATTTTACTAGAATTATCTCCATAAATAGTAATTAATCAGAAATCTTTAACGAGTTGTTTTTTATCTTGTGTGAAATAAAAGGAGCAACAACGTGAAGGAATTCTAACTCCTCTTTACAAAAATTGAAGTAGTGAATAATTATTGGACAGAATGAATAAAATGTTATTAAGAATACATAAAATGTATTATTTCCTTAGTTAAGAAATTTGAGACATTTATTTATTAATAATTAATTAATTCCATCAAACCTAATATTATTTTTTTAAAACTCTTGAGAAACATTTTGAACTTTTTAAAAAATCGATCCGCATGGAACTCCTGTGACATCGGAATCCTGTTAAAAATAAATAAATCCCTAAATGCGATTAGGATTGTAATTGAATTAGTGTAGAAGTGACCTCCTTTGATGCATTTTATTGTTGGTAGTTGACTGAGCACTGTAATTATTTGGAGAGACTTTTAGAACAAAACACTTTGATTATCAACATTGAAGATGGAGTTAAGTCCTGAGACGGTGGAAAAACTCAAGTGGTTTGTGATAGTTAATTCAGTGGTTGTTCATTTAATTGGAGGATGGCCAATGATCAAAGCAATTGTCATAGATTTATATCAATATTTCACAAGTAATACTTAAAACTTCTCTCCTTCCCTTTCAATGGATGTCTTTAACTTTCACCAAATAAATGGAAATCAGTCTAACAATGGTAGCAAATTACTCTGCATTTCATTTTTGGTGTTTTTAAAAAAAAATCGAATTTGCTTGTCTGAAAGTCTCATCTCTTTGTTTCGTTTTGTATTTATGCCGTATCCATTTTTTTCTTATCATTTTCTACTCCAACAGAAGTAGTTCATTGATTTTTATTACATTTTCTTTTATTTATAAATAACTTTTATTATTTTTAATTTGCTCTGTCCAGTTTGTTTGCCTTCCTATGGATTTCTTAACTGTTTTCTTCAGTTTCTTTCTATTGCTTCTAATTCTGTGGTATACTTTGATTGTTTGGAATAACATTAATAAATATTATGTTGATTTTCTCAATAATTCTTTAATAATGGATTTTACCAGGGAACAAGAGGACATTTTAAGATAAACTCATCTATTTATTGCCATACATTTTGTTACGTAAAGAAGTTTATTAGCTTAGGGTTGGTTTTTTTTTTTGAGTAATTATTTGATGAGAAATTTAAATATAAAGAAACTATTATAAAAATGAGATATACTCTTGCCTTGAAAGGATTTTATTGATAATAATATTAATTATTTTTTCAGTAATTTTATACAACAGTTCAAAGTAGGTTATAACAATTTGTTTTTCTTTACCATTTAATTGAAATATTAAGTCTAGATACAATTTAAATGGTTAATTTCAAATAAACATATATCATTGAAAATTCTGTTAAAAAAATGAAGTTAAATTGCAAATGATTGTTTTATCTAGTTATGCTAAAAGTCTGGTTAACAAAAGTAATATAGAAATGTTTTTAGATAGTTTTAGACAGGTTTTCTGATAGGATATTACATAGGTTTAAGATATAGAACAATTTGTACATAGGCTAGAAACTGAATTGAAATCTGTATTTGACTTTTTTTTTTTATGACTTTTGTTGAAATTTGATTGAATGTTTATAGGCAGAGTAGACGATTCCATTAATGGCAATTGGATTCTTTCTGTTCTTTCACTGGATTTTTAAATGAAATTAAGGTTCCTTTAGTTTGTTAATGATGCATTTTAGCAGCTTTTGTTTCTGATCCTTCCAAGTAATTTCCAAATGAATTAACCATGAGCTATCTTCCAATGAAGAACAACCCCCTTCAGTTGGATTTGTGGCAGCCTCATTGGAAGCGGCTGTTGCAGAAACTGGATTTGGTTTATTACCAGTGTAGCATGCCATTCTTGGAAAACGTGCAAGTTTCTTTAGCTGAGTTGCTTGCTATTAGAACCAGTCCATTGAAAGAACCAGAACTATGGGCGTTATTGTGTCAATCGGTGGAAGCCATACAAGATTTGTTTTTAAAAGGTTTGTGTAGAATAATTTTCTAATTAAATTTCTATTTTGAAAATTGAATTGAAATGAAATTAATTTATTTATTTGTTTGTTTATACTTTAAATAAATTTAATTAACATCTTGAAAAAAAAATAAAAACCAACAACAAAAGACGTAGTAATCACTTAATATATAGTAAAAATTAATCATAAAGTAACTATCTAATGTTTTTGTTTGCTACTAATTAAAAATCTTTTCCTTTGATGAAATCTTCACAATCGGAGCAGATAATTGGAAACATCAAGTACTTGATATTTAGAAAAAAATTAATATAAATTGAAACATTGAATTTTTATTGGAGTGAAATAATATTATTTTTAAATTGTTCACAGGAAAAACTATTTAGACCATGTCTTTTTGTAGGAAAGAATTTTATTGTGAAATAGAGTTCAGTACTTATAGCCAGAAAGGAATTAAAAAGAACTATCACTGTATTTTCATGTGTTGCTGATTTTATTTGTTTGTTGTGGTTTGTAGCATCACTCAATAATGAAGATGATTCCCCCTACTGTGCTTTGTGAGATGCATTTGAGTTTTTCTTTCTTGTTTTCTGTTAACTGAGCCATAATCACTTTTTTAATTATATTTTTTGAAGATCACTTTTAGGCGCTATCACTCTGGTATTTTGTATGTCTTTTATTTCTGGCCAGCTACAAAGTAAACAATTTCCATTTTATTGTGATTTAACTATTATTGTAAACATTTTAAAAGTTGTTAGAAAAACCTTTCATAATATTAACTAAAATGCCAAAGGGAAAACTTTAATAATAGACTGGAGGTTTGAATGGAAATAGAAGGTATACAGAAAGTTAGGATAGGAAGAAAGAAGGACGGTTTGGAATTTGATTGTTTGGCTTTTGCAGATGATCTGGCAATCCTTGCAGAAAGTTACGAAGATGCAGTAAAACAGATAAATATTCTAAAAGAAACAGCAGAAAAAACTGGCCTCTTAATATCATTTGAGAAAACAGAATATATTACAAATGTTAAAGAAGGTCCCAAATACTTAGAAACAAAGTATGGTAAGATAAAGAAAGTCACCAAGTTTAAATACCTGGGAGAAATAATCCAATCAAACGCATTAGATAAAGAAGCTAACTTAGCAAATTACGAGAAAAGATAAAGAAGCTAACTTAGCAAATTACGAGAAAAGATGGAACTTTTGATGGAACGAGAAAGATGGAACTTGCATTCCAATTAACAAAAAATGTCTATAACAAAAAATCTATCTCCATAAATACAAAACTAAAACATTATGAAGCTGTGATTAAACATGAGAGCCTGTATGCATCAGAATGCCTAACAATGAATAAGGCCACCCAACTAAATGAACTTGAGAAGAAGGAAAGAAAAGTAATCCGAAAAATTGTTGGTCCAAACTATGAAAATGGAAGATGGAAATTCAAAAGTAACAGAGAAATATACGAGAGAATAGAGAGGATTGTGGACACAATGAGAAAGAGGAGAATAACATTCTACGGACACCTTAGTAGAATGAATGATGACAGATTGTCAAAGCAACTCTTTAACTACTTTGATAAAAGCCCCAAAACACATATAACCTGGTTTAAGGAGGTAAAGAGCGACATGGAAGAAATGGGAATAAAAGCGGAAAAATTGGAGAGTAGGGGGATGCTCAGATCAACAGTTAAAAATTTTGTTGGTTTTCAAGCAAAGCAGAAAAGGAAAACAGGAGGAATCTGGACAGATTGAAAGGATGAAAGAATACTGGAGGAAGAGATTGAATGAAGGAAGAAAATCATGAGGTTATTTTTCGTGGTCCCTAGTTGGCCAAATTCGGAAGAAGAAGAAGAAGACTGGAGGTTTGAAATTACCATATTTATTGGCGTAAAGCCCTAATTACTCAAAGAAGAAAGTTAAAATTGAAAATAAAAGAACATTGATATGCGTATAACATGCAGGTAGAATTTCAGCCCTAAAATTTAGGAAAAAAAGTGCATGTTGTATGCCAATAAATATAGAATATAAGATGGAGAATGGAAGAAAGAGACAATAAAATGTTTTTATGACTCGATGGCAGAAAAATGAGACTTTGGAAAGTATTAGTGTATTATTTAGAAGCAGAAATTCCTATTAGAATCCATCCATTCATTTAAATAAATTTGACATAGGGCTTATGATGGTAAAGTTTTGTATGAATGTAGTTTTTTGTTATATTTGATATTAAAAATCATCAAAAGAGACCAGTCAGCAGAGAAGATTAAGAAATATTGAGTGGATCTATTTGGAGTGAAAAATCAACTGATTGCTTACTGTTCAGAAGGACAAAAACAGATTCATCAATATATATATATATATATATATATATATATATATATATATATATATATCTTTTCATATTTTGACCAACAAAGCATTAGAAGAAGTGAAATGAATACTAATTACTGCAGCACAGAAAATGAAGCTACAATCAATCAATATGTATAAATTGTTCAGTTGTGAATGAACCAGTTTGTCCCTTCTCAACATGGAAATAAAAATACAAACATCCTGATTCCAAAAAAAAAAAAAAAAGAAAAGAAAAGAGGTGAAAGAAGTTAATGGAGGATAACTTTGTTGAGCGTGATAACAATGCTCTGTAGATTAATGTTTTATTATTGGAACATATTTTACCAATTAAACAAAGTTTCAGTATTGCAACTGTTTCTTTTTTCTTCATTAGCAGTTTTCCGTCTACTGCAGAGTAAAGGCTGCCTTCATTGTAGGGTGGCATTCAGTTGATCTCTCACACTGACCAGATATCGGAAGCAAATCGTATCTCGGAGAAGTTTAACCTCTGTTAGATCATTTACTTCATCCTCATGTTACAAAGCCTATGGCATCTTACCTTGATTTTTAGAAATCTGGTAAGTTTTGTTTCCTGGAATGACTTGACAGATTTCATTAAAATAAGCTAAGATGAAGACATGAGTTTTGTATAAGATGCTAATGACGAAGGTCCACGCTAAGAAACTTCTCCTAAGTATGGAATTCACTAATATATTTGCAAAGAATAACAACAATGCAGTTCAAAGAAATAATTTAACTGCTCTGAGGAGCATATTGAGTATTATAGAGAAAATTAAGATATTGTTTCTAGAATAGTCTGGTTTCTTCCTTAATGTTCAAGATAAGTGTCAAAAAATCTTACAAATAAGAAAATACTAAATTAATTCATAATATTAGTAATTACAAAAATTAATTTAAATAAAATGAAACTTGAGAAGATGAATGTAATTACATCCAACATTCTTAGAAACTTTCTAACATCTTGTAGTTGAAGCTCTTCAATTGTGGCTGTTTAAAATGGCTTTACATAATAAACTGTCAGTTAAAGGATAAAACACGTACATGTTTAGCATCCTGTAGATGTTATCACTGCAGCAACAGTATTTCATTGGAAATAAATTTTTGATTCTTCTCAATGACAATCAAATGAAGAAATCTTAAAGGGATTCCTCTTAATCTAAGTCTTGTTTACTTTATACAGTATTTAATTACTCTTCTGGTTATTACTCTTCTGACTTTCCAAATAGTGTAATTTCAGTTCTCAAACAATGATAATGGTGTTGGAGTGCAATCATTTATCATATTTATTTGTATTTAAAATCCCTTTTTATTTTTCAGAAATTTCAAAGAAAAACTTTATTTATCTCTTCTCTTCTTAACATTATTATACAATAATATGCAATATTTTGAAACAAGCTTACATAAACAACAAAAAGATATAACTGATTGGGCAGACCACTATCTGACAAATAACCACAACCTGAACCTTTCGATAGAAATTTTATTTCATGTAAAAGATGAAAAGGCAAGACTTACAATAGAATCAATTAATAAACTTTGAATTATAAATAAATACAAATGCATGAAAATTAATGAATATACATTGGAAATTTTTAAAGTAATAAAGACAGATAATAGTAACATCAAATAATAATAGTTTATCATATTATATTAAGAAAGGATGTTAATGTAATTTGTAAATTCAAAAGATTATTGTCAAATATAAGTATTGATTTTTTTGTGCAACAAAAATTATAATAATAACTTTGTATTAATAATGTGGAAGTGATATATGTTATATTTTATTTCAGAATTTACAATAGATTCTTATGCATTAAGCAATGTAAAAGCTTTTATTCTCCCAATACACCTGAAGAAGACCTGAATGCTATACAGTGTGTATTAGTGTATAATAATGGTAAGAAGAGAGATGAATGATGTTTTTCTTTGAAAATTTATGAAATTTAGGTTTTTGTGTATTTATATTTACATTTTTGGTTAACAATTCCGGAAAGCCTTTTCTATTTTTAACTAGGTGTTTGTATGTATTACTTTTTTTTATTTATTTGAGGCTCGGTTCTTTTTTATAAATAGTAATGTCACTTTCCAATTAATTAATAACATATTTATGATCATTGTATATTGTATATAGACTGACTGACGAACACAGATTATGATCATTAACTTGACTCATTTATTAATAGAAATTTGCATGTATATACATATATATATATCCAAATGGGGTAGATCTCAAAAGATTCCGATTCAGTCCTCACATTAGTGCTCTTTCGTCTGATTTGATCAATCACATGATTTCTTTTATGCAATCACTAGTGAAAAGTTAGCAATGGAACAATATTATGTGACAGTTTTACAATTTGAAATAAATAAACGTAAGATGCATCAAATTATTTAATTGCTTGTTATTTCCTTCTTTAATTTTTCATTGTTCTGTAGATTAGCATTATTTTTTTTCATAGGCCGGTACTGGTTTGCAAAATTCTAATCTAATGCCTATCCACATATACAGGGTGATTCAAAAAGGAGTTTACAACTTTGTAAGGTTAGAGAAATTTATTCAGAAAAATTATGTAACTGGTTGAAGCATCATTTTATAACAAAACACATGAAGTTTTATCTTATACAGTCAGTGTGGTTCTGTGACTGCCAGTAGTGACATCCCACCTGAAGTCAATTTCTTCCCAAACTAGATGCAACATGTCTGGCGTCACTTCTGCAACTGCGTTAGTGATTCGAGTTTTGAGCTCAGCGAGATTGGCAGGTAAGGCCACTAGATCTTTAATGAAATCCCACAAAAAGAAATCTAGGGTCTGGGGAACGAGGTGACCATGCTATTGGCCCTGCTTGACCTATCTACTGATCTGGAAAATGGTTATTGAAGAAATCCCTGACTTCTATGAGGTAGTTAGATAAATGCTAAAACTGAATGCATTCTCCTTGATCATCGTCGTCTAACTGTGGAATGAGAAAATTCTCGACACATCCAGAGACGCAATATTAGATTTCTCATGGAAAAAGAAGACACTTTGCTAAGAGCACAAAAAACATTCACCTTCATCTTCATAAAACTCTCCAAAGAGTTGGTTGTGAAATACCAGTTTCACTAGACTCATGCCATATTGAATTTGTAAGATTATGGACAAATCTTTCCCTCACTCATTCAGTTACAACATCAGTAACATGCCAGTGTCCCGGGAATTTGTCTTGGTGAATGGAACAACCAGAATCAACAAAATTCTTATGCTAAGAATAGATTGTAGGTCTACTGGGACAACCCTCGAAAATTCCACTCGCAATTTGCGAGTAGAAATTAGGTGCTTGCGAGTGGAAAAAATTACCTCGCAAATCGCTTTTTTCCTTAATTCAAAACCTTAGCTGCTGTGCCAATTCAAATTTACCGCCTATTTCAAATTCACCTGGATGTGAACTCCCTCGAGGGGTATTTCATGATGGAAGTTTTCTTTACCCTTCACCAATCACCATTTGTCAATCGGTAACCGCCAATCACAACCCCAGTTCTATTTGTAGTTTGGCCAAATTTTATACACCTACCAGTTGGGCGGGTCCCGCTGCTAGTATAGGTATATCGTATATATTTATGTATATATATGAAATCCCCCCCCCCGGTTAATTAGCTTGCGAGTGTAAATTTCCATTTGCAAGTTGGTTTAGGCACAAATTTTTGAGGGTTGTACTGGGAGGATCCTTACCATATTCTGTGTAAAATTTCCGTTGCACAGTTGTCGCAGATTTTTTTTCTTCAAAAAAAAAAAAAAAAAAAAACCATAGCGAGCATTCTCTGAACCTGTGAAAGTAGCCATTTTGAAATGCAAGATGCTGGAGCTGACTATGACATAATTCGATACTGTAGCTATATGTCAGCCAAACTTGATGTGTTTTGCTATAAAAAATCATGCTTCAACCACTTAGATATTTTTCTGAATGAATTTCCATAGCCTTCCAAAGTTGTAAAATCCTTTTTGAATCACCGTGTGTGTATGAGCAAGAGAGAGATAGCAACTCACTTAAAAGATGTTTGAGAAAAATTTTGAGTGAGAGAGATAGCAAATCACTTAAAAGATATTTGAAAATAATTTTGAGCAGGAGAGATAGCATCATATTTTGTGAGCGAGAGATATACCAACTCACTTATTTGAGAATAATTTTGAGTGAGAGAGATAGCAAATCATCGGAAGCGCAGTGGTGCCTCAAAGGAAAAAAATACACAATGAAAAATTGGTGAGAAAATTCATGTGCCAGCAGTGCGCAGGCCTCAGTGAATTTTTTTGAAGCATAAAAATTCAAACTGCTCATTTGAATTATTAATACAGTAAGTACAACCTCCAAAATCCGGACCACTTGGACTTGGTCAATTCCTGATTTTAGAGAGTTATATAAAAGTCAAACATAGTGTTAACTAATACACTATAAAACACTATTTCGGTAAAAATAATGACAAAAAGTTAAGTTAACTGATTAAACAATATTATTTTAACACAAAAATAATAGAATAGAAATAAAATAGAAAATATTCATTTGTTTTTCATCTTTTTGTATTTCTTTGTTTTCAGTTTCGATATTTCTCGTTAAATCTCGACCATCCCATGATATGTTTTCGAGATTCCAATCGCTCGTCGATTCAAATTTTCAGGCCGAAATTCTGTAATGATTTTGATTACTAATGTAACATTTTCTGAAAGCATCCACGAAAACATAAGGAAAAGATGACCTCCGTACATGCATATCATTTTTGTAATCAGTAATTTCGAATAAATATATACAAATCGATTGGACTTCAAAAGTTCTACAATTCGTCACCAGGAGCGTTAGTGTCAAATTGCCTGCGATATGACACATTTTAGAACAAGCGCTAAGTCAGGCAATGTGCTCGACATGGCACACTTATGGCGAGCTTAAGGCATGTGAAATGGTACATGTAAAGCGGCCTTAACGCATCTCTTAGATCGAAGTCTTTTTTTGGCAAATGTTAATAAGTTACTTTTCCTTTTCACCCCTGAAGAAGAATCCGCTGGCCGTTTATTAGACATGTTTTGCAACTATATAACTCACTCAATACTGATACGCAGCTGTAACTTTATGAGGATGCATCACTGACCGAAAACAAACACTGTTCAAAATGGAATGTAGCAGTCCAAAACCACGTGGTCAGAACTGCTGCAATGGGCTACCGTGCTTTTTGAATTCTGTCCAAAAAAAACTCAAAAAATGGGAAAAACTTCCTGATTTTAGAGTTTCTGGATTTTCGAGGTTGTGCTGTAATAACAATGGGTGAGACCAAATTATTTACAAGTGACATCCCGGAACAGCTGTTTCACGCTTGTTGGCGATCATAAGCCAGGAAAAGTCACAGTAAATTACAGGGTCTCCGTACTGAGGCTAGTATGAACAATAAATCACTTGTAAATAATTTGGTCTCACCCATTGTTATTATTAGATAGCAAATCAGTTAAAAGATAATTGAGAATAATTTTGAGGGAGAGAAATAGCATCATATTTTGTAAGCGAGAGAGATACCAAATCACTTAAAAGATATTGAGAATAATTTTGATCAATGAATTTCATATGCTGCTTGATTACTTTTACTTTATGTCTGGTCTTTATTGCTTTGGTCTTACTTCATTGATGTTCTGACCATGTTAACCATTTACTTTTAGTCTCAAGTCCTTTTTTTCAAATTATCCCAATAACATCTGCTTTTCCATTTCCATAATGGTTGGTTACAGACTAAACTAGCAAAGAGGGATTTTTCTTTTCTTTTTGTTAAGGAGGTAGCAGTGGATTTTCTGTGTGTAAACAAAATTATTTTTATGTATTAAAAATAAAATTTTTTGTGAATAGGATTGATGCCTTTAATGTCCAAATTATATTGAAATATATATTAATATCAAATACTGATAACAAGGAATAATAAAAAAAAAGATTTCATTAAAGAATGACTTTGAATTGCAAAAGATAAATAAAAAATGAAATCATAGAAAGTTATAGGAAAAGTTTATTGAGAATTCTTAAGTAGTTGTAATTACTTCAATTTGGAATTTGAGAAAGATAATTTATTCACTAAATTTTACGGTTGGATCATTTATAAATATTTTATCATTGTTTGTAGGTTATGCTCATAAAGGTGAAGGCCCAACTGTTTTTATTACACCAAATACATTGATGTTCTGTGTCACTGGTAGAGTTTTATATAATTCCATATCAGAAGACAATGTTAAATATACCATTTACGAATCACCAGAAATGTTTTATTTGCGGGAAACTACAGATGAGGATGTCGAAAAGGTAAGAGTTGAATTGGAAAATGTTACATCACATTATCAAAATATTAAGCTTTTAATTACG
Source organism: Thereuonema tuberculata (assembly GCA_023159025.1). Taxonomy (NCBI): domain Eukaryota; kingdom Metazoa; phylum Arthropoda; class Chilopoda; order Scutigeromorpha; family Scutigeridae; genus Thereuonema; species Thereuonema tuberculata. The sequence continues at coordinate 70,619,858 of JAFIDM010000003.1, forward strand.
AATCAAAGTTTTTATAATTATTTATTTATTGTTTGTTTGTTTATTTTATTATAGCATGCTTATCAGTAATAAAATAACAGCGAATAAGATTAAGATAGTTTAGTAATAATTGATATAAGGGACCGGTGAAGGGGCTCTGACTGAAATAAAATCTTCTATACACTGACTGAAATTGATAGAATTCAAATCAAATGAAAGTAGAACACAATAAAATTAAAATTATGAATTACAGATAACAATGTTGCAGTGTCTTTAATATTTTTTTATTTTCTTCATTTAGTAATAATTGGATGGTGTTAGGCATCATTTGACCAAGCGCCAAAATGGATTTTTTTACATTATTGCTCCATCTATTAGCGAAAGGTGTAAACTCTTTATAAACAATTTGCTATCTCAACATAATTCTAGGAACTGAAAATTAATTTTCAATAAACTCCAATAGACTAATCATAACGAATAAGATTTCCATCATGTGACTAATGACCTTTTTCACAAGGACATTTGATTTGAAATTCATACATCATCAATGTGAGATATAGTTTATTTTGATATAAAGCATTCTTCATTCCATAAAAAACGTGAAATTAATACATGAGCTTTTGTGTTTATACAAATATCTGAAAATCAAATTTTGGTGCTTGATCAAATGCTGCATAACACCATCCAATTAGAAACTGTTACTTCATATTAACTTGAGGAGGATTAATTAGGGAATTTACTGTTGTAAAATAAAAATACCTATGCATGGTGATCAAAAGAACCCATATCACCTGTTTTTCTGGAAAACCACATGGTCCAGATTGTAAGCTGGAAAACCACATGGTCCAGATTGTAAGCTGGAAAACCACATGGTCCAGATTGTAAGCTGAAAAATTTTTGTTACCAAATAATAGCCAAAGAATTGAATGGTTGCATTGTTATTGTGAGGTAGAAATCGGAAGAA
>JAFIDM010000003.1:70620810-70631794 GCA_023159025.1 Thereuonema tuberculata
GAGGTAGAAATCGGAAGAATTGAATGGTTGCATTGTTATTGTGAGGTGGAAATCGGAAGTGGGGGAAATTGGGAGTCAGCTTTCAAATTAGAACGTAGACCATCTGGGGTATCGTTAGATAGGTCTTTTAAAAAGAAACAAATTTTACTAAAACTTTTTTTTCTCTATATTCCCTTGTTTATTCACAATTAAAGGTATCATTAAAATACAGAAGTTGTGTCATCTGGGATAGAGGATACATCTCTATGCCGAGAGGTGCTCCAAAATGTCCACTGCCTTGTACCAAACACCATTGTCTTCGCGTTCTTACAGATGAAGTCTCTCAAAGAACTTTAGCACTGCATGAGATAGATTAATAATTTGTTACTAAGAATATGTATAACCCATTAACAGTAACACCAACATTTTCATCTAAACCAATATTTCGTCTTTTATTTCAAAGACTTCTTCGAGGTTTTACAAGTATAAAATAAGAGAAAACATATAAATAAATGGTAAGAGAAAATTCTCTTTTAACCAAACAATATCATAAATATTCCTGCATATTTTGACTCCACAAAGCATGACATAGCTTAATAATTTATTACTAAAATCTTTACCACACTTAATAACTCTAATGCAATATTTTGTAGAGAACTTCCTCTGTTTCTTCAGCCTTCCCTCCATATTTTGAATATTAAAAACGGTTATAATTGTTTTAATATTCAAAATATGCATGGAAGCTTGAAGTAGCAGAGGAAGTTCTCTCTGCAAAATATTGCATTAAGAGTTTATCAGTGTGGTAAATTTCTGCACCACTGAGAGACCGATAAGCTGCTATAATTCTGTGTTCCTTATCGTCCCATGTTTGTTATTGGACGCTCTTGGTGGACGATGTCTTTACTCCCCTCCACAGAAAAAAGTCTATTGGAGACAAATCGGGAAAGTGATATGGCTAGGTTACCAATCCTCATTCGATCCGAAGTCCAAGGTATAACTGGTCAACAACATGTCAAGCCACTACTGAAAAGTGAGCTGGACAGCCATACTATTAAAGCCACACTTTCGTCCTTGTACCAAATTAAACATCTTTGAGCAGTTAACACAAAATTTTATCGGGGAAGTCTGCATATGTCACATCAAAAAAATATGGTGCTATGACACAGTCAAGAAGACCAGACCATGTGTTGAGACTCCAGACAAACTGAGTAGCCACTTGACTCGGCCAGTCTGGATTTTCTCATGACCAGTAGTGGACATTGGGGATATTCACCTCCCCAGTACTTTTGAAAGTTGACTCATCAGTTCACAGAATGCTGTGCTGTTCTGATTGAAGGACCAAGTGCAAAAATTCGTGATTCTGAAAGTGAAATTTGTGATGGCAATGGACATGGTATGGATGGAAGCCATTATCATGAAGGATGCTCCACACCGTATTCCAGGGCAAAACCTGCGTCATAGGAAATCCATCGTGTAGTCGTGAGGATTTACCAACACCACGGCTACGATATCAGCAGATCTTCCATCTGTAACAGGTCTACAGTAATAAGCCTTGATGTGTGTCGACTGCACCAACTGGTTGTATCCACATGGTTTGCCAGATGTCGGAAAACATTGTAGGAGTGATGGTCACGCTTGTAGATATCTTTCTGATATGCTTGTGCAACTGCTCTGCAGTTCTGGCAGCATTCTCCAAGTATCATCAGCACGGCAAATGCTTCTTCGTTTGTAAAAGGCATAGTCAAACATTAAAACAAACCAATAGCTACAATCAAGACGACCAGCATGACTACTTCCATTTGATGTTGTTTACTTTTCACATATACTCTGTATTGCAAATTTTGAAAACTGTGACCATTGTCAATTGGTGGGCGTTGGCTAAGAAGAAGAAGGCCATTGTCAATTTCATAGTAGTCAACGTCTGCAATTGTTCCATTGAGTATCTTAGATGACATCGTTTTACTTCTTCCTGAATTGTGAATAAACAAGGAACGTCAGAGAAAAAAAGTTGTTTTTTTTTTCTTGAAAAACCTATCCAATGATAGCCCACATGGCCTGTGTTCTAATTTCAAAGCTGACCCTGATCACTTCTGGTTTCTTACATTAACAATGGAACCATTCGATTGTTTGAGTACTATTTGATAGCGAAAAGTTTCCCACAAACAATCTGTGGTTTTTGAAAAAAACAGGTGCTTTTGATCACCCTGTATATCTATATACACAGGATGATTGAAAAATATCTATATTTTTGTCACTTATTTAAATTTTCACATTATTAAAATTACTTAGGACTTACATAATGCTGAAACAATTTTGAGTGTTGGAGATTTTTGTTATTATAAATGAAGAGGTTTCTTTTTCTTTTATTTGAATTTGTATTGTCTTCCAAATGGTCATCTTCTGGTAAACTCCCACCACCCAAGTATGTTCAGGTTCAGTCTATTATGGATTTTTATTATTATCCTTATTAAAAATTATTAGTTTATAATTTAATTATTAATATTAATCGTAATGAAAAAATAAAAACAATGAAGATATGCATGTTCATAGAGAAAAAAAGAAAAAAAAAGACTAGTTGGAGGGCATAAAACAGTGACTAGAGAAGGAAAACAATTTTTAACAAAAGCAGCCAGGATGTCTTAAGAACTGAGGGATAATGAAACGGAAAAAATTAATAAATTAAGGAAAAAAAAATGTAATAAAACGGGACAGGTCTATCACATGGGCCGGTCATGGATATGTGTGGGCGTGAATGATGTGGAAAATGAGTCTGAGTCTATACTGTAAGGCACTCGTTACAGAAATGTCACTATTGTAACAAGGTGTGGACTTGATCACCAAAGTCTCCAAGAATTTATGCAAGTAGGAGTCCTTTTCCATGCCAAATACGATAGGATTGTCCAGGTCCAGAGAGTGACCTTGGCTACGACAATGCATAGCCGTCATATATTGTTGATTTTGCTTCTTAACTGCTGCAGCATGCTCAGCGAGGCGAATTTTAAGCTTGCGCTTTGTTTCCCCTACGTAGAGGCATCTGTTATCCATACTATTTTTGCAAGAGATTTCGTAGATCACCCCGGCCTCCTCTGCATGTTGCTGTGTTGACTTCTTCCCGCGGCTGTTGTTGTTAAGTAGATGGGTCAGGGTATTACTAGCTTTTACATGCTATTCTGATGTTAGAATTAGCTAAGATTCAATTCAGTTGTTTTTGTAACTCCTCATGAAATGGTAAGCTTACAAATCTCAGTGAGCGGTCTTTCTTTGTGGTGTGGTCATCGACCATAGCTGAAGAGGGCTTTTTTGATCTTATGGATCTCATAGATTGCTCGATGCATTTCTTAATAAACGACATAGGATAGCCATTCTGTAGTAACAATTGGTGAATGGTTTTGATTTCATTGTTCAGTAAGTGATCAGATGAGCAAATGGAGGAAGCTTTTTGTATCAACATGTTGATCACATTAAATTTGTAGGAATACGGCACAGCTGAAGTGAAATTGACAGTGATGCCAGATGCGGTGGGCTTTGTAAACCGTGGTGCTTAATTTTTGGTGTTCCCTAATCACTAAAACATCCAGGAACGGCAACTTACCCTCCTGCTCTTTCTCCACAGTAATGTCAATGTTGCTGTGGATGCTGTTGAAGATACTCAAAACAACATCCTGCTTATGCTTGTTGATGATGAGGAAAAGATCGTCAACATACCGGCTGAGATATAAGGTATTGCTGTAAACATCTTTGTACGACCAAGCGAGTTCCTCAATGAAAATCATAACAAATTCAGCCAAGATAGCAGAAGAAGGCAGGCCCATAAATAGTCCTACATTTTGTTTCAAGACGTTGCCATTGAAGGTAAAGATCTGAAACTGAAACAGGTAGGCAATGAGAGCCATAGTAGAAGTGAGGTTGAAGGTTCTTTTCCATTGGAGGTATAGGCATTAATCGCAAACCTGAAGGCGTCTTTGATAAGGGACATGAATAGTTAGGTGTTTAGGTTAGTCATGTCAAAGGAAGCTATCACATGATCTTGTGTAAGTTGAATGTGCTGCAGGTGTTTCAAGAATTGTAGGTTATTAGACACATTAAACCTCGAAGAGTGATTTAGAGGACTTAGGGTGCGGACGATCAGCTTTGGTAACAGCATAATGGAAGTATTGGTAGAGGTGACGATGGGTCTGACATTGTAAAAGCCATCTTTTTTAGGTTTGTGCACTTTTGGCAGACATCTGAGTTTTGGCAGTTTCACGTTTAGGTTGATCATATGGTTCCTGAGATTTCTAGGAATGTGTCCTTGTCTGAAGATTTTTTTGATTAATTTATTTAAGCTGGCAATAGTGTCCTGTTCATTAGTTGTCGGTGGTTCCAATCCTACGATGTTGTTAATAAATTTCATACACATAGTCTTCCTTGTTAAGGACGACTGTAGCGTCCCCTTTGTCAGCATGAGTGAAAACTGAATTGTGCATATTTATGAGGGTCTGAAGCTCCTTTAATTGTAGGGGGTTTAGCATGGAGTGGGAAAATCTATTGGAACTAAACCTGCGTAACACATCTAAGAGTGCATGTTGTCTTGTTTCACTATTGGTGATGTTGCAATTCTATGCGAGTGGCAACTTGGAAAAGATTAATTCTCATTTCATCATCATCATGATGTGCGATCTTCGTAGATACGAAGTTACGCGGTCTGCGGAACCTAGTGACCCCCGATGGGCGAACCCCTAGGAGAAGCCGTAGATATACTAGGGAACAGATACTGGGGGTGGTTTCCCGTTGCCTTCCCCCAGGACGCCATTAACGAATGACGTCAGACCGAAGAGAAAGTGAAGAAGAGGCTGGACAACACAGGAAAGGAAATTGAAACAGCCATGCCCTTGCCGGGATTCGAACCCAGGAACTGGCACACTGGACGCCGCCGAGACCGCACGACCACCCCAGCACGGCCTAATTCTCATTACCAACATTAAATTTGAGTCCCTTACCTAACAGCTGTTCTTTTGATAAAGGTACATTACTGTCATTGATAACCCAATGTTTCTCAGTCAATGAATGGTGGTTGCAGTCGCTCCATTTCTTAATGCTCATACTCGCTAGTTTCTTGCAATGGAGAAATTTAATGGCCTCAGAAGCTTTGGCAGCTTTGATGGTGGCATGTTGTAAGACACAAACAAAAACAGAAGCACTTTACTGATTTTTGTGTAAGAGATCCTTGTTTCTTAATGGCATTGAGGATGATCCGGGCCATATGGTGAAGCCTTTCGCCTATTGCTAACGTTAAACCTTCTTGATTAACCTTTCAGACCGGCGAGCTTCTTTTTTGAATGTCTTTTAACCGGTACTTTTTTAATTGAGAAAACAAAGAAACTGAAAGAAAAATTTTTAATGGCTAAAATACAGTGGAGAAATTTAAATTCTGCCAGTGAATTATAAGCTTAAGTAATTATCTCTCGGTCAGCAAAAAAATTACAGAATTTGGTTGAACATTAACATCGGGGGGGGGGGAGCATGAATTATCGACCCCTGCAGAGAACTTACATTGTACATCAAACCGGTTGTGAGACAGACACATGGGAACGTACGTACACGTGTACGTTTTATCGGCTTGAAGGGTTAACAGTGTGATTTTTTGATTATCTTAAAATCTTACAGCCAGCTGGAGTAAGACTGTGTTTGCAACAAATCCCATTGAAGATAATCTCTGCTTTAGTTGCTGTAAGTCTTTTATGCAGGTTGAAATAAGTCATAATACATAATTAATTTGTATGATTTTTTTGGAATTTAGTGACTACATATTCTTTTTATTCGTGTATGTATATGTTTTATTTATTATATACAGTATACACATATACACACACACACACACACTTTTAGTGATAACAATTGGTAATGCCATTATTTTTTAATTGAGTAACTGTAAGTTACTTTCATCAGGTTTATTCCTGTTACTTTATATCCATTTTTTTTTTGCTTACTCTCTTCACAAATTCACAAAGAAGATTAGAAAAGGCTGTTTCAAAAGTGCTACACTTTGCAGCTGTAAAGGATGTCATTTTAATTCTTTCTGTTGCCTGATGCTCCAGTGTATTAAGGGACAAAATGTGTCTCTTCCTAGTGTTTCTTTTTTAGAGAATTAAATAAAAATTAAGTATTCTACCATGGACGTTTGGGGTCACGAGAAGTAAAGGCTCTTGGCATTTTGTGACCAACAGGACCAAGTTGAGGTTTGGTGGCCACCTTGAAGCAACACCCCACCCCAACCGTGAACCCTGTCATGAACACATTCGCGCTCCGCTCATACCCTTTTCCATCTTTCTTTCTTGACAATATATTTCTAATCGCATCTTTCTTTTTCTTTTCTGATCATTTCTAACTTTCCATATTTCTCTCTCGTCGTTTCTCAGTCCTGGCGCCTGTAAGGTTGCAAGTTCCCGTCAACTCGGCACCAAGAAATCTTACACAATGTTTTACGACTTTGGGAGAGACTCGTATAAGTTTCACCTGAAATTACACAATGTCCATCTTGCCATATCGCCCATTGTTTCGGGAACTAAAAGCTTGTTTTCCATTCTTCCCCTGTTGTAAACTGCTCCAGAAATGCTCTCTCAACTGGGGGAAACAAAGGGCCTGATGTCACAACAAAGAGTGGTGTGCCAGAAGCGACGGTGGGGACGGAAAGTCTCGGCATTCCCCCCCCCCCCGGACGGAATATAATGGCGGTCCCTGAGAGGAAGCGAGGTTTCGGGAAGACGACACGGTCCCCGCGGCCAGCGGCTCCAGTCGTCAAGAACCCCACCCGCATTTACCTTGCTTGGAGTTAATCCACGAAGGACGCAAGCAGCGTTTGAGAAGGCGAGGCTCAGGTAAGACAACCCGAGTTCACGCGGCAAGCATGTACGGTCGTCGCAGAAAACCTGCCCGCTTTCACCTTTTGCTTGGAGCTCGCCCCTCAAGGAAAGTCGGCAGCATTCCGTGTGGGGAAAGGCGAGCATCAGAGAAGACATCGCGGACTCATGCAGAAATACGATTCCGCCAGTCTCCAACCCAGCCGCCTGTTCGCTTTAGCTGTCAACATCTCCGGAGATACGGAGACAGATTTCAGGGCTCGCAAGTGTGCCTCCGCAGTGCCCAGTGGATTCCATCGAGACCGTCCCAGCCATTCCTCCCCGTCATTGATGGATCTCAAACCAGTGCCATTCGTGAGAACTTTATCAGCCCAGGACTGATCTGAACGGACAATTACCGAGTAAACATGTAACTCTATCTCTTTACTTCATATAATATATTTTTCTGTTAGTTTATTCTGAAATAAAACTTCCATTTAACCCTTTGCCTGAGTTTTGCCCCTTTCTCTTTCATCTCAAAGGCACGGACCGTTGGTGAATTCCCTGTCAAGGCTAGCTTTCCACGACACCTCCCCCTTTTCCCGTCCAAACACCTCATTCCCTCCTTACACACCTTCCCCCCTCTTATCCTGTGATCATGGCTTGCTTTGGGATGCATTAGATTGTGTTCGCCTAAAAACAACACGTAACAACCCTTGGGAAAGAAACCCCTTAACCCCTTTTTCTGCTTTGACCCATCGGAAGGTGTGGCTCCTCCAGGCGACAGTCAAAAGTGTTTTCTGTGGATCTGACCACTTGGGTTCAGAGAGAAATAAATAATGAAATGGTCCTTTCAGTGATTATAAAAAAAAGGAACTAAAGACAAATTTTCCTTAAAATTATCATAGGATACACATATTAAACATTTATATACTAAATGAAATACAATAACTTATATCTTTTATCATATAAAAGATATTCTACCAATTAAAACAAAAATTATGATTTATTTTGTATTTTTTGACTCCCAAATAAACTCGGCAAACTCAGTATGGAACAAAACATATAAAACACATAAAAAAAACAACTAAATAATCTTAAAAAAAAATATTAAAATTAGTTTTTTATTCTTGTAATAACAAAATCAAAAAGATTGATAATGATCTTCTGATAAAAAGTAAAATACTCACACCACAACAGAAATTTTATTATAATTTGATAATTAGTAATTACTTCACTCTAATTCCTAAAAGTTCACTCTAATGCATAAGTCCTAGATAAAAGTAACATACCTAAGGGGCTGTCTATTAATTACGTGAGGTGCTTTTTAAAAAATTTGGACCCCCCCCCCTTGGTGAGATTTCAAAAATTTTAACAACCATTAAAAAAAAAAAAAAACGAAATCTTGCTAAATATATATTTTTCTGAATGAAAAAGTTTACGTGAGATTTTTGTTGATCCCCCCTCCCCCTTTTGACCTCACCAAATTAATGTACAACCCCTAATAATAGTATTTGAGAAATAATAACTACTTAAAATTACAACATCCAACAAACAATTATGGAGGGAATAATTCAATGTATCTATTACAATATATTATTAACAAAATTGGTTTAACAAATGTCAATGATTTTTAAAAATTTCTTTATTAAAAAAAATTGTTAGGGAATGGCTTATAAAACATAACGAACTGAATTACAAAGTGAAATATTTTATTTATTTATTTTTTTATTTATTCTCTAAATGTTTGTATACATGCAATTTTTTAGTGCCAATGGATTTATTATAAACTATTATTATCTATCTTTGATATGTACTTGATTCACTTTTTATAATATAAAGTAATAATAAAAAGAATATATATATATTGGGTAATAAAAAGAAGCGGAAAAAGATGAAAAAAGAATATTATTATTATTATTATAAAAAAGAAAGGGAAAGAAAGACAAAAGAATAACAAAAACTTCATTGGATTATGATTTTTTTTTTCCATGTAAATTAATTCTGAATATGTTTTAGAAAAAAATGCTCAGTATTATAATACAGCATCGGGGCCAGAAACAATTAAATCTTTCATATATGGAAATAAGAAAATGTGCTTAAGGAAGGAAGATATATTTAAAAAAATGTGAGTTTTAAGAATATGTTTGTTGTCATTAAAAAAAAGTAACCACGTTAAATCTCTTGTCTAATATACAGTTTCTTTACAACATTTTATATGCGGATGCACAAATATTAGAAAAACAAAAACATAATAACAATAAAATAGAACAACTAGTTTCGATACGTGTAGTATCTTTTTTCAAGTTAACGAAATAAAATGGGTTCAGGGTTATAGTCAGTTTGCATGAGGAGGGAATTGTGGGAGTTGTCACGAGGGGTCGAGTGCGAGCGGAGATTCCTTTCACTTGCCCAGAGCCTAGGGAAAAACCAAAACAACAAATAATAAAAAGAGGAAAGGAAGAGCGCTTAAAACTTTGATCCCTCCTCCCCTCTTCTCGCCCTCCCCCCTTCTCATTTCTCCTTACTCTTCTCCCTTTGGCTTGTTTTTGTCCTTAGCTGAATGCCTTGATGTGTGTCGGTGTATAAAATGTTGTAAGTGCACGTAAATATTTACAATTTTGTACAGTTTCTTTGTAATTTGTTTAATTTGGGAGTAACTTAGTTACTTTTTACTGTCCTCCAAATGAAAGTTGGCCGGCGGAAGTTTGAACTGCGCAGCCCTTCCGGTAGCTGATCAATTATGTTTTCCTGTCACAATGGACGCCGTCGTCTGTTTTCACTGAGAAAGACATGTTGATAACGCCAAATTAAAACTTCTCTCGACTATTTAGCGTTATTTCAATACCAGTTGCTAACAATAAGTATTTATATAAATAAATAAATATATATTATTTATAAATACAATGCTCTTTTGCAAAGTAACAAGCGATTAGCACAATGGCGGCGTCCTGTCATAAAATCAGACAGAAGTGCCTGACCAGACTAATCGATGATACATGCGCAGATCTCACAAAAACAGGGCGGCCATCTCTCATTTGGAGGACAGTAAAAGTAATTTGCCCTTCCTTGATAATAACTGTGAATTCCACGTCAAATCACCCAGTTGAAAAAATTAAGTTCACCACCCCATCGCAGATTCTTACAATTTTTTTTTTTTTTTATTGAAAGAGGAAAAAATAGCTCCTGTGAAATATGCTCTCAGTCGGACAGTTAGTTTCGGAGAAATTAATTTTTGAAATTTGCGCCTTTTTAGCATGCTGCAACTTGCTATTTTTTTTTTTTCCTTAATAGTTACTATAATACACAACCGAACTTAACAAAAATTGATACCTAATGGAAACTTTTTGTGCTGAATCTGAAAACCCCAACGAAAATGCTCTATTTCCAGTAGTTTTTGGTAAACAGTTAAGCCTCCAAGAAAGAATTAAAACAGGGATGTGCGATTAACTTTAGGCATTTGAATTTTTTTACAAGATCAGTAAAGGATTGCCCTACATCCACAAAGAATTTCATTCTGGCCTTCGACTTCATAACAGAGAAAAAAATTCCTGAAGTTCAGCGTTTATGCACCGCACGCTAGATTTATTAATTACAATTAAAATTTGAACAAGTTCAAAATAACTCTTTGAACCTAGATTATCGAAAGAAAATAACATGCTGGCAATCCATCCTGTATACATACATGTTCTTACTGCACACTTTTCCGTTTTTAATTTTCTGTAGTAATGATTTTTAAAGTGTTACACTAACTTCTACTGCCTTCCACTGCTTCCTTGCTCTGAAGGGGCTCAAATTATACAAATGATATCAACAAATGAAACGAAGCACTGATCTTCTCTTGTCGGCCATGACAGTATATTTGTTGATTGATGACGCTTCATGAAGTTAACTGATACATCTGCTTCTTTGTGACTTCACTCCATTATGCAACCAATGAACTAGTTTTCATCAAACACAGCAGCTATGTATACACCTGGCTGTAACTCTTGAAAGTTAATATTGTTTGTTGCAGTTGCATCGGTGACACACGTTTCTGCACATCGTTTCACCATCTGGCGACAGATGATAAACAGCCATTTGTTCATTGCCAATAGGTACAAGCCTAGGATGGCTGTTAGTCCCTTGGATGGATTTTGCTATCTAAATGGTTTTGTAGCTCACTTCACGTTGCTGCTTTTCAGTTT
>JAFIDM010000003.1:70646794-70672223 GCA_023159025.1 Thereuonema tuberculata
AAAGAAATTTTATTAAAACATAATTTGGACAATAGAGATTTAATGGAATTAGTGGAACTGATAACGCAAAATTCTTATTTTAAACACCAAGAAAAAATATTCAAACAAATAAAAGGTTTTCCAATGGGTTCACCATTATCAGGTACATTATGCAACATATATATGAACTATTTTGAATATAAATTTCTTAATGAATGTAAATATAATCTAAAATATTTTCGTTATGCGGATGATATTTTAATAATTTGGTTTGGCACTGATCGACAATTTGAAATTTTCTTCAAAAATATAAACAAAAGAAATAGAGACATAAAGTTCAAAATGGAGAAGGAGGTAAATAAGGAACTAAATTTCCTTGACCTATGCTTAATAAATAAGGACAATAAAATAGTTTTAAAATATTACAGAAAAGAATTCAAGAGTGACCACTTATTAAACTTTGCATCAGGACATAGTTTTCATATAAAACGAAACATCATTGAAAGTTATAAGCTATTAATGCTATGCACTTGACTATTTCAGATACCTTCTTTGCACCTCTCATTTTTAAGCTATTATAAAAATAAAAAATAATACCAAAACAAATATCCAAAAGATTGTTTTATGATGGCCCCAACACTCAAAATATTTTATTGAAGTAAACCATCAGTACTTTTAATTTATAAAAAGTACATTTAAATTCATTAGATTTCAATGCACGATGTCTGTTTTTTTTTATCAATTTACAACACTAAGGAAATTGATCTATTGATCATTTGTCTTTATATTATATATCATAACTAACTCATGCAGAATGTTTCCCCTTATATCTCATTCTATTCTAATTTACTTTTAAGAATCCTTTCGAATTTGGAAACTTTCATAACTGTATATCAAAAACCTTCTTTGAATAAGATTACATCAGGAGTCAACAGATGGCATTACTTTACTTTCCTATCAAAAGGCATAGGAAAATCCTACATTTCTTGGTTATAAACAAATCATTAGCATCATCTGGTGTTTGAAAGGTAAAACGACCGATTTTTGATAAAATTCGGGTTCGATTTTAGCTCCCTTCCTTTTGGATTCTGCAGCTAAGATTTGTGTCATTTAATAAACACAATCTATAGATTCATTCTGCAAAGTTTCATTAAAATCTGAATTTTTAGAGTTCGAGAGGTTTCTTTGTGAGTTTACATTGTTTAAAATATTAGTGGATATTAGTTAGGATTTTTTTCTCCAGTTCAGTGGAATTGTTTTATAATCTTATAAAAACCTTTTAGAATCAATCTCATATCTGTTTGATATTCTTCTGCTTAACAACAATATTGTAAGAATAAGAACTTTTCTCATGAAGTTACTAGAGGCTAAATTTAATATTTTTATCAAGCGATGCACTAGATGTTTGTTTTGTTTGATTCTACTTATTCCTTTATTGAATCTGATTGTTCTATGATTTCACTTCCAATGAAAAATGAAGTGATTAATAGCTTATGAAATTGGTTAGTTATTATCATTTAAAATTACAATATATTAAGGCTTTTTAAATGAAAGAGAGAGGTTTCTGTATCATGTCTTTTTTATTTATTTGTTATTGTTGTTTTTATTTTCTGTCATTGGATTTGTTTGGGCTCAGTTATTTTTTGGAACAAAAAGAAAAGGGTCTAGCAATGAGTCCAAGTCCTTATTAGTATTTGCATTTTTCCATTTTTTTTTCTTTTATTATTAAATAAATATTTAAACATTATTATTATTTGATTTAAAATAGGTTGTCGGTATAAATTAAGTAATATGATATCAAAGCATATGTTTGAAGATAAACAAGACAATGGCACTTAATGCTTTTAAATATCCGTTAACCAACAAAATATTCATTCATTTTACTTCGCCCAGTTTCTTAGGGTTTGAAAGCATTTATGGGAAGCATCACAACAAGTAAATATAACATAATCATGTGTTTTTTTCAAATTTTATATGTGGGTCCTTACGGAAGTCTGGCAACTAATTTTTATTTGCCAAACAAGAGACACCACTGCAATTCCAGAATACACATTTGAAAGCTTGTTGGATGTGCTTCTGATGGCCGTCACTAATGTGGTCTGGGTCAATGGAGGAACTTCATGAGGGGCAAATGGAAAACACATATTTGGCAATCATATAATAAGACAATACAGTGTAGACAAGGAACAAAAAGGAACACAGAATGCTCAATACACATTGCTAACACCCCTCAAAGTAATCTCCAAGATTGTCCATCGTACATTGCCAGCATTTGAAAGGCAGAGAATACCATTGGCTGCATGTGAGTTATTTAAGTATTGGACCTCCCACCGAAATGCTGTTAAAATTTCATCTGTGTTCGCAAAGCATTTCCCACCCAACTGCAGTCTGAGTTTTAGAATAAAATCAAAGTTGCATGGACTCAAGTCTGACAAATATGGTGGGTGTTCCAAGACTTCCCACACCCATTGATGTAACAAAGCCTATGCAGGAGCTTCTGTGAGACATGTGGTATTACCATGAAGAATGATGGCGTTGGATAGCAGTTCTCAATGTTTCTTACGAACTGCACTATGCAGCTGATACAATAGAAATGATTTGTAATACTGGGCATTCACAGTATGGCCCTCACAAACCATGTGACATACAAGAACACCTTGACTGTCATACGCCAGAATGAGCATGAGTTTTGTGGGAGAGGGAATCTGTCAAACCTTGTGATGTAGTGATGATCCACCTTGATGCCATTCATTTGACTGACGCTTCAGTTCAGGTTCATATGTTCGTGTCCAGGTTTCATCAATTGCAATGATGTGCTTTAACATGTCATTCCTTTTATCACTCCAGATGGATGTTTCGTAGCGAGTCCATCCATTAACTGATGTGGCACTCATTAGGCAGCAACCTTTTCATGGTGAAACACTGGAAAAGTAAACATCAGCTAATTCATTTACAGTCCAATGCCTTCCTCTAAGCAATGTTCGATTATTTCCAGTAATTACTTTCAGAAATTGCTTATCTCTGAAAAGACCACAGAATGCCCACTACGGGGCAGGTCAGCTGTTGATACTCATCCACATTGGAATGCTTCACTTGCTTCATGCAGATTTTTGGTAATCACATCATTTCCCATGGAACAGCCTTCCCATATCTGTCTCTTTCATCTGATCTTACTCAAGTGGATGCTCTCATTTTGGGTATGCTGAAGGAAGCCATTTTCTAAGAGAACCCACCAGCAGCCATTGGTGACTTACATCAAAAGATTGTGACATGTGTCAAAGGAATGAAGCAACCTCTCTTCAGGGACATGGTTGAGAATCTAAGTGAGTGTTATGAGTACAGCCTGTAACGCAATGGACAGCATACCAAGCATATGCTATGCCTCAGAAAATGTGGAAATGGACTTCCATGTACTACAAGCTTCCTCTACTGTTTGCATTCTGTCTATCACATAAACCTTTTTTGGTAAACAAATATTTCAGTATTGTTTGTTTTACTGTACAATGAATAGAGAGAAGGAAAGGTGAAATGGATTAACTGGATGAATTGATCATTCCATTCAATCCTATAGACAGCAATATTGATCTGATCCTCACAGAATGTAATTGCTACATTTATTATTTTGTTTTCTTTTTATCTTGTCAAATGTTGCATTACTTTGAAATCTTGAAAAACACTTTTATCCTTTAGTTATGACTTTGATAAATTGTCATGGAATATTAATTTCTCAACTGACAAAGTCCATTTTCAAGATTGATTAAGAAATAAAAGTCTTTGCAATTTAGCTAATTTGAAGATTGATATTCTTCCAGATGAGAATAAATTCTACACTATATAAGTGAGTTGACAGTGACTGTCTTTTAGTTGTCCTCTGAGCTTATGAATAGCCTCAAGAATCAGACACCAGTTTTTCTTAACATATTTATGTGGACAATCCTGTCACATGGATATAAAACTCCATGGTTATCCACAAATGCATTCAGTTTAGAAGTGAAAGTATCCATACTGTAAGATATTCAGTCTTCTCACCTTATAAACTATTCATGAAATTCTTTTTTTGAAACTGTTATTTCTTTCTTTTAAAATAAGAAAAGGTTTTACTGAAGATTGCCCATCTGTTAACTTACTTTCTTCTTTCTTCGAATTTGGCCATCTGAGGACTGCATGAAATAGCTCATGAAGCTCAGCATTTCTTATTTCTCTCGCTCCAGTATCTTTTCATTCTTTCATTGTGTTTTTTCCTTCTCTCATCAGTCCATGAAGCTCCCGTTTTTCTTTTTTCTCTTTCCCGGAACCCCTTAAAGTCTTTGAGCTTTTTTCTAAATCTGCCCCTATCCACAATATCTTCCTCCGTCAAACCAATCTCCTCCAGGTCCACTCTAATCTCCTTAATCCAAGTAAGCTGTGTCTTGGGGTTCCTGTCAAAATAATCGAATATTCGTCTGATCAGTCTTCCCTTCTCCATTCTTTTGAGATGTCCATAGAAGGTTAGTCTTCTTTTCTCTGTGATTTTTTCTATTTTTTCATATATCTCTTTATTAGTTCTTAATTTCCATTATTGTTTTCATATCTCGGCCCTAATATCTTTCGAATTATTCTTCTCTCCCTCTTTTCCAATTCTTCCAGCTGATTGTTTTCATAACCAGGCACTCTGACGCATAAAGTCCTTCCGGTTTAATCACGGTTTGGTAGTGTCTCAGCTTGGCATTGATGGATAGACATTTTTTTATTATATCTACCCTTTGTCAAGTGAAATGCTGTTTTCATTTTCCTTTTTCTTGCCATGATTGCCTCTCTAACGAGTGCATTAGGTTGTATGATTTCTCCCAGATATTTAAACTTCTCCACCCTATTGATCTTCCCATATTTCGTTATCATATGTTTCGGTGAGTCCTTTCTATTTGTGATATAGGTTGTTTTTTCAAATGAAATTTGAAGTCCTGTCTTCTCTGCCATTTCCTTCAGAATATTAATTTGTTTTGTTGCATCTTCCAAACTTTCAGCAAAGATGGCCAAATCGTCCGCAAATGTCAGACAATCAACTTCTACATTGTCCTTCTTCCTGCCAATTCTGATTTTACTTATTCCGTCTTCTTCAGTCCTCTTCCTCCATTCTCTTATAACCTTTTCCAACACACAGTTGAAGAGCAATGGGGACAGACCATCTCCCTGTCTTATGCCCGTTCCACAGCAAATGGTTTGGAGATTTCCCCCAGGAATTTAACACTAGACTTTGTGTCGGTTAACATATCTTTTAGAATTGTAATTGATTTATCGTCGGTTCCGAACTCTATGAGGACATTGAGAAGCTATGAAGTCATACGCTTTTTTAAAGTCTACAAATGTAATGTATATGTCTTTGTTTCTCATTTTTCTATACCTGATCACACATTTAAGATTTAGAATTTGTTCTACATACGATCTCCCTTTCCTGAAGCTGCCTTGGTATTCCCCTATTTGATGTTCCAGTTAAAGCTCCAGTCTATTTTGAAGTGCCATTGCAAATATCTTATATGCTGTCGATAGGAGAGATATTCCTCTCAGATTATTGGTGTCTGTTTTGTCTCCTTTTTTATGTATTGGATGTATAAGCGCATTTTTCCAATCTACTGGTATCTTTTCCTCCGCCCATATTTTATTAATTAAGTTTTGAAGATTCATGGTTGTTCCAATATCAGCCAATTTCCACATCTCCGGTATTATACAGTCTTCTCCTGGGGTTTTATTATTCTTTAGGTTTCTAATAATGCTTTCCAGCTCTGCTAGGTCTGGAGGCCTGTGTTCTGATGTTTTTCCATCGGAGGGACCAAATGGAATCTTTCTTCTGGGATACTGCAGTTTAGAAGATCGCAGAAGTATTCCGCAAGGATTATGCAATTGTCTCTATTACTCAAGGCCATCTTTCCATTCCTGTCTTTAAAACACAAATTTGGTGGCTGGAAGCCTTGTATTTCCTGCTTGAATGTTTTGTAGAAAGATCTGGTATTATTTCTCTTAAAGTCTTCAGTAACTTACTTTACTTTTATGTGTTTATTTAAAAATTGTGTTGTATATTTTGATTTTCATTATAGTGTATTACTAATGCAATACCTTTATTCTTATTGTACTGTACCTATAATTATTCAACATTTGAGGATCAAAGCATGTTTCCTTTTTTTTATTGTTATTCATTTTGATCATATTAGTTTGAATATAATAAATATGCTGTTGGGTATGGCCAAATGGTTACAGCATTGATCTGCCATGCAGCTGCTACATTAGAACCTGGAATTGGCTTGGATGTTCCTCACTTAACTGTGTGGTTTCTTCCTTTCTATAACTTGTCCTGGATTTGATACAAGAGTGGAGTGGCGATTGTGTGAAGAGACAGCTTCGGTTTTCAAACCTAAGATCACAGGGTTCCTAAGACTGTTCGTACTGGGAGATTTGAAGAAAAAGGTGTTCTACCATTACAAAGACAATCCCTCCACTAGTACAAGGGCTATTGCATATACCATGGATGCAAACCATATGACTCGGATAATTATGGCAAATTCTTCACAATGAGAACCTTCATCCTTAGCACCGGTGGAGGGTCCAGACGGAGATTATGCTAGATGTGAAAACTTCTGTCTGTGGCTTCTCGGGCAAATTGTTGCAGACCCTTTGTTTCTATGCCTCATCCTGTTGCCGAAGATGTTCTTTTGTCAATATGTCACCAAATGTGGTACCAGCACGATGGAGCTCTGGCACACTTTACTGTTGCTGCCTGCAATCATCTGAATAACACCTTCTATGACAACTTGATTGGATGTGGCAGCCCACTGCCTTCTTGATCACTAGACCTCACTCCGATGGACTTCTTTTTCTGGGTTTCAAGAAGAGTATAGTTTTCGAAGCTCCAGTGCAGTTAGACGAAGATCTTGTAGGAAGAATAGTCGCAGCAGCGGCACACATCAGAGAACTTCCAGGTATCTTCTAAAGAGTTCAGCAGAACCTTATCAGGAGGTGCACATTATGTAATGAAGTTGCCAGCTTCCACTTCGAACATTACATTACAGCATCAACACACAATAAGTATTCAGCAATAAACAAATTTCCCTAAAAAGGTGCATTTGTGAAATGTCGTAGGGCCATAGGAATAACAACACTAAGCAAAACATTGCTGGCCTCTGCCGCTCACATGAAGCAGCCAAAAATATATTAAACAAATATCATTCCTTTGGACCACTGCTCTAGATCTGTGTAACATCATCTCATTTACACCCTATATACAGTGCTGGTCAAAATTATAAGGACAAGGGAAAAATCGCCAAACTTGGCTACAGTTGGCCGGAAAATTATGCAAATTTTATGACTGGAAACCAAATTATAAATTTTTTATTAGTTTTTATGGACATATATGGGAAATTCATATTCATAAAATGTATTTTGGATTTAAACAGCAATATGGTATGGACAAAATTAAAAGAACAACGCTATTTATGCGTTCTAAAAACCAAAATTTGCATGTTTTTTGTTCTGCATGTGGCACTCCCAGACGATATCAATGCGTAGTAAGCGTTTGTGAACGTCGTATTCTATTTTTTCAGTCATGCCGTACTTTGGGAAATCATGTGTCACCTTTGTTTGGTTTTACATTCCCTATTAAATGAATAATATGTAGCAGAGTTTGTATGGGTTATTTCAATCTTACGTACACACACACAGACACATTTAAGAACTTTCAACAATTTATTGGAAATGAATTTACTTCAAATTCTCAGACTAATAAGACTATTATTAATCTTCAGTTCATTACTCAATAATACTTCTAGTATTCATAAAGATTTAATAAGTTTATAGTTAATAGTTCAATCTATTATTCACAGTTCCATAGCAATGGTTATCTGACACCTTATGTGATTATCAATGGTTAATTTCACCTCATGATCTATACATATTTATTGTTGAATAATCAATAAACAACTTCTTAATAATAAAGTTTATTATAATTCAAACTTGATATTTCATCGATGCACTAAGTCTCACTGATATTTCATTAGTTATAATAGTCACTTTAGTAATGTGAAAGTTCACTCAGGAATTCAATACTTTTCACAAATAGAAGAATAGATTAATTCTGAGTCACTAAATCAAATATCAATAACTGTTTATCTCGATGATTCGAATTATATTTAGTTAAAGTTATTCACACTGTTGTCTTGAGAATAATAAATATTTATCCCTCCATCGCTTCGTCGAATTACGTCATATCAAGAACAATTAGTTTCTCAGTTCAGCCTTTAGAAAAATAGTCTTTTCCTCTTTAATCGTAACGTTCTTTAATTATGGAATGACCGCTCTGATCATTGATTCTTCTTTCGCTAGAATAATAAGAAAAAAACTACTTACAAGTTCTTGATGATTTTCGAATTTCGTAATGGCGGTTTAACCCTATTCGAATTTCGCTCGATTGGAGAATCGGCCTCCATCTGTCGAGTTAGCTTCAATGAAGAATTGTCGTTCTTCGTAGCCTTCTTCCATGATGCACATTATAACTCATGGACTGGCAAGTTTTCCATTCGCTTTAGTTATCCTTAGTTTATTGAAAAACTTTATCGGCATAGACACATGGCCACACCGCTGGCTGCCATTTTATTTCGAATACACCGCTCATGTCACTGCGCATGTCACTTTTACTGCATTCATGAATGACATCATTATTTCCAAACAACCAAGGATCTCTTTTTTATTAAATTTCTTCACCTCTAATAAACAATACAATATAATATTCAAGCACTATTTTTAATAATAATTTACTTCAGATCCACATGCCGCCAGGTACGAAACTTTCGGAGTTTGAGAAAGGGAAAGTGTTTGCTTTTAAAAGTTTAGGACTTACTGTACGTCAAATTTCAAGCTGAATAGATCGAGAACGGTCATTTATAATTTTCTTAAAAATCCCGGAAAATATGGACGGCAAAGACATACAGGTAGGCCATCTTCTGTTTCTGTGCATATGTAAAGAATGATAATAGGGCGAGCTTGTTCCAAAAAACAAACATCAACGGAAATTAAATAGGAATTAAACTTACGATGCAGTGTTCGAACTGTTCGACGTGTTTTACAAAAAGAAAAAACGGTTCATTATGGAAAACTAGTGTTACGACCGCCTCTTACAAAAGTTCATAAAAGACTGAGAATGGAGTTTGCCAAAAAATACATTACTATGGGGAAAATGTGGGATGACGTTATCTTTTCTGATGAGAAAAAGTTAAGTCCATCTTTTCTGATGGACCAGATGATTTTTTGCTACTTCTGGTATGATCTCCGTAAAGAAAAAGAAATTTTCGCAAAGCGTAGATTTGGAGGTGGCTCAGTAATGGTGTGGGAAGGTTTCGCAACTGGTGGAATTACTCCAATAGTTTTTGTGCAGGATAGAATGAATTCTGAGAGTTATGTTGGTTTATTGAGCAATAATCTTTTACCAGAAGCACCGTTAATTACGAGTGGAGACTATTTGTTTCAGCAGGACACTGCCTCAGTACATGTTTCTCAAACTTCGAAAGCATGGTTTGATGCTAATTTCGTGAAACTACTTGACTGGCCGACCAGAAGACCTGATCTAAATCCAATGGAAAATCTGAGAGGTATTCTGGCACACGAAGTATACAAAAATGGTATGGTATTCAATATCAAAACAAGCAAGAACTCATGTCCTCCATCGAAAAAGCCTGGAAAAAAAATTCTAAGAACGTTCTGAAGGAACTGTCAAACTCTATGACGTCAAGACTGATGAAAGTGATTGAGAAGAAGGGGGAGATTATTAATTATTAGTGTGTTTCAGGCCAAAAACATTCATTGTCCTTATAATTTTGGCCACTTTTTACAATGACATTTTTTGTTAAATACGGCAAATCATTCATATTTTGCATTTTCCAATGTTTTGCATTCTACAATGATTTATAGCATAAAAAAGCATTTCACTTTATTTACTTCAGAAATAATTTTTCTCTGTGAAATTTTGACATGTCCTTATAATTTTGACCACCACTATATTCACAACTTGTAATCTATATATTTAATTTTACATCAAGATATGCATTTTCATTCTCTTATGTCCATTTATTGTGAATTATTATGATATTGAGAAATAATGTTGATGGCCAGGAAATTACCTTATAACTCTTCCCTTCATTACAAATAGTGCTCAACTTTGTATTATGTCTGGACTTAAAATTCTGCCTTTATCTTCATGACGAAAGATGAAATTTTAGTAACATCCTTATTTTGGGTTGAAATTTGACTTGGTATCCAATTTGAAGAAAAGGTAACTGCTGCAATAGATTAAATTTGATATCTTGGATATTGAAATTTAATTAGTTGGAGTTTTATTTATTATATAAGAAATTATTACGTGCTTGAAAAGAAAATTTATTTTATGTTTTAGTTTCTTCCAATGAAAATGTTTGAGTTGACGTCATATTGGAAGGTGAGTGATGACGTAGATGAGAGAACACGATTGACGTGGAGACGTGAAGGTTGGCTCGACAGGGTCGTCTCGGATAGTGAAGAGAGGGAACTTTGATTGAATGGAGTCGCTGCCCAAATTAAGGAGATTAGATTTAAAGGATGCAGTTGACAAAGTTAAGTAAGGTGTGTCAGTCAGTTAGCCTACTCCTAATATTAGGAAGTGAGAATTATCTAGAAGAGTGGGAAATTCCTAGGGTGGAATTGAGACCCCTAACGGAGACTTCGGATGGAAGAGTAAAAATGAATATTCATAGAACCTAATTCATCAATTAGAAATCTGAGATAGTAATATTGTATTTCAATCGAAAAGTATTCGAAGAAATTATTGAAGAGACAAGTTTATGTTAGCCGTTCCGAATTGGATAGAAGAATCTATTACCAAAGAAGGTGATAGCGGGAAGCAGACCGCAAGTAAGAACTGGAGCGTTTATTATCATTATTATTTTCCGTAAAGTAACTGAACGAAGAAGTTATTCGTTTATTAGAAGGAAGAAGAATTAAATTGCCAAATGGAATTGAGCAGAACTTGAGCTACTATTAAATTAAGAGTAAATGACATTTAGTGAACTCCGGGATGTTTGGAGCAGTCCAAGTTCTAACTTAACTAAGGGAAGAAGAGTTGAAGTCCGTGAATCGTAGGAGTGTGTTAGTTTTATGAAACAAATTGTTCGAAAAATAGAAGTAACAGAATAACTATAGAAGTAAGCATCCGCATATTAAAGCGAAGGGAATTCTGGATTGAAGATTAATTCTGGTTAAGAACGAACTTCTAATCGTATGCTAAGGAAGATATAATTTCATTCAAGCAGAAAGTTATTTTGAAGCGGAGTATCCCATTGCCCTTGGAATTATTATTAAAGAAGATTTAAAGTATGACAACAGCATATTGCAGTTCAGAAGACATCGATATCCAGAAGTGAAACAAGTGTTTCTAAGGATAAGGAATACAGAAAGGAAAGTGCAAGTGTGCAAGGGAAATAAGTTTGTGAATGGCCTGTATGTGAATATAAGTGATTATTAGTGATTTCAACTAGTGTTTGATATCCAATGTAAATTAGTGCAACCCTGATTTCGTGAAATGTATTCCGGTAGTGCAACGTCGTATGAAGACATCAATTTGTAAGTACAATTATCTTATAAATTTTGGAGGGATACATGAATCAAGGAAGTCCAAGTAACTACAATACAATTAGAGTATTTTATAATTGATTTGAATTTAATTATAAGCTTTCGTTATTTTTTTTCACACAAGAGTGAAGTCATAGATAGTAGTTGCTATCGAGTTTAATTAGAAAGTATACCAATGAATATTAGTGAACATTTACATATGTGTGAATTAGCCATTACGAAGTAATAACTATTTGTTATACCAGTGTAACCACATAGGCGAAAAGCCATTGTTGATGTTTTGTATTAAATGGTTAATTGAAATTGAATGCTTAATGACTAAAGTTACCAGTCCATGTTGAGATTTGTTATCTCGTTATATAGTGATGTAGAGATTAAGTTTATCTGTAGTAATCACTGATTAATAAGATTAAGTGTTAATTTGAATTCTTTAGATTGAGTATTGAAACCATTCAGTATATGATAAAGTGCATTCAGATTATTGATTTATGTTAACTTTAACGTTATATGTAATTAGTTAGAATAAGGCAGCTAATGAATATTGTAATAAATAATTTTAAAATTTTCATAACCCTTGTCTCACTATTTCGCTTTTCTCTGGAAGTATGCGTTCTGTGCAAATTCCGCATCAGTGACATAGTTACAGATTTCTTAGCATTCAGTTCACTATATGTTATTTGTTCTATTGAATGGCAAGGGGTTTTAATGTTAAAAGTGGCACCAGTGCTATTCTCCTTATAATTCAAATTACAAACTACGAGGGTGAGTCAAAAAGTAACCTTAATCTGGCCATAAAAATTTAAAATCTCGTAGTAGAGGATTCTCAAACAGATATGTTATGTCTTGCCATTTGAGGAACCTGCGGGCAAATATACTTTGGCCTTCGCGAATGTGAAGTCAGCAAGCCAAAGCCAAGATGGCCACGCCGTTAGAACGATGCTCCAAAGACGAGCAGGGTGCAGTTATCTGGTTTTTGGGCAGTATGGGTGATAAACTAACAGACCTTCATCACAGGATGCAAAGACAGTATGGGGATAGTTATTTATCGCTTCAAATGACAGAAGTGTAAAAGAACGGTACAGGAAGTGTAAATGTGGGGTGTCAAGTTTGACTGATGCAGCTCACTCCGTCTAGCGTCACACTGCGACTGTAGCTGACATTATCACTGCAGTGGAGCGATTGATATGGGAAAACCAGCAGATAACAATCAAAGAGATGGCTGAATAAGTATTCAATAGTTATGGCTTGGCATACCACATCATTCACGAGATGCTAAAGTACAGCAAAGTCTCCTCTAGATGGGTACCAAGACATCTTACCCCCAAAATCAAAGAACTTCATGTGGAGGCTTGTTAAACGCTATTGCGACGTTATGAAGTTGATGGGATGACTTTTTACGATGTATCGTCATTAGTGATGAACGCTGAGTCCAATATTACCAGCCAGAGACTAAGCGAGCAATCAAGGAGTGGCGACATTCATCATCGCCGAAACCAAAAACATTCTGCACAACTCCGTCAGCTGGCAAAGTGATGCTCACGCTCTTCGGGGGCAGTAAAGGTCCAATCCTGGAACCTTACACATGACCAAGAGATTTACTGTGAACAGTGAATCATATTGTGATCTGCTTCAGAGCCATTTGAAACCCACAATCAAGTCAAAATGTCACGGTTGGCTCCGTTCTGGTGTGTTATTGCAGCAGGATAATGCTCAGCGGCATACAGCTCATGCAATGGTAGAACTAACAGATCTGCATTTCGAGTGCCTTCCACATCCTCCATATTCACCAGACCTTGCACCAAGTAATTGTCTTGTGTTTGGACCCCTCAAGGAGACACTATTTCGCATGAAATTTCTCATGGATGATGAGGTGAAAGAGGCGATGCTTAGTCGGCTTCACAGTCAACCAAAAGAATTTTTTCTCGCGATATCCAGATTCTTCTAAAATGCTGGTGCACCTGTATTGAATGTAATGGGAACTATAATAAAAAGTGATGAAGTGTTTTTGTTTGTATGGTGTTTATTTTGTCATTAAAAAATAATTAAGGTTACTTTTTGACTCATCCTCGTATATATAAATACAGTCGGACCCCAATTTAACGAATTCATCGGGACCGAAAATTTTATTCGTTAAATCGGGGGTTATTCGTAATATTGGGATCGTTTATATCAGTGTCATTTATATCCTGCTGCATTAGGTATGTTTACCCAAACTAAAAAGAATTTTTTTTTTTTTCGGCTGTTGAAATAATTTGTTAATTCAGGGTTTCTTATTCGTTAAATAAAGGTTTTGCCTTCATTTTAATAGGAGAAAAAGAAAAATTTGTTAAATCGCGAAATACGATAAATAGGGGTTCGTTAAATCGGGGTCCGACTGTAATCTCACTAATTGGATATATTCATATCCAATGGCCCACTCCTCCTTCAGATCTAAGTTAAATATTCTCACATATATATATATTTATATATGTTTGTGTTTTAGAATCATCATGAGCATTTAATTTTCATATTTTAAGAAGAGAAATTCAGACTTCGATCCTTTCACCTCCTGTCCTCCTGCATTCTTTTACAGTTTGGTCCCAAAATTTCCTTTGCTCATCCTCGCTGATTTTTTTTCTGCTTTCCATATTACTGGATAATCCATGGTACTCGAGGAGAAATGAATTCTTTTCTACTTAATCTTCCTTTACTGTCGTTTACATTCTAAATAAATGCACAACAATTTCTTGACGGTATTCTTACTGATTCTTCTGACCTTGTAAGGTCCCAGTAATTCAAAAAGAAAAATCGAGTAGTGCAGTCGAACTCTTTTTCTTTTGAAATTGTCAAATACACTTTTACTTGTAAGCCCCCTATGTATACTAAAAGAAAGAATTCATCTAGAACCGACACTGTCATTTTTAAGTAGTTATGATGTTTTGGAAGACCTTAGACTGGAAGCCACTATTTGAAGGTATTTGTGAAACAAGAAACAGAATGTTGAACTGATTAATTTTTCTAATTTGATCAAATTGAACCAAGAGGTTTTTTTGTAGCTGGTCTTTTCGTTTCTTATCAAGAATGGCATTTAACATTATGAAACAATAAGGTTTTAGTGAAGTAATGTTAGTTAATAGAAATGTATCCAAGTCTAAAACTGTTTTTTTATTTTATTTGTTTTTCATCTTTTAGGTACCAAGGCTCTCTCCACTTCTGAATACAACATTGAAATCCATGCATCATCCTGATCCCACCTTGAGAATAAATTTATTAGGCATCTTAAATGTAAGTAGCAAAATCATTTTTTTATCAAAAATACATCAACTTGCTTGTAACATCAATGAAATAGTAGTAAATTCAGTTAAAAAAAAAAGGTTTTGCACAAAAAAAAATTTTTTTTTTTTAAATCTAGATTATTCAACCTGTTTCTTTGACCATTCATTGTGACGATGAAACCTTTTACTATTATGACAAATCAGGACGTTCATTGTCATCAGATAACATAGACATTTAAAAAGAGCCAATCCCTAATAGAATAAGATAGTAAAGAAATACTAAGAATATTGCAAAAAGAAATGAAGGAAGAGAGAATTTTTACCTTACCAATTGTACATTAAAAGCTTTAAATGGGAATATTCTTACTGATATATATTTAAAGTTCTTATCAAACTTGATATCAGAAATCCTCTCAAGTCAAGTTCAACTGCATATATTGATGTTTACTTTTAAAGTAGGATTCTGCAGACATTAATTACCCTTTCTGCTGAAGAACAACAATTCTTCTGGTCTCCCTGATCATGTGTTTGTCAGGTCATCTTCAAAGGCAAGCACAGCTGTAGACACGACAGGTTTGCTTTGGAGCCGGTGGCCACACAAAGGGTGTGTTGTCAAAGGTGAAAGATGAGTCGGTTTGTGCAATTTGAAACTTATAAACAATCATATTTCTTTTAACATAATATTATTGGCCATATCATGTTTAACTTTTTAGGATAAAAAAAAATGCAAATTTTATCTCTCAAATTTATTTATTATTAATTTTTTTTAATTAATTAAAAGATAAACAATTTAGATTTGTTTATCTCAAAAACACGTTGCTTTTAAAAGAATTTAACGTATATTTAACATTTCCTGTAATTTGGTAACTTGCATCCGGAGTTTTAAAATAAACTTTTTTATTAAAAAAAAGACTTAATTATTTTAAGTTGTTGCAATTTAAAAATATTATTTCATTTTAAGACTTCTATATTTCAAGCATAGTTCATAGCAGGAGAAAGCTTATATCCCTGCTCTGTCTGTCGGATGTTGCAAGAAATTCATGATAGGTCTATGGACTGTTGAAATCACAGTTTGAAGAGCCCATTGCTTGGGTTTTAACATTGGGAACTGTTAGTCAAACATGTGTTTATCGTGGTTTTTCTTTGAGAAAAAAAAAAAAAAAATTATTGGAACACATTTTAAGACTTTAAGAAAAGGCCTCCTTAGGGATATTCTTCCCTTAGTTTTGAAAATTTTTGGAGAAATATTAAGATGAAAAAAGTTGAATTTTTGCAAATATTGGAGGTTTGATCTGCCATAGGTGATACCTTCTGATTGCTTATTGGAGAGTGAATCAAAGTATCATGTAACATAATGAAACTCATTTCAGAAGTAGGATTACAGAAGACTTTATAATCGCAAGCAATAATAAAATTAACAACAAAATATTGTATATTTCATGTAATAATAAAGTTATTTATTCTTCTACATTTTTATTATAATGGGAGCTCCCAAATCTCTGGAGAACTGCTATTTTTCTGTGGATTTTCAAATTGTAAAGTTTCCAAGATTTTAACATTAGATCTGTATAGCAGCCATTGTGCAATCGTATCTTGTTTCTATAGTTCTCGAAGTTAACCTGTTCTAATTTCCAACTTATCAGTTGATTAAGAATAAAACTAGAGCATTGAGCGTGTGTTTGTGATCTCACAAGGGTCTGTTTCTACATGGATTTAAGGAAAAGATTCCAATGATTTATTCTTTTCTGTTTCAGTTCTTTATTTTTTCCTTTTTTTGAAAATCATCTCATTCAACAAAATATGAAAGCCTTATTTTGTAGTATTAAAAGCTCTTCAGAAAACACCACTTCACTTTTTCCTATAATTATAGTACAAGTGTGTTTTTGAACGGCCCAGAGCGGCTTGGTCCTGGCAATTCTTATGTTAGCTGTGATGGTGCTAACAACCAAACCATTATTTACAATAACTTCATTGCCGTTCTTTTAAACAAATCCAACAATAGTGCTATCCCGTTCTTTACGCTCCTTTTATACAGTCCCTATACGTTTTCTATGTACGACAAAACCTCGATGTAGCGCTGTCCCGCTTATTATGCTTTTAGGTCACGGTCCCTTGATGAACGGGGTTTTACTGTAGATTCATTTTTTTATCCTAAAAAGTTAAACATTCTGTGACCAATAATATTATGTTAAAGATAATTAATGCTTTGAGACAGTGTCAAAAGCAAAGCGGCCCCATAAATTTTATCGGAAGCGACCACTTTTGACCCCCCCCCCCCCAACTTCTGGTCAGGGAGTCGTCCTAGAGGTCTGATTTTTTGGACGTGGTCACCTACTTTTTGATTCTGAACACAATGGTGAAGGTTTCATTCTAATATCTAACCATTTGGCCGCTATAGTGTGTGACATCCAGGCAGCTTACCACTTTTCTGTGTGACATACAGCAAGCATAATACCAAGAGTGGTTCCCTTTTTTTTACAGGTAAGCTGTAATAAAGGGGCCGCTAAAAATGATTGTTTTAAAAGTTTTGAATTGCTTAAGCAGATTGCTATGGCAGAGTTCAATGCTCGACTTAAGGTGCTTGTTTCAATTCGTGAGCATGCGTTTAGATCCTTACAGATTTTATATGATTTGTCAAAGGAGCTCCAGGATGATAGGTCGAGGGTTGGACGTTTTCGTGCTAGATTCAAACATCTTGAGAAAATTAGAACGGAATTCTATGAATTTCACAAAAGGTTGATTGAAGTATCTTTAAAAATAAATCCTAAAAAACAGGAATTGAATCAACAGCCGTTGTCATTCGACAAATTGTATTATGAGATTGTTAGTGTAGTTGAAGAGGTTAATAGCAATGCTGCCAATGAGGACAGAGGTTAAAGATGTAAGGCTCAGACTTCCCAAGCTGGACCTGCCTAAGTCGATGGTAACATACGTTTTATGATTCCTACATGACTTGTGCATCAAAATAGCAGGATATCGCCTATTGAAAAATTTCATTATTTCAGGACCTGCCGTAGCAATCGTTAAGGGGATTCCGTTGACTGCTAGTAACTACCCTATAGTGTTTAAAGCTTTAACGGATCGCTATCAGAATCCCAGAATTCTTGCAACTTCTTATTTGGATTGAATCGCTAAACTTCAGCCTATAACAGTTTCTTCACTTTTGAAGGGTTAGGAAAATTGGTCAACACAGTTTGTGAATGTGTAAATGCACTAAAGGTATTTGATATTGGTGACCTGGGAGATTTGCTTTGTTTTATCTTACTTACATGTGTGCTAGATAGTGAAACACGTAAGCGTTTTGAAGCACAGCATTATCAGCACACTATACTGTCCTTCGTGGATTTGATAAGATTTTTGCAGGATTATGTGAAGGTACTAGAAAGAGCGGAGCCCAGAATCCTCAAAACTGAGAAATTCAGATCCATTGTCGCGAAGAACGCATTTGGGCTTGCAAACAAGAAATCAAACACATCGAATGTGAAGAGATCATTTGTAGTGGCTAAAGGTACTGAGAAGGCAATACTGATATGCCCTTGCTGTAATATGTTGCACAGTATTTATAAGTATCCCAAGCTTCATGGCTTAGATGCTGCAGGCAGAGTCGTCTTGGTATAAACTCTTAATCTTTGTATTAATTGTTTACGAGTGGGTCAAGTGATCGCCGACTGTTCATCCAAGATTAATTGTTACAAATGCGGAGAACATCATAACACACTCCTCCATTCGAGTCCCATGCAGAGTGAGAGTGGAGGTGTTGTTGAGAACGCTTTTAAAAATCATACTAATACTAGTGTACAAAGTGTGCGGAGTGGCAGCGGAGA
Source organism: Thereuonema tuberculata (assembly GCA_023159025.1). NCBI lineage: Eukaryota > Metazoa > Arthropoda > Chilopoda > Scutigeromorpha > Scutigeridae > Thereuonema > Thereuonema tuberculata. The sequence continues at coordinate 70,665,474 of JAFIDM010000003.1, forward strand.
GCAAGCGTGCTCTTGTCTTGCTTGGTACAGCCGTGGTGCGAGTGATCGACTCGCGAGGTAAACCTCAACTTGTAAGAGCTCTTATAGATAGTTGCACTCAGGATTCGTTCATTACTACATTATGTGTCCAGTGTCTAGGTCTGTCAATATGAAGATATAACGTTGCCGTAGCTGGTCTTGGTCAAAATAATCTTAGGACAATAAGGGGCATTACTGCATGCTCTGTGATGCCATGCTTTTCCGAGAGCCCACGCTATGACTTGCAGCCTGTAGTAATGAATAAAATTATGGGATCATTGCCTACTATGCAACTGGCTCTTTCTGTGCATCAATACTTCAAGCATTTGATACTGGCTGATAATCAGTTCGATATACCTTCTAACGTAGATCTGCTAATTGGAGCTGAAGTATTCCACGAAATTTACGATGGGTTATTCCTTTCATCCGGCCCAGGTCTTCCCACTGCCATGCACAGTGTATTTGGTTGGGTTATCACTGGTAAATTGGAGCCTCGCTATTCATCACAGGAAGTTTCAGCTTTTGTTGCATATACACTTATCCTTGAGGATGCAGTCAAGCGATTTTGGGAGATTGAAGAACCAGCAAAGGTTGAAATTGCAAGCGACAAAGACGAATTTTCCGAACAGTTATATCAAAAATATATATACCGTGAACCCAATGGTAGATACCGCTTTTACTGAAAGAGGAAGTGCCATGCTTTATCTTGAAAAACATATCAACCGAGATAGCCAACTCCAGGCTGATTACATAAAATTTATGAGAGAATATTGTCACGTTTTTTTTATCCCTGTGTTGTTTTTTTCCCTTCAAAAAACGTGCCATTTTTATTATTTATTTTTGTTTCTTTTCCATCGTCTAATTCGTTTCAAAGGTGTAAAAATTCACTGTTTTATTATTTTCCTTTATTTTTTTTGTGAATTTATTTCCCTTTCTGAGCCCCGTTAATTTGTATTTCCGTTCTTTTCTGTTTCCCTAATTCATTCAGACTAGCAGTCTCCCCTTAATCCGTTTATTATTTAGTAATATTGTTTCAAAACCCTTTCCCGCGCTGCAAGTTGATTGATGGATGTGTTTGGTTTTTCGAAGAGTTTTGTAGTTTTAGTTAGAGTTGGTGACGGAGTCGCTAAGCCGCAATGTCAAACAAAATGTAGTCTCCACACTTATTTGAACTATTTTTATTTTTACCCTTTCCTTTTTATTTCTGCCTTCTCATTATGAATAAGGACTAAAATTGGTGACATAGGAGAGGTATGGTGACGGATGAGAAACACCGATCGTGTAAGTGTACCTTCAACTGCCGAAGCCCCTCAGCACGTTTGCCGCGGGAACTGATGGTTTTGCGAACTTGGTGAACAGGACGGAGACGTAAAAAAAACCCACAGCAGAGACTGATGGGATGACGTCGGTTAACCGCCACAGCCAACTTAGCTTTGCAGCCCGCTAACCCGTAGCGATTGCTGGGAAGGCAGTGATTGTAGTACTTTGCTGGACGTCGAATTATCCTGCGGAACAGTGTCAAACCCATCTCCGCGACTTGACCGCCGCGTCAAAATCCATCAACTGGGAAAAGCACCAGTGATATGTGTTTTAAAAGTGCTACAGTGAGTCATTATAGTGAAGTGTTTTCATCCACCCGACGACGGTACTTGTGTAATGTGTATCCGCGTGTGAATTGGATGGCTTAACACAAACCTGGGATCCCATGGTATATTTCAAGCAACAATGATGTGCGTAAGTGACTGTTTGAGTAGGCCTATTCATTTTGCTAGCAAATATTGCTACCGAACTTTTGGGCTGGTTCGGTGGCGCTGGGGGACAAAATGCGACAATAGCAATTTTAAAATCACAGAGAATTTATTCAGTAAAATAAAATACGAAATACAGATCTCAATAAACGGATAGCTGATGCGCTCGTGCTCTATCTACCTCTTCACAGTTTTCGGACAAACGGTAGCTCTTGGGAACGCCACGTCTACTGGAACGTCTTGTACGACCTGTGTTCAACTTTCCCGGCAACCGATCAGTCTTTTTCGGTTTAGAGTTGACTTCCTCGCTGCCTGCCTTACGAGTGCGGTCTTCTCGGAACTCGGCGGAGAATCTCTGTGGCTCCTCTCGCCACCACCCAACTGCCTTTCCGAGTTTTTGCACCGCATTATATCCCTGCCTCTGACTCTGATAGAGTCCACTATCCAGAGGGAGATAAGGTCGGACCGAACCACTCTCATTGCGGTGGATTAGCGTGCGGAGAATCCACTGAATCTTAGGTAGGGGGAAAGGTTGGACTGTTCCACAGGTAACATTTCCTCCCCCCTAGGATGTATGCAGCCTCTGCATACTTTCCTATTCCTTACTCTCCCGAACTACGTACGGCTGAAGTCTTTCGGCATTAACTACTTCAGTCCGTCTTTGCTCTCCAGGATGTTTTACTTTATGTATTCTTCCCAACTTGTTGACAGATGGTTCCAGGTCCAATGAAGCGAGGGAGCAGTTTTTCTGATTGACCTACAAATCTTCGGAATGACCTTATCACTTTGTCCCCTAACCTATACTGATGAAGTGGGGTTTGTTTAGAATCGTGATACCGTTTGTACCAATTTTGCCTTTTTTGGATTCTTGCTCTGATTCTTCTTCGTTCGATTTCCATATAGCGTCCGAGATGTTGGATCGCTGGGCGTTTTTGGATTCCACTTTTTAACTCTTCTTGATCCATTGTACATACCTCTCGTCCATACAGAATAAAATAGGGAGACTTTTTCGTGGTAGACTGTACAGCAATATTATATGCGTGAGTTACCTCTGGAAGTACCGCATCCCAATCTCTTTGTGGTGGACTCACATATTTGGCTAGCATGTTTGCCAACTTCCGGTTAAATCTCTCCGTTAACCCGTTGACCTGTGGACGATATCCCGCTGTCAACTTTTGTTGGATTCCCTGCTTTCGACATAAACGATTCACACAACCAGACAAAAATTGTGCCCCTCTATCTGACACCAATTGGGTGATTGCTCCATCACGTAGCAAAATTTGATCCCTCAGAAACTTTGCTATAGCGCCCGCTGTAGCCCGAGGTACCGCCTTCGTTTCCGCCCATTTACTTAAATACTCCGTGGCGACTAGGATGTAACGATTCCTTTTACTGCTCAAAGGGAATGGTCCTAGCACATCAACACCCCATTTTTCAAACAGTTCTCCTGAAGATATTGATTGTAAGGATGAAACTGGTTTTTGGTTCAAAATCCAATGTCTTTGACACTTATCGCAGGAACTTATGTAATCCCTGACTGATTTGAGCATTCTTGGCCAGTAGAACCTAGATTTTAATCTACAGAAGGTTCTTTCTATTCCTTGATGACCGGCGGTGGCATCATCATGGTGACTTCTCAAAACTTGTGAACGTAATTTGGGAGGTATCACAGCCAACCTGACAGGTGCTTCATTTATCCTTTTGATTTTATACAAAATTCCATCCTTTATCACAAATCCCCTTCTCAACTTTTTCTCTTTTTGGCTTAGTTCTCTTAACTCTCTGCTACATAATTCTTTTTTGTAAAGGGTCCAACTGTCATCGTTCTGAGCGTTAGATAATTCATGTAATTTGACAAAAAAAATGTCAAATTCTTCATCTGCCTGTTGCTCCTCTTCCGATGGTATTCTGATCCTTGATAGAGCATCTACATCATTGTGTAATCTTCCTGATTTACATTGTAACTCGACCGAGTAATTATCCAGTATCATCTGCCACCTTGCAAGTCGTCCATGCGGGTCCTTGGTTTTCTTTAGACATACGAGAGGGTTATGATCCGTGACGATAACCATCTTTCTGCCATACACATACGGGTGAAATTTTTTTAGAGCCCACACAATTGCCAAACTTTCTTTCTCGATCGTATTGTAGTTTTGCTGTGGCGCTGTTAAGGCTCTACTTCCATATGCGACGGGATGTTCTCCATCGTCCTTCTTCTGTAAGACCACCACCCCTACAGCAAACTCACTTGCGTCGGTGTGCAAAATTACCGGAGTCGTAGCGTCAAAGTGTTTTATCATTGGAGACTGCACCAAAGCTTTTTGGAGGAGACTAAATGCTTTCTCTGTAGCTTCTGTCCACACAAATTCTTTGGTTTTTCCTGTAAGTATGTGAAGGGGCCAAGCTATCTTCGCAAACTGGGGAATGAAACGTCTGTAATATGATGCTAACCCTAGGAAACTTCTTATTTCTTTACAATTTTTCGGCTGGGGGTACTTTTGTATCACTTTGATCTTCTCTTCCGAAGGCCTAAATCCTTCCTTATCTACCACAAATCCCATACAATCAAACTCTCTTTGACCAAACGTGCATTTGGATGGTTTTAATTTCAGTTGATACTGTTGTAAACGTTTCAATACTCGTTCCACTTTTATTAAATGTTCCGTCCAAGTTTCAGTAGCAATTACCACATCATCAAGATATACTACAGTCATTCCATTTTAACCCAGCCAATACTTTATCCATCATCCTTTGAAAGGTGGCGGGGGCATTGGCCAAACCAAACGGCAAACACTTGAACTGATAAAGTCCATCAGGCGTTGAGAACGCTGTTTTGCTTTTACTCTCTTCATTCAGTGGAACTTGCCAGTATCCTGCCTGTAGATCTAACGACGTAAAGTAAGTTTTTCCTGCCATGAAGTCCAAAAAGTCGTCCACCCGGGGCATCGGATACCTATCTTCAGGTGTCAATTGATTCAATCGTCGGTAATCTACACAGAACCGCCAGGATCCGTCTTTCTTTTTTACAAGCAGGGGTGGACTGCTCCAGGCACCAGCGGATTCTTCTATAACCTGGCTACGTAACATATCTTTAACCAATTCACTTATAATTTTCCTTTCTTCTGGCGATCTCCTATATGGCGGGCAGTGTATTGGTTTACACTCTTGGGTATCGATCTGATGGGGTGGCACCTTAGCAATTCCGTTTTTCTGTTCATTGGTTGCAAAGCAGTCTTTATACTGTGTTAACAACCTCTTAACGTCTTCTTTCTGTGTCAATAACAGTTCTTTACTAACACATTCCTCTTGCCAGTTATTTTTAACTGCCGTAAAAAACTCCTAAATGCCTGCAGAATCGCATTTCTTTTTCCCAAAGTCCTCGTCTAGTTGGAATTTGAATCATTTCCTTTTTAAAATCTAGTTGGACTCCCTTTTGTCTGCACCAGTCACATCCAAGGATTAAAGGGTAAGGTACGTTTCTAACTTCAATGGCGTCGAATTCACATCGCTCGCCTGCTATCTCTGCCTGTACCGTTACTAAACCTGTTGTCTCTATGTTCTGTCCACCAATGTGACAAATTTCGATTTTCATCCCATCTTTCCATCTTCGAAATCGATGTGTTTTACTAAACTCCGGCTCCGCTGTCCAGAACTGCTTCATGAATTTGTCCTTCTATATTGGTATCCATAACGAGAACTCCCGCTGTAGGATTTGTACAGACTACTGCCGTCATGCCCGTGAACGATGATGGTCCTGCCTTAGGCTCTTTCTTCTTCTCTTCCTCTTTTACCATCTCCAACCGAATCTTGGCTTCCCTTGTTGGGCAATAGGCTACGATATGTCCCTCTTCGTGACAGAAATAACATTTCCATTTGTTACCGAGCGATGTTTGACGTCGTCCCTCTTTCTTAGGAAATGCAGCCATTGCTTGTAGTTGACTCGTATTCTTTTCACTGGACTTCTTTACCTCCATTCCTTGATCCGGCACTGGAGTTTTAGCTTCTTCGTGGTCCTGTTTGTACGTTTCATACGCCTTCAATTGATTTTTTAGATGAAGAATTGTCCGTGGTTGTATAACTTCTAGTTTTTCCCGGTGTGACTGATGTAATCCCATGACAACATTTCTTACTAACTTTTCATCGGTCATGACATATCGACATTGACGAAGTAAACCGACCTTCTCGTAAAAATACTAAAATGCGTCTTCCTCAGGTTTCTGACGCCGAGCTAATGCGTGTTCTATGGAACATCCTACTTCAAACTCATTTTTTAGAGCCTCTAATGTTTGATTCCATGGCGACCAGTTGATTCTCGAATCTGTAATGATCATGCCAGGCTTTAGCTGCTTCCACTAAACAACTATTCAAAAATGCGATAGCTCTTCTCTGTGACCAGTTATTAATCTCTTTAACTTCATTTACTTCAAACATGAACTGAGCAAGATTCTCTCCACTCTTTCCGCTGTACCTTAGTACCGGAACAAAGGAGTTTAAATGTCCCGTATTTGGGAGCGGATATACTGGCAACTGCATTGTAGTAACTTATCCCTGCCTATCACACTATTCTCTGTTAAGCTCTTTAAATTTGTCGCATCCCCATTCGGGTGCCAAAAATGCTACCGAACTTTTGGGCTGGTTCGGTGGCGCTGGGGGACAAAATGCGACAAGAGCAATTTTAAAATCACAGATAATTTATTCAGTAAAATAAAATACGAAATACAGATCTCAATAAACGGATAGCTGATGCGCTCGTGCTCTATCTACCTCTTCACAGTTTTCGGACACAGTTCTCTTGGGAACGCCACGTCTACTGGAACGTCTTGTACGACCTGTGTTCAACTTTCCCGGCAACCGATCAGTCTTTTTCGGTTTAGAGTTGACTTTCTCGCTGTCTGCCTTACGAGTCCGTTCTTCTCGGAATTTTCCTGCAATTATATCGGTTTCTTCGGCTTAGAGTTGACTTCCTCGCTGCCTGCCTTACGAG
>JAFIDM010000003.1:70672233-70708385 GCA_023159025.1 Thereuonema tuberculata
TTGACTTCCTCGCTGCCTGCCTTACGAGTGCGGTCTTCTCGGAATTCTCCCGCAATTGTACCAGTTTCTTCGGCTTAGAGTTGACTTCCTCGCTGCCTGCCTTACGAGTGCGGTCGTCTCGGAACTCGGCGGAGAATCTCTCTATGGCTCCTCTCGCCACCACCCAACTGCCTTTCCGAGTTTTTGCACCGCATTATATCCCTGCTTCTGACTCTGATAGAGTCCACTATCCAGAGGGAGATAAGGTCGGACCGAACCACTCTCACTGCGGTGGATTAGCGTGCGGGAAATCCACCAAATCTTAGGTAGGGGGAAAGGTTGGACTGTTCCACAGGTAACAATATCTTCTTCATTTTTAATAAGTGTGAAACTGTTCGTTCAATCAACACTACTTCTGACCTTTGAAGTTTTTCGTTTAATTGACATTTAATTTTATCTTGAACATTTTCACAAAGAAAGATTATCGAGAAGACACCTTCTATGTTCTTTTAAGTTGATTTTGTGCTTTCTCAGTGAGCCTTAAGCCCATTGTTTTGATTGTTTACTATGTGTACTTACATTTAGCCTTACAGTAAAAATTCATGTTATTAATCTTTACTTATCTTGGCTTTCATTTACTATTTATCCTTTAGCTTATTATTATTATTATCTTTCGGTTGTTCGTAATCCCAAACGAAATGGTAGCAGAGTGCTGATCTAATCCGATTCTCGGAAAGTTTATCTTTTAGTTATTTTTTTTTTTTTCGCCATTTTTTGATTCCGATTTAATTTAAATATCGTCTTTTATTAACATCACTATTTTAATCAATTCTTTTTGTGACAATATGAAACCTTGGATCACATGGAACCCGTCTTGGAAAAGAATCAAAATAATCGGTATGTTATACCTCATCATTGCATGATCCGACCGGACAGTTCCACAACAAAGTTGCGAGTAGTATTTGACGCTAGCTGTAAAACAAACATGGATATTTCTTTAAATGATCTAGTGTATACAGGTCTAAATCTTCAGTCAAACATTGTTGATTTAGTAACTAATTTTCGTTTGCATAAGATTGTGTTCACCGCTGACATATGTAAGATGTACAGGCAAATAATGATCCTCCCCGAGGATAAGGCCTTCCAACATTGCTTTGGCGTGAATCAGAAATACCCCTCATTGAATATAAACTCAATACTGTGACGTATGGTGTATGTAGTTCACCCTATCTAGCTATGCGGACTCTGCGTCATCTAGCTACAGATGAGGGAGTAAATCACCAGCGTGCTGCCAACAAACTGTTTACTGATATCTACATGGACGATGCTTAACCGGAGCTGAGTCTCTGCATTCTGCGATAGATTTAAAATCCGAATGGTGGAATTATAGGCTTTGGGTCAGTTTGAACTTTGCAAGTAGAGTAGCAATGATCCTCGATTTGTAGAGCAGTTGCCGTCGGAAATTTGCCAAATGCCTAGATCTATCTCGGAAGGGAAGGAGAGTGTTATGCTGAAAATTTTAGGTGTACACTGGGAACTCAACAGAGATTAATTCATGTGTAAGGTATCAGCTATCGATTTGGGACTTATGAAGTGCTCAATTTTGTCAAAGATTGCTCTTATTTTTGATCCACTAGGTTGGATTACACCTGTAGTTCTGTCTGCTAAACTTATTTTGCAAGACCTATGGCAATTAGGATTGACATGGGATGAAAAGATTCCTACCAATGTTGCTAAGAATTGGAGGAATTAGCTAATGAACTAAGCTTGTCGGAAAAGATCCACTAGATTAATCTTAGGTTTGAATTCAGTGAAGACGCAACTAATTGGTTTCTGTGATGGTTCTTCAAAGGGTTATGGTTGCTGTGTCTATCTTAGGGTAATGACACCCACTGAGATATCTACTCTGTAATAGGTAAATCAAGAGTAGCTCCGCTAAACCCTTTAACAGCCAACCGTCTTGAATTGAAATTAAGTGAGAGGAATGGATAATTTCTTGAAATTTCATGGAACATTGGTTATATTTTCTTTGAGAAACATCTTCAGATCATCTGCATTATCTTCTATGTGCCTGTATGGTTGAGCTCCGAATTTCTTCATATTCTTGTTTTTTGTTGCTTATATGCTATTTGTCATGAGGCAAAGCAGTGTGTTTTTAGGAGCCTTCCACAAAAATAAACAGAAGTATTTCTCTTACTTTTATAAAAAAAAGAGCTGTACGAACAGTTAGTTTTGTGAGTAACTAAGTAATGTAAACTCGTTACTTTTTCTGTTTCTTCGAACAAATTAGTAAGAATGATTTCACTAAGACTGATATTTTTTGATACTGTATGGTGAAAATACCAACGAAACTGTCATCATTTGCTACTGTATTGACAATGTTGCTACTGTCAATGATTAGAGATAGGAAGAAAGATCATAGGGGAAAGAATATTTTATCAAAATAGTGTATGGAAATTTTGTTAAGAAATGCCATTGATGGAAACATGTTACATCTTCCGTTGTAATAACAATGGCTTTTGTATCAAGCATGTGCCTATCAGAAAAACACGGTGAAGCTTAAACACGGATAACGAGATATTCGTTTTTTTTCCCTTCGTCATTGATGCCTGGAGGCAAAAAATGAACATCTCATTGCCCTTGGTTAAGCTTTGTCCCACTTTTTGATAGCTCAATACAATGGACATAACATGCTTCTCTTCATTCGGCCTAAACAAAGGAAGGCTTTGTTTATTTATTGAGTTTTGCTTCATCATGTTTCTGCAGCTTAATGAATTAGATCACTACATAGCCTCTTAGTGATAAGGATGGGATCAAAGAACGAGATTGAATCGATGAATTTACTGCTACAAAATATTTCCTGTGGGCATTTGATCAATGGTAATGATTGATTGATTGAAAATGGATAGTTCAGAAGAATTCTTGCTTTCATACATTGAAAGATTTAAATTATTTACAGATTGTAATAATAAAAATCATTAATAAAAAGATTAGCACAATTAACTGAGTGAAATGTAGACCATTTACTCATCAGCCAGACCAATTTCCCAACGAACACTCAGATAGTGCAAAGGTGATAAGAGAAACATTTTCGCATCCGACATTAACCTCCCTCAAAAAGAAAACACACAGAAAAATAATGCTTCAAATCCTGGCCTGCAAGTTTGTTTTGCACCTGATGGACTCCCACAGAGAACTTTTGAGTCCTGTATCCATTTTTTTTAAGTTAAAAACTTGGCATTGTATGAAAACATCTTATAGACAGTTGATTGATAAGAAAATCGAACTGGATTTTCCTATGTATCACTGATCACTTGAGATGCCCATGAAATAAATCAAAGAAGTAGTCAATGAGTGAACAGCTGATAGTTTTGCTACTTTTTAAACTAGTCCTAAAGTATTTCTTAGGCCAAATAAATCCAACTTTTAAAGCCTACAACCCTATCACTGGCGGGCAAAATGCCCTTCCCTATTGCTAAACCTCGTTAATCCCTCACTCCCACTATGTATTCCACCTCGTGTGATCCTAACGAGTAAACCTTCTCTCCTTTGATACCGTTTTTCCGGAAACCCATATATTTTCTGAAAGCTTATGTCACAAGTAGAAAAACTGTGAAATCTTAGGGGCAGAGGGACAAGTGCTTAGGAGCTATAGGACTCACAAAGTATCAGTGAAGTGTTGGAAACATGACAGCAAAAGTTGCTAAAATGCTCATTTCACCTATTTATATGAACTAATAACATGGTAAGAAGGTGGAGATCTCAATGTAAAGGAAGAAACAACTCGTTGAAAAGAAGCAATATACGTTGGGATGTTGAAAATGTGACTTGTTATTGACTTCAAGCAAAATTAATTACAAGAGACAAACAATGTGCAATTCATCAAATAAACAGTGAGACAGGCAGAAAGACAGTTCACAGTGGGCACATTTTACAGAAGCAATAGCCTCACACTTTGCACACATCATTTGTCAATGAATCGAAGCAGTAATCCATTGGCGCAATCCACATTCCAGGTTCGTCGTCCAAGTATCCGCCCTTTTAAAAAGCATACTTAATCAAGTTCTTGAAACAAGGAGTGCTGAACTAATATAGGGAAAAGGACTGCAGGGCCAGAAAACTATCGCGATGCCAGATGTGCTCCTGTGAAGACATACAATACTTAGTATTTGACAGCAACGTACGGGAACATACAAGAAATAGAGAAGTCACGGGAATATGTCCATCTATACACACTTTACTGATACTTTGTGGGTCCTGTAGCTCCTAAACGCTTGTCCCTCTGCCCCTAAGATTTCACTGTTTTTCTACTTGTGACATAAGCTTTCAGAAAAGATATGGGTTTCCGGAAAACCGATATCAAAGAGAGAAGGTTTACTTGTAAGTGTTTTGTGATGTCCTATATGCTTGTGACGATGGAATATGCTCATACTGTTAGTTAATTACCATCATTTTAATCCTGTTTGTATTCTTTCGTACAAGTAAGTGCATTTTATTTTCATTTATGTCTTTGATTTAAATAGTTGAATTAATAAACACGCAAGTGCTAATAAATGCAATCTTGTGATCAAAAGCTGCTTCCTAATTACCTGCGTTGTGTTGAGAATAAGAAGAAGCACAAAAATAAACTTGAAGAGATAATTTAATAATATATATTTTATTTATTATGAAAATTATTAATTGAATTTTAAATTGTGGCTGCAACGGCAAAAGTAAATTAATTAATTCAACGAATATGCAAATGTGACGACGTTATATTGTAAATTGATAAAAAGGCGAGACAGAGCCTCACTTCGGTAGAGTAGTTCAGAAAAGTAGTGGAGAGCAGTTCAGTAGTACTGCGCAGATACGTAGTAAAGCGTAGTTAGTGGTTCAACGCAGTTGAGCAGATCAGCTGTTCGATATTAGGAAATGGTGCGACCATAGAAGTGTGCATTCAAGCAGTTGAATGCAGCCCTATTCAACTGTTCAGAAGATTATCGAATTGGCAAAAAAAAGCAGTTACAGAAGAAAAGCTGATGGACGTATCAGCAGGTGCCAATGGAAATGAAATTGTGAAGTCGCTTCGTTAATTCACCGTAAGAACCCACTACGAAGAAGAGACAGTCGCCAGAGAAAGTTAAGTTGATGAGACCGTCGCTTGAAAGAAGATATTGCCCGTTACCATTAGGCCAGGAGTCGCCGCTACAGCGAGACCGGAGACGTGGCAAAAAGACAGAGTCTAAAGAATTAATATTTCTACAACTAAGACGAAAACTAATCGAACAGAAATAAAGAAGAACGTTAGAGAAAATAGCGAGAAGCTTATTAAGTCAAAACGTCAAGAAGAATTAGAAGTGCTTAGGAGTAGACATCAGTTTGCAGTTTTCAATGTGAAGGAATTACTACGGTTCAACGAAGGTTTCCCAGTGAATTAATTCAAGTCAAGTAGACGAGAGTTATTGTGAGTACTGTTTATTTTTTATAAATTATTTAGTGCAACGAATTAAGAAGAAATAGTGCATTTATTAAATGAAGCAATTATAGTGAATCAGTCAAGTCAACTGATTTATTGGAAGATTATTATTAAAGTGCTTCTTATATGTGCTTCGAAATATTTATTAATTAATCAGTGAACTTAGTATTGAAGTGAATATTCTACAATAGTGAATAATTGTGAATACTAAAGAAAGATTAGTGCTATCAACTTACCTTATAGAGAGACGAGACTAAACCAGTGCTTCTCAACTATTCAAGTATTAAATATTAATTATGCATACTTGTGATTTATTCAGTTCGTTCGAAGTGAACGTTAATAGACTTATATGGTGAACAATGATCTACTGTGATTATTCAGTTATCAAGTGTGATTAAGCCCAGTACTTTTGGAACTTATTGATTACATTTGAAACTTAATACCAATGTGTTACTAGCTCCTGTTCTTTCAAAGAACACATATGTAAATTATCTAATACTCTGTTATTATTATTAGTTCAAGTAGTGTAAATAAAAAAAAAATTACCTATTTGCCTTTCAAAACTTAATTAAGATGTATAATTTTCAAAAACAGAAAAAGTAATAATTGATTATTCAAAATAAATAAATAAAATAAATTAAATGAGATAACCTATTTTATTAGATATATAGAAATTTAAAACATTTTTGTTATAATATTTATTATACATATTATTAATGCTTAATTGTTGGAGCTTATAGAAACAAAGTCTATAACATTATATTTTTTTTAATCGAAAGTTTTTTTTTCTACTCTAAATTGTCATATTTACAATGTTGGAAACTTCATTTAATGATTATTTTAAAAATCTGTGACTCACTTTATAATTATACTCGTGAAAGACCCATTCTTCGTACCGGTTACAAAAAACTAATGTTCTGATGTGGATGATAAAGAAATTGCAATTGTGAGGTCACTTGGAACTTTTCCAGTTAGTACAAAAAAAAAAGAAATAACTCTAAGGTCTGATCTCGTTACAAATCTAATATCTATCTCTAAAACCCTGTAGAATATCCTTCAACTCGTCGCCCATCGACTTAGCGCTCTCCTGTGTACACCCATAGTGCCAGGCTATTCGAATTTTATAACTTGAGATTCCTAGATATGAAATTAATATCAAAATCAAAGAGTAAGACTTCCCATCCATTTCTCCCCTTCTCCCTCCCGTTTACACCCCTACTCCTTTCACTTCTCTCACTCTCACCATGCATTCCCACCTCGTGTCGTCTTTAATGTTTTTGTGATATCCTGTATGTTTGTGCCGTCCCTGATGATTCCGAAGTCCCTGAGTATTCCTAAAATGTAGGTTTACTGCCATCTATTTTATTCTCTTTTCATCATGTTAGGAAGTAAGTGCGCTTTTATTTATTATCACTTTCTCGTTTTAATACACGCACGTTAAGCCTCATTATTATTATTATTATGTTTGTATGTTTCAAACCTTGGTTCCCCAGCAAAAACAATATGGCGGGTCAAGGACCAAAGCACATATTGCCAAGTGTAAAGACATGTGCAAGAATGATTAGGGATTTGTGGATATGTGCATAAATTTCCTAACTATGCGTGTTGTGTTGAGTACTACAGCCTTTTGCAGTTGTGCATAAGTGTTTTTGTGAAGTCCTGGTGTGCTGAGACTGTGGTGCAAAGTGTGAGGTACCAGACCAGTGGCGGACAAGACGATGGGTACAACACGTACTCGGTCCTGCCTCCACTGCTTCTGGAGCTCGTATACTAGATCGGTGTATTTACTCATCTTGTCTGCGTGAGTTTTCTGCATGTTCTTGCTGATATTATTATTATTACTACAACCCTAGTTCCAGGCTAGGGATCGTCCATTAATCACGTGAGGCTCGAAAGGGGGGGGGGGGGATGTAGCGAGATATCACGTGTATTTATTTTTGACACGTTTAGAGGTTTTTTTTTTGTTTTTTTTTGGTTGAATAGATAGGTTGGGAGATTTTTTTTTTTTGGTTGAATAGATAGGTTGGGAGGTTTTTTTTTTACCAAAAAAATACACGTGATTTTGGATGGGGGGGGGGGTAGTCTAAAACCTCACCACGTATCACCAGGGGGGAGGGATGGTTAAAAAGTTCCTAAAAAAACCTCACGTGATTAATGGACGACCCCTTATTCGAATTTTGTAATGTCATAACCCTATGACTTCAAACCTTCCCTAGTTTGTAAAAATCATCTGATCATTACAAATCTATATTTATCCTGAAAACCCAGTTGCTATTATGAATAACAATATTTTAGTTCCAATTGTTGCCCAACAATATGTGTAATTCCCATTGTCACCACCATGCTATATGGAGCTATTATGCACGACAATATTTGTGTAGTTCTCATTGTTATCACCAGGTGCATATGTGGTGCTATTTCTGGGATTTCAACCCTTTTCAACCCCTGGGGGTTAGTGTGTCCAGGTTCCAAGGCAGCCCGTTTTTTTTTTTTTTTTTTTTCGTAGGGTCCTAAAGAGTAATTCTGTAAAGTGTGGTCCAGATCTGTCAAAAGGCCTAGAAGTGTACAGCGAACAAACATACACACAAACAAACTTCCCCCTTACTATATGGATAAAATACAATTTTTTAAGATTGTAACAGATTATTGAATTTTCAAAATTATCCAGATATTTTTATTATATATATATGACAAAACTGCAAAGAATTTATTTTTATTTGTTACATTTATTTTAGACCTGAAGGTTTTTATTTAAATCATAATAACCAGGGTAACTGGTTGCTAAAACTATTACAATAAAAACGTAAAGTTAAAATAACAGTTACTTTTTGAATAACTGTAATGCAGTCACTTTCTGAACTTTTTTGTTCATTCTTAAAACTTTGCTTTCATTACTTTCTTGTTGAATGTCTTATTGTTTTTCTAAAGATTCTTGCTTTTCTATTAAATATTTTTCAATTTGTTTTTAAGAAAGTATTTTTTTTATATATATTTGAAAGATTGCTGCAGAACATGCCCACAAATACACTCATGGAAGGCCATATTCTTACTTCATTACTTGTCTTCACAAGGAAGTTCTTAGCAGTATTCCAGAGGTAATTTTTTTTAAGCTGATTTTTAATGTTTTTAGCAAATTTTGAATTTTTAAGTCTAAATACTTAAAAAAAGAAAAATGTCACAGCATTCTGCTCATTATAAAATTGAATTTTTGTTCCAATCTGTAAAAAGACTTCTGTACAATCTCTATTTTTGTGGTTTCAACATTTTATCAGTTGAGATAGTCGTAATCCAGTTAAACACATATAAATTAATCTGAATGACTTACTTCATTTAATAAGCAATCATTTTTTTTTTTTTATTCAGAGAAGGAATTAAAATTTTTCTCCTATCTTTGATGAGATGATGAAACCATAAACAGCATTTTCTCTTATATTTCAAATTTTAGGTTTATATAATAGTAGTTGAAAGCAATGTTTAACGTGCGCTAAGTAAAAATTAAAAATTAAAAAGTGATGCCGACGCACTAGTCAATGATAATAAGTCATTCATTCATAGTTCTCTGCCAAGGGCAGGTCCTTCACTGCAAACCCAGCATTCTCCAATCTTTCCTATTTTCTGCCTTCCTCTTCGTCTCCACATAAGATCCATTTACCATAATGTTGTCGATCATCTTAAATCTTCTTCTGCCTCGAACTTTTTTACCGTTCACCATTCCTTCCAGTGCATCCTTCATTAGGGAGTTTCTTCTCAGCCAGTGACCCAACCAGTTTCTTTTTCTCTTCCTGATCAGTTTCAGCATTATTCTTTCTTCACCCACTCTTTCTAGCACAGCTTCATTTCTTATTTTGTCTGTCCATTTCACATGCTCCATTCTTCTCCATATCCACATTTCAAATGCTTCTAGTCGTTTCTCTTCACTGCGTCGTAATGTCCATGTTTCTGCCCCATACAATGCCACACTCCACACAAAGCACTTCACTAGTCTCTTCCTTAGTTCTTTTTCCAGAGGTCCGCAGAAGATGCTCCTTTTCCTATTAAAAGCCTCCTTTGCTATTGCTATCCTCCTCTTGACTTCTTGGCAGCATCTCATATCTTCACTTATAGTTCACTTGTTCCAATGTCTCATTCCGAATACTTATGTTTATCTTCTTTGTCTTTCTTCCGATAACCATAGTCTTTGTCTTGTTTACATTTATCTTCATTCCATATTGTTCACAGCTGTCATTCAGCTGCAGCATATCCCTTAGTATCATCTCCTCTTCTGCTAACAATGCCATATCATCAGCAAATCTTATGCACTTTATTCTTCTTCCTCCTACTATCACCCCTCCCATGTTCTGAAAACAATTCTTCACTAACTCCTCTAAGTAGATGTTGAACAGCGTAGGTGATAGAGGGCATCCTTGTCGCACCCCTCTCCCTATTCCACTTCCCTCTGACAATTTTTCTCCTATTCTGACTTTGACTCGTTGTTTCATATAAAGATTAGTTATTAGCCTTCTCTCTTTCCAATCCACACCAATTTTCTTCAAGATTTCCATAAGTTTATTCCAATCCACTCTGTCAAAAGCCTTTTCCAGGTCCACAAATACTGCATAAACGTGTTTATTTTTTTCTAGATATCTTTCGCCGATTGTTCGCAGCAGTCCAATTGCATCTCTCGTACCTTTTCCTTTCCTAAAACCAAACTGCTCTTCTTCCAACTCTCCTTCCACCTTAGAATATAAACGTCTGTTCAGTATTCGCAGAAGAATCTTCGCTGAGTGCGATATAAGGCTGATAGTCCTGAACTCATTGCACTTCTTTGCATTATTTTTCTTCAGTATTGGCAGCAATACTGTTTCCATGAAATCATCAGGCCATTCACCTTTCTCATATATTTCATTGCATAATGATAGTATTTGCTTCTTGTCTTCAACCAAGCATTTTACTAACTCAATGTGTATTCCATCAACTCCTGTTGCTTTCCCATTCTTCATTTCCCTAATCGCTAGCTCAACTTCTTCCCTTATAATACAACATCCTTTTTCGTCTTCTGATACAGCTGTTTCATCTTCTATAGCTAAGTAATCTGGACGATTCCCTGTCTCTTATAATTCTTCTACATACTTCTTCCATCTGTTCAAAATTCCTTGTTTGTCGGTTATTTCATTGCCGATTTCGTCTTCTATCAACCACATGGACTTCTTATTCTTATTTGTGAAATCCAAACATTTTACTTCGCGGTACATTAAATCATATCTTCCTTTTCTCTCTAGATCCTCTACTTCTTCACATTTCTGTTTCATCCAGTCTTCCTTCGCCTTATCAGTTACTCTTCTTAGTTCGTTGTTTAGTTTCTTGTAATTTCTTTTACCTTCTTCTGTGTTGATGTTTTTCCATTTTCTCCTTTCCTCCATCTTCTCCAACATTTTCCCTGTGACCCAAGGTTTCTTATTACTCTTACCTTCTCTGTATCCTATTGTTTCTTCTGCTGTTTCCTGTATACAGCTTTTTAGATGAGTCCAGTATTCATTACTATTTTCTGGTGCGGATTCTAAATTAGAGGCTTTCTTTTGAAAATGTTCTTCAAATTTTCTTTTTTCCTCTTCGTTCATAAGTTTTTCTATATCAAACTTCTTTGTCACTTGCCTTCCTCTTATCTTTTTCAGACGAATATCTACTTCGCCTATCAGTAGGACATGATCTGAATTAATATCCGCTCCTGGTAGAGTCTTTGCATTTTTTAAGCAATTTCGGTATCTTTCCTGTACGAGTATATAGTCTATCTGATATCTACTGTCATCCCTTGGGCATGTCCACGTGTATCGTCTTCTTTTATGCTGTTGGAATAACGTATTTCCAACAATCATTTCATTCCGTTTACAGAAATTTACCAAAGATTCTCCTCTGTCATTTCTTTTAAGTAAATAATAAATTTTTAAGATAATAAGTAAAAACACGAAAATAAAAATGAAACTACTAGTTTCAACTTCTAAAACGACGAAATCTTCATCTGGTCCAAGAGGGTTTAACAAACCTGGCTTATATGCCGAGAAGGAAAAAGAGAGAGAGAGCAAGGGATGATGGGAAATGTGATGCGTTAGAAGAGTTTATTTGAGAATGGAAGAAGGGGGGGGGGGATTTTATTATTTTATTTTTGGTTGTTTGTTTCTTTTTTCGGAAGCCATACTGTTCGATCGTTTGTATAGAGAGGCAATCGTTACAAGCAAGGGTCTCAGTGATTATGTGATAGGTTTCTTTACATTTTCTCAAGAAAGTATTAGATTCTTTACATACTATGTTGGCTTTTGAAAAATCAAGGGTATGTCCTTTTGTAAGGGAGTGTTTGGTGGTATTGTAATTAAGGTCTTTAGTCCTAATGGCGTACTCATGTTGGTGTAACCGTTTGCCTAGTTTTTGCAAGGTTTCGACGTAATATTTACATGGCTCACCGTTGGCACACGGGATTGAATAAACCACTCCTTTTTGGTCGAGGGGATTGGTTATTTCTTTTGGTGTTTTATTAATGTTTTATAGGTTAGAGAGAGTATTGTTACTTGGAGAAGTTAATAATAAGTTGTACGGTTTTAAAATTTTTGACAAAGCTTGAAATAGCAGGGGGTGAAACGGAATGGAAACATACTTTTTATTTGTGGAAGTGTTTTCATTATGGGTATTGCAATAATAAACACGTGTAGCTAAAGCTATGTGTTTGTTTATAAATATTATAGGGTAAAAATCTTGAGCCTTAGTATAGTTTTTATGTTTTGGATTTCTTGCTGCAGGTGGGTAAGGTTACTGGAAAGCTGCAATGCTCTGTTGGTGGCCATTTTTACATTGTTGATTTTAAACGACATGATTTACTGTATAATTTAAAGTTACAGGAAGGGATGTAGGTTTACGATATACGGATGTTTGAAAAGTGTTGTGATGACGAGTTATAAGCACATTGAGAAAGGGAATATTGTGGGTAATGGAGTTTTCATTTTCAATGTTGAATTTAATATTGGGATGAATGTGACTGAAAATCTTAAAGATTTTTTTTCCTGATCAGAGGGGTTACCGTAGAAAATCAGATCATCTACGTAGCGTTGGTAAAGTGCTATGTCTATTCCTTTTTTATCAATTTCAAAAAACGCCAGATCTTCAATACAGGACATACTTATTTCCACCAATATTGCGGAAGCCGATAGGCCCATGAATAGGCCCTCTTCTGCATGTATATGGAGTCATTGAATTTAAAAAATTGCAGATTAAATAAGGCTTCAGTGAGTGGGATGAGTTCGTTGGGAAGAATTAAGTTGGTGAAATTAGTGATTGATTTATTTTGAATGTGGGTAAGAGCTAGAATTGCTAATTCTAGCAATGAGATGGATGTAAAAAGGGCATCTACATCTCGGGAAAAGAACTGATAGTTATCTCTGTATTTGAGATTTTTAATTAACTGAACAAAGGATCTACTATTCTTAACTGCATGCCTGGATGGGAAATTTTTTAAATTTAGTGGTGAGTATGGAAGATAAGATGCTTATGGCAGTATTGTAACAGTTGACAATGGGATGGACAGGGTATAAATTATTGTGTTTGGGTGTTTTGTGTAGTTTTGGGAGAAATTTTATGATGGGAATGCCGAGGGTACTTTCTTTCATGGAATCTGCTACGCTTTCGTTAAAACAATTTTTTGCTAGTAAATGTCGAACAATTTTTTTTTTTTTTTTTTTTTTTTTTAGTAAATGTCAAACAATTTTAATGTAAAATGTAAAGAAACCTATCACATAATCACTGAGTCCCTTGCTTATAACGATTGCCTCTCTATACAAACCATCGAACAGTATGGCTTCCGAAAAAAGAAACAAAAAACCAAAAATAAAATAATAAAATCCCCCCCCCCCTTCTTTCATTCTCAAATAAACTCTTCTAACGCATCACATTTCCCATCATCCCTTGCCCTCTCTCTCTTTTCCCTTCTCGGCATATAAGTCAGGTTTGTTAAACCCTCTAGGACCAGATGAAGACGTTGTCGTTTTAGAAGTTGAAACTAGTAGTTTCATTTTTATTTTCATGTTTTTACTTATTATCATTGACTAGTGCGTCGGCGTTACTTTTTAATTTTTAATTTATAATAGTAGTTTGTAAGTTTATTCTTCTGACATGTTATAAAAGATCATTCATCAAAGCATTGTGGATTGTTATTTAATAAAAAAAAGGGTATACCTCCCAAGGTGTAATCTAATTGTTATAGAAAGTACAATGGAATTTTACTGGCCAAGAATATAATAATATACTGCTATTGATAAATAGAAATTTGTTTTTTCACTGTGAAATTTGAATCATTTACAATTTTCTTCATCCAAAGCTTCATTCAAATTGGATGCTTTCTTGGTGTTGCTATGATTTTTTTGTCACAGAGTGTGTTAACAACTGTGACAGAGGCAGTTGTAATGACATATTATGTCGCATATTGACTTTGTCAAATCATTTTACTTCAGATATGATAACAGTGGTTTGAGAAATATTGAGAAGGATCTGTCAGACCAAGACAATGATTAACATGTCAGGGTCATCAGATCCTTTGACAGAATTGCTTCCCACCATCTACAGAGATGAACACCCTATAAAGATCACCCTTTGCAGTTGTGCAATGACATTGTTAACATAGTCCAGTATGATATCTGCCACTAACTGCATACCATCATAAGTTGCAGCTGAATTGATGCTGCATCTTAGATACTTATAGAGCTGCTTCAAGTTACTTGATTCCTGACTAGTCCTGCTTTTATGTTGAATTAGATGAACGTGAAGAGTTCTTTCACATAAACTAGAATTTTAAAAAAAGTGGAAAAACGCACTTACTTACAAAAAGTTGAGAGAATTATAAACATGGTAATAATCCGACAGTTTCAGAATACTTGCACATATTCTTAAAAGTCTTAAATTAAAGACTTTTGATTCAATTAATATCAATATTTTACTCCAAAAATTAAAACATGGGTATTACAGACCCACCTCTTACATGACTCTCTTCCTATCTATTATAAAGACAATATCAGCTTAGCAGAAATGAATATTCCTCTTTAGTCAACAGGTTTACCCCAAGAATCTAATCCTTTCTCCCCGTCTCTTTAATTTATTTATAAATGATCTCATTCTCACATGCACCTGCTCCCAAATATATCTTCTATGCTGATGACGAAACCCTCCTATTTGCTAATACAGGGTGCGGCAGAGCAACTTCCTTATTTGAAACCATGCTGAGGAGACCGTTATTCCGAGAAGGGTGGGGTAGCGCTCATTCGAATGAGCGGGACCTATCATTTTCTGTCATGTAGGTTTAGTAACAATTATGCAGTGGACGAGGGAAGAGCGCGCATTCGCTGTAGAGGGGTACTTTTCAAGCGGCCGTTCAAACATTGCCACACAACGTGCATTCAGGAATCACTCTAATATCGCGCCCGCGGGTCATGTTTCTGATCGGAAATCAATTCTTTTATGGGTGGACAAATTTAGGAAAACCGGTGATGTGCAGAAAAAAAACCCTGGAGGTTCAAGAACCGTCAGGACACCTGAAAACATCGAACAGCAGTCATTTTTGTGTGCAAAAAGTCCACATGATTGAGGATTTTTTTTTTACGAAAACTTGAAGAAATAGATGTGGGGATATCTGGTTTCAGCAGGATGGCGCCACGGCCCACACGGCGCGAAATCGATGAATCTTTTGCGAGAACACTTCCCTGGATGCCTCCTCTCCTTGCAGGGGGCGATCTTCAGTGGCCAGCGCGCTCGCCCAATTTAGCCCCATGTGATTATTTTTTTTTATGGGGCTATCTGAAATCCCTAGTTTACACAAACCGTCCAAGGACCCTGGCTCACTGAAGAACAATATTCAAGCTGCTATCGACAACATACCCGTCGATATGCTGGAACGAGTGGAGAGAAACTTCAAACTTGACTATCTCAATGCATTGATCAGAACGGAGGCCATCTTATTGATATCATTTTTAAAACATAATAAATAAAAACTTTAAATGTCTCTCTGTAACATGGAAAAAGAATTAAACTGATATCTCCTATACTGTTTGTGTTATTCATTTTTAAAATAAAGAAGTTGCAATGCCACACCCTGTACAAATGTGGAAAACTCAAACACATGGTCCAGTGCTCGTTCTTCTATCTTGAATTTTGGCTATCCTCAAACGACCTTAATATATTAACGTGCAACTGTAATAAATATAAAGCGACCGTTTGCACAAAACATTATAAAAAGATTAAAGAGAAAATAAAAATAGAACAATATTAAATTCAATTAAAGTGCCAAAATCCAAATCTAAATAATTAATCCAATGAACAAGCACAAATAAAAAGATAAAAATTAATAAAATAACATTACCACGTACGTATTTGGACTGTCTTACACTCAAGTCCTTTTCAAGTGTTTCCCCCCTAATTATAAAAAGCGCGCCTTCCCTCTGGAAGTTGTCAATGTGAATGGGATTGCTATCTCGTGAAGGGGATATCAAGCCGTGTCTCTCTCTATTGATGAAAACTATAATTATTTACTTTAAATCATCGTCGTTAAACCATTGTATCAATTTCTTGTTTAAGTAAATTATCATTAGAACATATATCCTTAGCTCTTCTACATGCCATATAAATAGCATTTCATTTATAACTAAAAGGAATGGCGCTTTCAAAATTAACGGTAATATTGACATCAGTGTCTTTTCTAAAAACCGTAGTATGAAACCCTTTATTACACTTTATGATTTGTATATCCAGAAATGGGATAACACCCTGTTTTTCACTTTCCATGGTGTACTGAATACAGTGAAACCTCTCTGAGCGGCCACCCCACAGTATCGAGAATATTTGGCCGCTCAGAGGGGGTGGCCGCTCTGAAGGGTTTTATTTACTATTATAAGATAATTGCTATAATGCGTAATATAAACAAGTCTGACATATATTCCTTATTTAAAATGAAATTTAAAACTTATCTAAAGAGAAAATAGTACAGTACTTTATTTCATGCTTTCTTACATTTTTTTAAAAAAGGCTACAATTTGTGTCTGTTTTAAGTTTTTTACTTTTCTCTATAACAACCATTTTTTCAAGTTCGTTTTTTACTTTAAAAAGCAGATCTCTAACCGATCGAAACGCGTTTCGATATCGTTGCAACTCAGATCACTGACCAACTAATGAAATGAAACTGTTTCTATGGGTGGTGCAATGGGGATTCCCTATCTGAAGGGTGTGGGGAGATCTTTCTAAGAAAGGGGCGGGGGGGAAACCGCTGGAATGGACTTGACCTTTAGTTTTTCCGCTCAAAATTAAAGCATGGAGTGAGTAGAATTTCCCGAAAAATGAAATGGGCGATCCCACTCGGTGGCCGTTTAGAGAGGGTCGGATGGCCGCTGATACAGGTTATTTTGACATTAGGTCTATGAGTCGAAAAATCCGTGCCATGAAAAATTGGCCGTTTAGAAGGGTTGCCGCTATACAGGAGTGGCCGCTCGGAGAAGTTTCACTGTATATTGACGTATGCTATTGAAATCCTGAAGGATTTCGTTGACATACGACTCATTAATAACTAACAAGGAGTCATCAACTTACCTACAAATGTAATGAACGTTGTTGATGACCCTATCCAATGAAAAGATTTTAAACTCAATGTACTTCATAACGCACTCAGCCAAAATTGCGGAAGACGGTAACCCCATGAATCTGTATGTAAATCTTATTATTGAATGAGAACATTTGTAAATGAAAAAGCATAGCCAAAAGGTTAACAAACTCATTCATATTGAACATACATTCTCCTTCCATGTAATCTAGGTCACTATCAATGGTGTGTTGGATCGCGTCAATAATCATCTGGCGGGTTAATGATGTATATAAATTAGCGATATCCAATGATACTAATCGAGTGTTAGGTATAGGGGTTAGATACAGCGCATCCGGTAGTGTTTGGCCAATTTAAGGACGAATATTTATGGCGCTTTTATGAATCGGTGATGATCAAATCCAAAGGTAGTTATAATCAAGATTTATCTACCTGCAATATATTGGAATATGGGATTTAAGTATAAACAATGCCTCAAATAAATAATTATAATTAATACACATAAAATGAAAATAATAAATAATAAAAAAAAACAAAACAATAACACTTACACAAAAAAAGCTAGATAACCAGACGATGGTTTAGAGTAAATAATTATAGTTTTCATTCAATAGAGGGCAACACGGCTTGATATCCCCTTCACAAGATAGCAATCCCATTCACATTGACAACTTCCAGAGGGAAGGCACGCTTTTTATAATTAGGGGGGAAACACTTGAAAAAGGACTTGAGTGTAAGACAGTCCAAAATACGTACGTTGTAGCGACGAGAAATTTATAAAAATGCTACGGGAAAGTGTTTAAGTAAAAAAGGGGGGGGGGATGTGAGTTATAATTTCTTTGTAGCGACAGGTATTTAATAAATCCTTTTATGCTATGGGAAAAAACTGAGTAAAGAGGGGGGGGGTGAGTTAAATTATTAAAACAAAAAAAATTATTTAAAAGGGCTCTGCTACCAAATGCCTTTAGGGCATTAGACTAAAGTTAAATAAGTAAAAAATTTATATAATAGAGATAATTACTAAGTTTCAGAGATAAAAGCATCAGTGGGAGCATACAATTCCTTCAAATAAAAAAACCAGAGACAATATACAAAACAAACATCGTTTATTTAATACTAAATATACAATATATAAATGAGGGAAAAAAACCTTAATTAACTAACCCTAATAAGTAATGTTTTAATATGAATGAATAGCCATATCTAGAAGGAAATGGAAAAACGACCGATTGGTCTGGAAGTATTAATAAATTAAATCTAATTTAAACCCTTCTTAAAAAAAAAGTTATGTTATTTCTTAATGCATTCACCATCAAAAACAGTAAATTTAAGGCTTACTAAAGGAAAAGAAATCAGAATTATGAACTTACAGTTCAGTAAATCCAGTTCAAGGGTAATTAAAAATTCCTTCTAAATATTAGGTGTATTCCTAAATCTTAAATGAAATGAAACAAGTTATCATCAATGATCACTGGTGACTTTCCCGATTAATTTACCTCATAAACATTAATACAATACCAGAATAAATAAACTGTATGAATGAACACTTAATTTGAAGTTTCAAATAAATATCAAGTAAAATTCAAATAAATAGTAGATAATTATCAAATGAGCAATAATTGAATATCAAATAAATATCCTGGGGTAATTTCTTTCTAATCTAAATATCACAAAGCAAATACTTTATCTTAATAAATGCAACTGCATAAAACAGAAGTTAAATTAATATTTAAATCAGCATTGATGTACAGAACCTCAAAACTAAAATCAATTTAAAAAAAAACCCTAAACTTAATCTGAGCCAGTTTACACTCAAAAGAAAAATCTTACAGTTTTTTAAGCTTAAACATCTGTTCCTTGGAACGTTCCCATTTAATAATGGTGGCGACGTCCAGGAGCTTGGAGTCTTCTATCCCATGATGCGAGACCAAAGCAAAGGAACTTCTATGCAGGGTACGGATACGTCTCCAGCTATTGCTGCGTAATTCTTGGTTGAAATCTTCAACTCGGAGATCTACGAAACGAAGCTGTCAACATCGAATCTTCCCCATGAGCTCGGGTTAAATCTTCGAGTAGGCCCGATGATGAGAGACCAAAACAAAGAAACTTCTATGCAGAGTAAGGATATGTCTCCGACTATTGCAGTGTAGTTCTTTGGAATGGCATCTACCCTCGGTTAAAATCTTCAACTCGAAGATTTCACAATCTCCGAAGCAAAGCTGTTAACATCGAATCTTCCCCAGGAACTCGGGTTGAATCCTTAAGTAGTGTTAAAACAGACAAATTCCTGACCGTGGCATAATCAAACAGAGATGCAAAACTGGGCAGATAATCTTTAAATAACTGATTTATCAAAAAAAGGGGAAAGAAAACTACTTCCCATCCATATGTGGAAGTAGATTAATATCATCATGAAAAGTGGAGGTAATCTATTTGCTAACAGCAAATGGGGAGGGAGAAAAGGGAAAAATTAAAATCTAAAAAATAATCTCTTTCAGATTGCTAGCAGCTACTTTTATATGCTTCGACTGCGTTTGCAGTCGCGAACCAACAATGGGCTATAAACCTCGCACAGTTCTCTTTTAACAATTCTGTGCGCAAGAGGTAATTACTGAAGGATTGTCAGCTTAACAACATGGGAAAACAACAACATGCGTAACGGAACAAATGGTTGCTTCATAGACCTTACTTTAAATACAACCAAAACGGTTTATATGTTTTTCTATCAAAGAAATAAAATACTCAACTCTGACAATTTCTCTATCACTTATAGCAACTCCTTATTACAAGAAGTTCAGTCCTTCAGATATTTAGGTGTTACTCTTTCTTACGATCTGTCATAGAATCTCCATGCACAACAAATTGCTCATAAAGTTTCAAAACCTTTGGGCATCATTAGAAACTTTATTTTCTTCCTAGGCAAATACTTCTGAGTCTATATTTATCACTAATTTATATAAACTTGTGTTATGGTATAAGCATTTGGGGTACCACTGCCAAATTTCAAGAAAAAATGATACTCAAAGTTCAAAAGCATTTCCTAAGATTCCTAGATAAAAAAAAACCCACCTCTACTCTACCCAATCCCTCTGGGCAAAATGTAAATAATTCCTTTGAACATTTCTACAAGTTTCAGTTGGCTCTTTTCACCTATAAAACAATTAATAAAAAACTATGTGCTTCAATTACTTTAAATACTAAATTCCATTCTTATAAATCATCATCATCATCAATGGCATGACAGCCCTGTGTGGGCCTTGGCCTTCTGAAGAAGCTTTCGCCATTCTTTCCTATTGAGTGCAGCATTCCTCCAATTCTTGATTCCAATTGTCCTCACATCCTCTCTCACACCCTCTTCCCACCTTAGCTTTGGTCTTCCAACCTTCCTAGTTCCCTCTGGCTTTGCATCAAATATCTTCTTTATCATTCTATCCTTTGCACGGAGCACATGTCCAGCCCACTCCAACCTTCTGATCTTTATACAATTCACAATGTTTGGTTCTTTATATAAATCATACAATTCATAATTATATCTTCTTCGCCAGACACCGTTTTCCTCCACTGGTCCAAAAATTTGCCTCAAAATCCTTCTTTCAAATATACCTAGCTGTCTTTCATCAGCATTTGAGAGTGTCCAGGTCTCAGCTCCATATGTTAGTACAGGCTTCACTAAGACGTTATACATTAGGACTTTAGTTTTCCTAAACAACAGCCTAGACTTCAAATGCTTCCTGAGGCCATGATAGCACTTGTTAGCAGACAGTAAACGTTTTTGGATTTCAGACCTAACATTGTTCCTGGAGTTGACTTCGGATCCAAGGTAAGTAAAGCTACGTACAACATCAAACTTATACGAGCCAATTTCAATGAATGCAGATCCACTAGGGTTGTCTTTCTTAGTTACGGGCATGTACTTAGTTTTTTCTTCATTAATCTGTAAATTCATCTTTCTTGCAGCTTTTTCGAAGCTTGTGAAAGCTTCTCTCATTGCTCTTGGTGTTCTTGCAATTAAATCAATATCATCAGCATATGCCAAAATCTGAACAGATTTATATAAAATGGTTCCCCTTGTGTAAATACCCGCATCTCTAATAACCTTCTCCAAAGCAATATTAAACAGAAGGCATGATAATGAATCTCCTTGCCTAACTCCATTTTTGATCGTTACAGTACTAGATAACATGTTCTGTATCTTAATTTGACTCCGAGTATGTTCCATAGTAGCTTTCACAAGGGCAATCAATTTCTTAGGAATCTCTAACTCTTCCATAGCCACATAAAGACTACCTCTATCAATACTATCATAAGCTGATCTGAAGTCGATAAAAAGATGGTGTGTGTCAATTCCGAATTCTTTACATTTTTCCAGAATCTGGCGAATAGTGAAAATCTGATCAGTAGTAGATCTTCCTTGGCGGAAACCACATTGATAATCACCAACCACGCTTTCCACATAAGGCACCAATCTATTAAAAAGAATATTGGAAAAAATTTTATAAGCAATGGATAATAAGCAGATACCTCTATAGTTAGAACACATCATGATATCACCTTTCTTATGTATCGGGCAAATGATACCTACATTCCATTCATCAGGGATAGTTTCGGCAACCCAAATCTTAGCCACAAGATTGTGGAAATGATTAAGAAATTCTTCTCCAGCATTTTTCACGAGCTCTGATTGGATAAAATCCATTCCCGGGGCTTTGTTATTCTTCAGCTTCTTAATGGCAAACTCAACCTCCACAAAAGAAGGTACCGGTACTTCGATATCTGGCTTTCCTGTATTTACAGGAGGCAAGGTTTCCTGGTCATCAGCAGGACCAACATTCAAAAGCTCATCAAAATATTGGGCCCATCTTTCTAAAATTGCTTCCTCACTGCCCAATATTATGCCATCTTTATCTCTACACAAATTTGTTCTAGGCTGGAAATCCTTACGACTATTATTTAACTTTCGATAGAAGGCTCTCACATCATTCATCCCTTTTAACCGTTCCATTTCTTCCAATTCTTTCTTCTCATACTGTCTCTTTTTCTTCTTGTGTATTCTCTTTTCTTCTCTTCTAGAAATTCCATACTCTTCTACTGCTTTCCGAGTGTGGTTCCTCTGTTGCATTCTCAAATAAGCTTCATTTTTTAAGGCTGTTGCTCGTGCACACTCCTCATCAAACCAGTAATTATGCCTAGCTTTCTCTTCCCTTCCTAAAACGTCATTTGCAGTTTTTAAAAGTGTGTCTTTGAGGTTCTTCCAGCTTTCATCAATACTCTCACAATTAGGCATATCAGCCAAGGCGTCATTAAACAGGTTAGTATACCTCAGAGCAGTTTCAGGCTCCTTCAACCGGTCACAATTGAACTTTTTTGCATTAGATCCATGTACCTTTCTCGCATTAGATATTCGGCTTCTAATGGTTGCCACAACAAGGTAATGGTCCGAATCTATATTAGCCCCCCTATAACTTCTAACATCCATCAAGTTAGAAACATGTCTTGAATCAATTAGAATGTGATCAATTTGGTTAAACGTATTTCTATCTGGAGATTTCCAAGTCATTTTATGTATATCCTTGTGGTTAAAAATAGTACTTCCCACCACCATATTTCTTGAGGATGCAAAATGTACAAGCCTGATTCCATTATCACTAGAGGTATCATGCAAACTGTATTTTCCAATACAAGGTCTGTATACGTCTTCCTTTCCTACCTTCGCATTCATATCCCCAAAGATAATTTTACAATCTGCTCTAGGACACTCATTATAAATTTCATCTAGCTCATCATAAAAAGCATCTTTAACGTCGTCACTCTTCTCTTCGGTAGGGGCATGTATACAGATAAGACTGTAATTAAAAAATTTCTCTCTAATTCTAAGTCTACACAGTCTATGCGATTTTGCCTGAAAATCCATAATAAGATGTTTTATCTGCTTATTGACTATAAAACCAGTACCAAACATATGATCCTTCGTGTGGCAGCTATAGAAAACAATATGATTCTTTTTCTGTATCACTCCATCACCAATCCATCTCACCTCTTGGATAGCCGTAATATCCAATCGAAACTGATCGAGCTGATCAAGCAACTTTGTTAGATTTCCAGCTTGGTATAAAGTTAAAACATTCCATGAACCAATTCTCAAGTCCTTTAAGCGTTTGCGAGGTCGTCGTACAAAGGTCAGTCCGGTTATTTCTTCTTCAGATTTCGTAACAAGAATTTTTATAGATTGGGTTGTCAGCCCAACGCCAACCCCCAGCAATCCTGGAAGGCCGATGTTTTTCTTTCGGGGTTGTCTCCCTTAGCTGGTAGGTCCCCATTTTAAAGCGTCGGGAACTCGCTTTTCCGCCCTTACATGACTTAGCCGTGCACACACAGTGTACACGTTGCCCAGGGGCCACGACATGGACGTGCATGTATCGGACTTGGTAGGAATAAATGGCATTTCCTGTGTTTTATTAGTGCACTTCCACCAGCAAGAAGTGAACCCATAGGACCACATACTACCCCTTCGACCCCCTCCATTCTTATAAAACTAGACTTAATCTCTTCAAGAGAGACTTAAAGAACACGTTAAAGCATACGAGAACAACTACCAAAATGTTTCCGACTGGGCTGAGCACTGTTCAAATCTTAACCACAACCCAGATCCATTAGTGTACGTTATTTTTGAAACTACAGATAGATACATGAGAGAAATATTGGAATCATGTACCATAAATTGCGGCAAATGTTTTAATAAGAACAAATCACTTAAAGTTAATGAAATTTCATTGGGGTTTTTTTTCGAAAATTTTTAAAAGGAAATAAGAGATTAAGTGAAATTTTAAAATTTAATTAATGATCTGTTTTTCCCAATAATGGTCTATTGTTTTAATTGTTAATTATGTTTTATTTTGAAATAAAGACACGATGTAGTGTAACTACTGTTTGTTATATTTTGTAATGGTTAGAGAGAGGAAAAGATTCTTTTCTTTCTCCTCTCTTATTTATTTTAATATTTTTAGTTTCTTTACGTCGAGACCTAGAAAAAGTCTTTCGATTAGATAGACGAAATATTGGTCATTTCCGGAGTATTTATATTTGTTTGGAGTAAAGTAAAGCATTTAGACTTAATCCTGTTCTTCTACTAACAAAAACAAGAGCCAACTATCAAAGAAGAGCAGTCAGTTATTCAACTCCTCTAAATTGGAATAAAATTCCAAAGGGAATTCATGATTAATCTTCTCTGGCACAATTTAAAAGAAAACGTACACGACACTCATCTATAGGTATATTTCTCTATAAAAGGTTACATGGAGGTTTGAAGGAAATTGGTTGTGTAGAGGAAGATTAGGAAGTAAAAAAAATGCTATTCTTAGTTAATAATGAAATGCTATTGAAGTTGATGGAAACACAGTAATTTATTACAATTTCAGGATAAGTCATTAAAGAATATTGAAAAATAAAGTTAATTTTCAAAACATATTTAAATGAAAGCCTAACAAGATAGAAAGTGTTTAAACTAAACATGTATTTTCTAATGACCATGTAATTGAATACTTACAAATCTAATAATAATAAATATATAATAAACACAATTCCAGTGTTGTAAATGCTAAATTTGTAAATTATTACTGTGATTCCTTCAATCTGAAATTACTGTACTAACAATCAATTTTATTTATTTTCGTTGTTTTTAGAGAGAAATTTTAGCTCAAGTTGATAAAGATATTGCAAAGGAAGTCCAGTCTGCTCTACCAGGTAATGAAGATTACTTAAATTATATGATATGGTCATAATTAAAAAGCCCTGGAGCAAAAACATTAATGGATGAAATTCACCAAATTTGGTGTAAGTATTCGTTAAACATGGGGTTTCAATTTATAAAAAAAAAAAAAAAAAACTAATACAAAATTTTGTCCCCAAGGGGGAAAACTTGACATTAGAAGTGGTTGATTTGGATTATTGAAAGAGTAACGGTTAGAAGAGACATTGAAACAAATCAATTTTCATGTTCATACAAGTTACAGATGTCGTTCATTCTGTTCAGTAATAAGAACTGCATTCTGTGAACAGCATTTTGCATAACATTGCATAATCACACTGTTTTAGTAAAAAAAAATTGTCACCAGGGAACATTTGGTACTAAAAGCTAATGAAATTTGCATCATTTCACTGTTGCTACTGACCAACTTTGTAATTATCAGGAAGGTGGAAACTGATTTGCATCATTCTGATAAGACAGAAGTGCTTTCCCCTTACCTGAGCGTGTATTGCTAATCGAAGTTTTACTATAAACAGTATGGTAACTCTAATGCTGCACTTGATGATTTTGATGGTTAAAGCATAGGAGAAAAGATCATAACTTTCCACCCAAAGGTCACACTTAAATTTTGAGTATCATTGTTTTTCTTTTCTTGAAAACCTTGGATCCCCCAAAGGTCACATATCAAAGAATAAAAATAACACACAAGTTCTTTTTTTTTATTATTATTTTCCCAGACTTACTATGTTTTTAAAACCTGTATGTAGGTGCAGTATGTTATATTAAATTTAGATTAATAATATTACTCTCAACATCACAATGTTGAATAAAGCTGGGCTCGGAAATAATTTGGATCCGCCTTTTGCTGTAACTACAAGTGAATTTTGCATTTACTGTGAGCGTAGCATAACTTGAAATCAATGTTTATCTCGTTCTATGATAAGATGTGGATGGTGCAAAACTTACTATTGTTTTGATCATTATTGGAATTTTCATTATTGTTATAAATACGTTGAATAATTTCTCATTTGTCAATAATAATTTAATTTGATTTTAATTCTGAAAAATACAATAACAAAAAAAAAAAAAAAATCAATGTAAAAATCTGTATAAATAGAAAGAAATTTGTTTTACTATTTTTCAAAAATGTTAAATTGATATTAAAAATTTATTTGTTTAAATTTATATCAAGTTTAGACTAATATCATTAAATTAAAATTTAAAATAAATGCAACACCTACATACAGGTTTAGAAAACATAGTAAGTCTGGGAAAAAAAAAATAATAATGAAAATAATAATAAAAAAGAACTTGTGTGTTATTTTCATTCTTTGATTTTGAATAAACTCACAGCTCGTCCACCTTGAAATGATATTTTATTTTCCCTTCTCATGATTTGTATTTTGAAAATTAGGAAAAAGCAAGAAAAAAAATCTACTAAAATAAATAAGAAAAATAAAGATGTAAAAATAAAATAAACTTTCAAAGTGATTCCACTGGAACGCGCACCTATCTGTCAACCATGTGATGCATATTGCTACAGACAAATCAAAGATTTCATTAAATGTCTGCAAAATTACACATTGGTAATAGAATGAAAACACGAATTTCCATTTCACCAAAGCTGTCTTGAATCAAATGAGGTTGGTGCGAAATTTTTCTTATGTTTTTGCAGGGTAAATTTGCAGAACCCTAATAATAAGCAGAATGGCATATAATGAAATAAGGGAGAATGTAATAAAATTCATATATATTTTATTTGGTGGTATTTTTTTAAAAATTTTCCTCAAAACTATGTACAGTGGTGATATTTAATATCACTAATATTCTTCTGAATAGATATAGAAAGTTTCCGCACTTTAGTTGCACTGCTATATGGTTCACTATAGTTCACTAATAATCACACATAACTTCTAGTGGATATCTTTTATCTTTGCACTGATACACAATAATAATAATCACTCGAAGCACATTACTTGATTATTTAATAACCTTTGCTTTCTATTAATTATTACACTTTCTTTCTCACGTGTCATTCACTGGTAACGTTTGTCACGAAAATAGAAATTTTCAATGAGCAAACGATAAAAAAATTAAAGCATTCTGCTACCACCTGTCTGAGACAGGAAAATAATAAGATAATAATGTATAAGCACAAAAATAAAAAATGAAACACACAAAAGATTAAGATAAAAAAAAACACACACGGATTTAATAGGCTACAGTGAAATACAAAAACAAGGCAAAAATGCTTGTTTAGGTGGAAAAACACCAAGAAAAATATTAATGAAAAAAAAAAACACTTGTAAATGTTCAAAACACTATAGTTCTAGTTCAGAGTTCCTTTATATATGTAATAATAATAGAAAAATAAATCTTTCTTAGATTTTTCCCTTTCTTCAGGGGCAAGAGAAAAAAAACTGATGTACCTAGGCACAAGTTAGCAAAATGATAGTTACTTACAAATTCGACGATCTTGATTGAACATTGGGATTCCACTTCAGAAGCACACGCGAATTCACCAACACGAACACAAATAGAAATACTGTGCGGGCACTTCATCTGAGGCCAAGATGTGATTTCATTAAATACATTGTTGAGATTAGGAGCACTGCCGGCACTGACTTCAGGTATTTCTGCGTCGTCCGGTAGGCTTTTCAAATACAGCTTCCCCAGTGACAGTGGAGCTTCGACGGCGTAACTGCAACTTGTAGGAAGGCAGGTAAATGGCTTGGCCTGCCATCTTGCTGTGGGGGTTTGCGAGACTCTTTGACATTAGCGGGAGTATCGACGCTGGCTCCTTTGCTGTCTCCCTGTCTTTCGGGCGGCTTCGCCATGCATGTTCCGGCAGACAGATCGGCGACTCCGCGCTGGCAAATACTCGGCTGTTTAGCTTCTCCGAAGAGTGTCTTTCGGGGAAAATCTCTTAGAGTCTCTCGCTCTCTGAGCCTTTCGTAAAAGAATGCAGAGGTATGAAGTACAGAATTACAAAGGGTAGTTCTCCCAAACTGAAATAAAGTCAAATTCCTGGAGGTTGATGTCTAAGCTTAACACACATGAGGTTGGCGATTTGGTATCTGCCGCCAGACCTCTTTTCTCAGCTAAATCATGTTCACATATATTTAGCAACCCGTTAATGTTGCTTAGCAACGGGTAAAAGACTGAAGGAGGAGAAGAAAGAAAGACACGTGACAGCAGGAAGTTAAACAGACAGACGGACACTAAGTCACAACATACATGACGACAATGTAAAAAGGAGCGCTTGAGAAGCGAACACACACGTGGTAGCAAAGGTCAGTCAGACAAACGCACGCAAAGTCACAACATGGCTTACATGGCGACAGTGTAACAAGAAGAGAGCTTCGAAAGGAAATGGAGAGAAGAAAAGCAAAACGAGAACAAAGAAAGCAGACGCCAAGAGAAAGAGAAAAAAAAAAAAAAAAACGAAGGAAAGATAGATGAAAATTCAAAAGAAATTGAAATAATAAAAAAAAACATCAATCTTCGCGAAAATGCAGCATCAACACCAAAATGTGGGCTGAGGGAGGAAAACGTGTCACGGGAGAAAACAAATTAAAAACGTACCAAAAAAAAAACGTGACACGTTGCATAACGCACTTCTTATCTAAACACTTTAATGACACTTTTCTAATTAACACAAGATTAATTTTCACCCTATGTGAAATAAGATTAATGGTTTCAACACCTGTATGTGATTATATATCAATTGTATGAATTATCTCGATATGGCCCATTCTTTCACCTTATGTGAATTTAGAATAAACTTCGTCTCATTACGAATAATTGTAAAGTTCCGTTTCACATTTATACGGCACCGGAAATATCTGCGATAATCAATGAGGCATGCTTTGCCCATCCAAAAATAATAATATCAAAATCAATTACTCACAGTTCGAAGAATTCTAGTTGACTTCACCTTATTGAAGTTCTCTGCGCTGATTCTGATCGAAGGGTCGATTTGCCGGACTTTGTAGAATAATGCAGCTAATTTCGATGCACTTAAATCTGTGGCTCTAACACTTGAACATGGCGGGTCGGGTCCTTGCCATATGACACGCCAATCCCATAATCCTTAGGGTAGGAACTTCGTCCGTTCATCCAATTAACGGCACTTGGAGTTTAGAAATCTTCTTTATTTACGGAAGTATTCACACACTTGAATTACTTATTAAAGTTCGTTCTCTTCTTCAATTGTTGAGTTTTCTCAAACCGCAAATAAATCTTCACTGAACTAATCGTTTACTTTCCGATAGTTAGAAAATAATAAATAATATTTAGAATTCTACTTATTAGAGGGAATTTTATATTCCGATAAATTATTTCGGTAATTACTACCTTTCTAGTGACTTTGTCAAAGTTCAATTTTGTCAGTTCTTCTTTCAGGAAACCGATTACTTCATGGACTGGAATTACGTCGTCTTCCGTTTATCGGGTTTTCTTCTCAGCTTATGCTTTACTCGAAATTGCATCTCTTCGTTTGGTAGAATCCACTTTTGGCTTCTTCCGACATCAGTCTTCAGGATTTACTTTGTCCTGTAAAATTGACTTCAAGTTATTATTGAGACGAAAAATAATTTTCACTTGCTTCAATCTTGGCATCTTCTTGTGCATTTAATCTTATTGAATGCTTCAATATAATTCTCTTCGCATTGAAGTCTTCTGAAATAATTATTGTATAATTATTTCTTCCTATAGAACTGTTCGGTTTACTAATTAGTTGGACAAATAATTCATTCTGAATTAACACTTCATTTGTGGGTGTCTCAACGCCTGACCACACTTTCTCTGTCCGAGTATCAAAGGCTTGACTTTCCGTCACCTCCTTCGGTTCCAATCGACAGTTCCTTACTGACTTCGTCTTAGTCATTTAACGGTCGTCTCTCCTGATTTTTTTCTAACTGACATCCTTTGTTTCATGTCACATTCTGAGTTAGAGGTTGCTCTGAGTCTCACTACACCACCCTCTATTCCCCACTACCCCATTCCTTTGAGTGTCCCCAGCTTATATATATATCGTATCCCCAGCTTATATCAACGTAATGCTCTCTAATTTAAATATTTAAATTTTCCAAGGGATCACTTCCATTTCAAATCGAAGAAGAAAAAAAAATTTCTTTCAAGCATTATTTATTCTTTCAAAAATACTTGAACTCAAAATTAATTAAATTATTTTAAACTTAATAATTTAATATACTAGCAGTTTTGAATGTTTTCTGATGAAGTATCATTCAAGAAAATATTCTGTATTTAAAAGTCTTACGTGAATGTTTAATAAATATATTAAAATGTTAAATATATCTTTAAAATAATACAAACTTAAAAGGACCATTTGTAATATTGTAACTGAAACTTTTTTCTCTTTTCACCGCTTTGCGCGTTCGTGTCGTAACCGTCACTTCCTGTTTTCAGAGATTTTTAAAAGCTTATAACTTTTGACCGAGAGGTCATTTGGTTAAAATTTTGGTGTCATTGTTTTTATTTTTTTTTAGCTGAACATTTTGATATCTAATTTATGATAATCTGTTTTTGACAGCAAAACGTGTGTCCAAGTTAGAAAAATGATTTTACAATTTGAAAATAATGGATCTTATGCAGTAAGGCCAGGACAAGGGACTATTCCTCTGTAAGTTGAAAAAATTGCAACTGCTGTTATGGATTTAATGCACAGTTGAGTATGTCATATTGAGGTGCCTTGATATTCCCCAAGTAATGCTTGATTCTTGTGGGTTATTCATTCTTGTTTTTCCCTTACAAGCTTTTCTTCATGGTGATTTGAAAACACTTGAATGGAGGTAGATGATACGTGGTCTTGAAAGATCTAGTGGAATGATGAGGCATATTTTTATATGAACGACAATATGAACACCCACATAATTGCCTTATTTGGGTTATAATAAGCCTCATGTATTCCATCACACCCGTTTACACTCATTGAACGTCAGTGTGGTGTGATTTCACTGCATCATTTATCATCCGTCTGAACTTTTTTGAAGAAATTCCCCTGACTTTTCTCTGCTGTTAGATATCAAGAGATGCTACTCTATTTGGTTGTTGTGCAACTGAAGCAACTAACTTACCTCAACTCTACCATATTGAAGCACCACCTCCTATTGCTTTGCTGAGACAACAACAATTGACAGAAAACAGAGTGATTAGTAGTACTTTTCCCAAGACATGACCCGCCTGATTTCACCTCTATGACTTTTGGTTTGGAGCCGTAAAGCCTGGTGGATCAAGTACATGTTTCTGATTTAGTAACCTTGAAAAAGAGACTAATATAGCATGTGATTATAGCAGATCATTGCAAATCTTCACTGTAGAAAAGGTCGTACACAGAATGCAGTTCTATCTGAACAGAGGACATATTGAAACACAGCTGTAACTTATATCAACATGAAAATTAGTTTCTCTTCTAACCATTATGGTTTCAATAATTCCAAATTAAGTAATTATAGTGCTAAATTTCCCCTAGTAGCGAAACTCTACATTTTTTTTTTTATGAATCGAAACACCATGATCCAGGGAACATCAAGTTTGGTTGAATTTCGTCCATTACATTTTTCACTACAGGGCTGTCCTCTTTAATAATGGTGACTTTGTAGGTGAAATCTTACATTTAACTATTTAACCTACAATTTCACATTGTATAATTAAATTGACAAGTAAAATAAAATAAAAACAATAATACTTTAAACATGATTTCAGAAATGGTAATTATAATAAATAAAAAACACATCTTCTTCTTTCCAAAATATCGCTATATTTCGCAGATAACTTAATACTTTAAGTTTTGTTCACTTCTTAGATAAAATAATAATAGATTGTTCTGTATCATACCCATATTTAGAAAGTCTTTCTTTAAAGAGGGTGGTACTATTTCTTTCTGAATTTCAAGGTGATTTTGAGACAATAAGTTTCTTGTTCATATCTGCAAAGCTTCATTTCAGTTGAATTTTAGCTCTACTTCATTCATTTCAAACTTTAACTAAAATTGAAGCAATTGAATTGTACTAATTTTACAAATCCAAGCATGAACAGATATCACTAGAAGCAGACTGTCAATATCCATTCATGTAGATTACGTTCAGTGAAACTCTTTCATTTCTTGTTGAATTTTTATGGTTGCCAATGTTAGAGACTCACAGGGAAGTCAGAACGGATTGAAGGTCTTATAGAATACCAAGGCAATAAGCAAACATAATAAAACTTATTTGAATTTTTAGATGAGGTAAGGTGAAGGATCAGACGTAGTATTCTGAGATTAAGTTATGATTCAACTCGATGCCTTTATCACATGGGAAGAAATCTGGTACTGATTTGCAAACAGTTGGGTGAACTTTAAGACATGTCTGGAAAAGAAAGAACTAAGGAAAAATCTCTTAACATCGACTGGGAATTGAACCGAGATCATCCAACCTATGGTGAAGTGTTTTTAGGGGGAACAAAATTTTGAAAGAGTGGTTCCAATCTCTTTTGTATCTGTTTGGCAAAGAAACATAATTAAATGTGATATTTAGTTGAAGATTTAATAATAGAATTTTTGTTGACATTTTACCCTTCCCTAGGAAACAAATCTCAACTTATTTTCCTTATAAATGTTCTTTGAATTTTTTTTTAACTGTTGTTTTATTTAATGTTTAATAATGTTATTTAATAATAACTAAAAGAATGTATTCTGTTAAATGGAAAGTATCCAAAATAATCCCTATTTACAAAAATGGAAATTTCATGGATAAGACTAACAATAGACCTATATCTAGGGTTGCCACCTCTCCGGGTTTGACCCAGAGACTCCGGGTTTCATTGAGTTATCTTCGGGCTCCGGGTTTAATTATTATTTCTCTGGGTTGTGTAAGTAAAATTGAATATGTACAAAATTATATGCAGACTGTCTTGTGTATCTCATGTACCGTGCACGGAATAGGTAGCGCGATTGCCGTGCGCTGGTCGGTGGCTTAACAACCCAATGTCTACAACTGGCGCAGTGCTGGCTGCGTGCAGCATGCTATGTAGTTATCCTCTCTTTGTGTCAGTTAAGAGATGTCTATTGACAGTGACATGATGTAGCCTACATAGGTGACAGTTTGATAATCCGTGTTCGTGTTGATTGATGATAAATGGTAAGTTATAGTATATAGTTACTTTTCACGTAATTAAATTGATACTGATTTCAATAGGCTGACAGAAATTCTATTCTATTAATTATAGTGCAGTAAATTTTCAATAGAAAAAAAAATAAAGATTATGAATAAATTACTTTGAAGATTTTGAAGTTAAGTTTAAAACTCTATTACAAATTTGTATATAATTTGTAAATAAATTTATTTAATTTGTAGGAATGTGAGTTTTGAATTTGTTAATTTATATAAATAAAAAAATTGCATATGTATGCATGTGTGAGTTTTTTTGGTTTTTTTTTTAGTCATCGTCTCCGGGCGAGACTTGGTTCTGAGGTAGCAACTCTACCTATTCCAATACTATTGAACCTCTCAAAAATTGCAGAAACGTACATCACAAATTCAATAATAAATTCCTAAAAAAAAATCAAATAATAAATAAAAATTAATATGCATATCAAAAAAATTAAGAGTACCACCCTGTTGTTAGACAACATAAATGAATTTATAATAAAAACTTAAAACAAGAGTAACTATATTTTAATCATTTCTATAGACCTTAAAAAAAGCTTTTCTTAGTCTTGACCATAAGATCTTACTACATAAGAACTATATCATAAGAAGGTCAATGCATGTTTTACTAAAAAACTATTTAAATAGAAAAGAAAACTTAAAATAAAACTAAAAGATAAGCTAAGCAAGATGTATAGTTTTAAAAAAAGGAGACCTCAAGGCTCTATTTTGGATCCAATATTATTTTTAATGCTTATTAACACAATCTTCAAAAGTTTAAAACATTCTAATGTTTTCGCAGATCACTTTTTACTAGGAAATACAAAAAAATTTCCCTAGCCCAAGAACAACTTCAAACAGATTTTATAAATATTATCAAGTGGACACATGATTATAAATTAGCTATTAACAAAAGCAAAACTAAA
The DNA here is from genome assembly GCA_023159025.1 of Thereuonema tuberculata. Lineage (NCBI taxonomy): Eukaryota > Metazoa > Arthropoda > Chilopoda > Scutigeromorpha > Scutigeridae > Thereuonema > Thereuonema tuberculata. The sequence goes on from JAFIDM010000003.1 coordinate 70,706,087, forward strand.
TATATGATTATTAAATTGAAAAACCAAAAAAAAATAAATACCTTATCTCAAATAAAATACCATGATTTTTAAATGCTTGCGTAATAACCATAATAACATTATAAATTGTAATTGAAAATACTTAAAAATAATAAACAATTATAAATACCTTGGTTTATACAAGGGTCAGTCAATAAGTAATTCCTCCAATTTTTTTTCTCCTTTTAATTGTCAAGAAATTCAAATTCAATTACATAGCTTGAAAACCACAACATTGACAATTAATTTGTCACTTTTCAATATAATCTCCGTCCATTTCCACAGTTTCGGTCCACCTTTTAACAAGGGCATGTATTCCAGCGTGGTAAAAGGCATGGTCTTGCTTCCTAAGCCATTGTCGCACAGACGTTTTCACGGCCTCCTCATGTTCAAAGTGAATCCCACGATGAGCTTCCTTTAATGGCCTGAACAGATGGAAGTCTGATAGTGCTAGGTCAAGGCTGTATGGGGGATGAGGCAAGACTTCCCATCCAATTTTCACAATGTCTTCAGTGATGTGACGACTGGGGTTTTGTCTTGCATTGTCATGCAAAAGAAGAACATCTGCCTTAGCTTTTATTGGGCAAACTCGCTGAAGACGTGGCTTTTTGGGGGTTGTGACATATTGGACAGAATTTATTGTACATCCCTGCTCCAAAAACTCAACCATAATCACACCCTTTGCATTCCAGTACTCTGTCGCCTTAACTTTCCCTGCAGATTGTACAGTTATGAATTTTTCCTTCCTCAGTGAGTTTGTATGATGCCATTCCATTGACTGCCTCTTTGATTCAGGTGCAAAAACATGAACCCACGTTTCGTCTCTGGTCACAATTTTTTCCAGAAACTCCTCTCCCTCTAAATGGAAGCGCTGCAAGTGTTCGGAGGCTATTGTTTTTCTTGTCTCTTTATTCTGGTCTGTTAACATTCTTGTACCCACCATGAACAAACTTTTTTGTACCCCAGTTGTCGAATAAACGTCATCACACTGCCTTTACTGAGGGAGAGAATGCGACACAATTCATCTGTTGACACCCAGTGGTCACTACGAATGATGTCATCGCTCGCTGAGTGGAGTCACTGCAGTCGCTCTCCTGCCGCTCCGCTTTTCATCAGCCATTGGTGTTTGCCCTTCAGCTTTGTTACAGCGATGGTCCCATCGTCTAACAGTGCTGACATCCACTGTTGCATCACCGTACACATTTTTCGGCGTTTCACCTTCCGCATTCAAGAATTCAATCACAGAATGCTGTCTAATATGAACATCGATGTCAGCCATTTTGCAAACGGATGCAGTGCTGCCACCTGTTGACGCAGGAAGTTGTTACTGCAGTGGATTGGAGAAGAAGCTTTGAGGAATTGTGCCAAATTCAAAGTTTTCACTTAACTAACTTATTTAAGGAAAAAAAAAATAGGAGGCATTACTTATTGACTGACCCTCATATATAAATAATAAATTTTCTTAGCATACTCACTTTATTCATATTTTAAAAAGATTAAATAGTTTGTTATATTTTTTTACCATATTAAAAATATTTTGCCAGATATAACAAATATCATGATATATATAAAACATATCACTAATTAATTATCGTATTGAAAATTGGATTCACTTGAATAAAAATGAAATAAAAAAAATCAATAGAATTTTAAAGAAAATATTAAACTTAATTTTCTACAATTTCAAAAATTTACCAAGCAATCAATAAAACCAAATTTTGATTTTAACAAAATTTTGTTTCCTCAGCAGAAAGTAATTTACATCCTAATCATAAAGTATTATTACAAAATATATTATAATAAATATAAAAGAAATATAAATTTAACACAAAGTAATAAACTGCATAAAAAAACAAGATTTTGAAAATCCAAAAATATATAAGTTTAAATTAAGAATAATAGATTAATTAATAAAATATTTGATCAATTTACGTCAGAGGTGATAAAAATTGAAAAAAAAACATTGTTTAAAAAATTTGTTATATGATAAGATAATTTTGGGGAAAAAATAAATGAGTTGACTAAAAAAAAGTAGTCTTATTAATGAATCAAAACCTTTATTCTTATTAGAAAGAGCCAGCTGATTCAACACTTGTTCCCAGTTAAAACATTTAAAAGGATAAAATGACGTACATTTCGATAATCTCTACTCTCAGATTTCTTTGTCAAATTATGTTTAAAAAAAACCCTACCTTGAACAGATCCTCCCTCATTGGGAATCGTCGAAGAAATGACTAAAAACATCGAAAACCGGAAGCTTCTGTTCTTTCCTGTCCCCCTG
>JAFIDM010000003.1:70713564-70754064 GCA_023159025.1 Thereuonema tuberculata
AAAAAAAAAAAAAAAATAGGAAGGAGAAAGGGAGGGAAAAAAAGAAAGAGTTTTTTTTTTTTTTGACACCAGGGGGACAGGAAAGAACAGAAGCTTCCGGTTTTCGATGTTTTTAGTCATTTCTTCGACGATTCCCAATGAGGGAGGATCTGTTCAAGGTAGGGTTTTTTTTAACATAATTTGACAAAGAAATCTGAGAGTAGAGATTATCGAAATGTACGTCATTTTATCCTTTTAAGCTTTTAAATGTTTTAACTGTGAATAAGTGTCGAATCAGCTGGCTCTTTCTAATAATATCCACGACATATAAAATTGATTTTTAACCTTTATTCTTATATTGTATAAATATATATACACTATCCGGCCACTTTATTAGATACACCTACCTTGTAGCATGTTGGGCCTCCTTTAGCCCTCAAAACAGCCTGAATTCGTCGAGACATGGATTCCACAAGATGCTGAAAACATTATGAACAAAGAAAACAAAGTCAGCAACTTGCATAAGTTAAAATTGCTTCTCTGGTTTGATTATAGGGAAGGAATTAATTAAGGAAGGGAGGAATTAATTATTTCCTTCCCTATAATCAAACCACCAGAGAAGCAATTTTAATTTATGCAAGGTGCTGACTTTGTTTTCTTTATTTATAAGTTCACACAGCACATTATACAAGTTGTCCCAAAATTGACGATTCCGGCCCCACTCAGATTTCGCTGAAAATTGGTTTGCAGACTGTAGGAGGTGTATGGTCTACAGTAGCAATTAGAAGTATGCCCGTCTTCCGGTTAGACCGGAAATGGATGAAGTTTGCTGTTCATTTCTATGTTGAAATATCAAAATGAAACCTATGCCAATCGATAGACCTCTTTGTGGTGAGTAAAATGATATGTCATATGTTTAGCTGGCACTTCCGGTAAAAGGGATATTTAAGTATATTCTCATGAGTTTCATGCCTTTTCTCGAAAATTCTAGTCTATTCAAGAATGTTCTAGAAAACTCTTGTCAGATTCAGAGGCATTTATGCTCTCTGTCTTGATTATTCTAGACAATTCTAGAAGTTTTCTAGAAAATGTTAGTGAAAATTCTAGAATTTTCAAGAGTATTCTCGAATTTTCTACTTTGACAGAATGAGGCCAGGAACTGTCATGAAAGTTCTGGAACTCTCGACAGTTTACCACAGTTTTCCACAGATTTCTAGAAATACCTCAAGAGGTAAATAAACCCTGTGGCTTTGCACAAGCACAGTCAGTTACAATTTCAACCTTGAGCAGGTCAGTACCACTTTTAACTTGTGCTAAAATGGTGGAGGTGGCTGGCACAAATCCCTCCATCTTAATATAAACACCGGCATTCAAGAATGATATTCATTGTTTTTTTTTCTATTATTTAAACCAGTGATTTAGATTAAAAAATCTTCCAAAATGGTGGACACCAACAATACTACTGTGAATGTTCCATGGAAACGTGTGACTTTAAGCCACCGAACATGCATTTTCAAGTGCAAACGAGAGTCATCGCATATGTTAGTTCCAATAAAAGCCCGGAAAGAAGCTCTCAAGACTTTGAAAATCTATATTCCAGCTAAAGCACGATGCTGCAACCGTCATATCAATCCAGGAAACGATCTTTTTGGTTTCTGCACTTTTCTTTCAGCAAACTTAGTTTTACCAATTATAATGGTCAAACCGGAAGTGCCAGCTAGACATATAACATATCATTTTACTCACCACAATGAGCTGTATCGATTGGCATAGGTTTCATTTTGGTATTTTAACATAGAAATGAACAGCAAAGTTCACCCATTTCTGGTCTAACCGGAAGTCGGGCATACTTCTAATTGCTACTGTAGACCATACACCCCCTAAGGAGTCTGCAAACCAATTTTCAGCGAAATCCGAGTGGGACTGGAAACGTCGATTTTGGGACAACCTCTTAATGGATTCTCAATGCTGAAAACATTGTTGAGGTATTGTTTACCATGCAGACATGAGTGTGTCATTCAGTTCCTGAAGATTTGATGGAGATGTAGACCTGGAGCATTCAGCCCGTTCCAGTTCATCCCACAAATTTTCAATCAGGCTGAGATCTGGTACTGAGTGGGCCACTGTAGCAAGGAAAAGTCATTGTCATGTTCCTCAAACCATCCCGTAGTGATGTGGGCTTTGTGCACCAGTGCATTATCCTGCTGGAAGTGGCCATCTGCATGAGGATAAACTTTAACATGTATTGTTGCACTTGGTCCGCTACGATGTTTAGATACGCTCTAGCATCCTGACGTGCCTCCAGAGTATCAGTGGACCCAACGTATATATATATATATATATACACCAGGTGGTTATAATCAAAGTTCCCCACTTCTGCACGGTCTGGAGACTGCGTTATTGCTCGGATAGTAATACAACTTTGTATGTTCCAAACTATGTTCAACGGCCAAATGATATCCACTGTCTTTGCTCGAGGTGTTAAAGTGCGAGTGTGACACGAATATCTGCGTCACCATGCTTTAGCTACTGTAGGATGTGCATCTTGTGAGGATAGTACTGCAACAACTGTAGCATCACTAGCCTTACAAAGGTTTATGGCATGTCCATTTCATGGGCAATAGCTGGCACACTTACGCTACCACATGGAGATTGACTTCATAAATCTACAACAGCCTTAGCCATATCTTCAACATCGTAGAGGTCCACTAGTTTTTGACCTTTACCTGGTTTAAAGCTAAGATGTGCTGTCCCTTCAAATTTTTGTATCATTCTATTGGCAGAACAAACAGTCATAGATCCAATTCTTATATGCTCTGATGCCGGAATTCACTGATAGCCATAGCTGTATTGGTGATGTTCTCATAGTATAGCTTCACTAATAGCGCCGTTTCTTCAGTTTTGTTGGCATTGCTGCTGTAGTGCAGGCAAACTGTATGATAGCTGAGTGATAAACCATTATGTAAATAATGTAAGTTATTGCCACAGTGCTATTTAGCGACAAATTTCGCAACTATTTTTTTTTTTTTTTTTTTTTGATAAATGGCATGTGCATCCTTTAAAGTGATAAGGACTGTTCATTCAGTCTTAAGTTCGCAAGAATGATGATGCCATAACAGGATTTTCCGAGTCTCTAACTGAGTACAGGTAGATGAGCCAGACAAGCAGCTCTTGCTGATCAGGTTATCTCCTTTTATTGGGAGATATACAAGAGATAAAGAAAACCTACTTACAGTATTCCTCTGGCTTGGGATATTTAAGATTCATTACAAAATGATTCACCATCTAGGAGATATAGGTTTTTCTTGACACAACTCTGGGCACGACTGCTTGAGGAGTTCACTTTGCTAAGCAGTTGCCTCCTGGCCAAGAAATTGGATGTACAGACACTGTCATTCATACAAAATTGAAAGGGCCATTGCTGAGAAATATCAGCTAAGCCAGCTTTTAACCTTTCCAAATAGAGGTCAAAGCAGTTTTTTGTATTCTCTTGCTAGTTGGTGTGAATGTTGGAGATAAAGCTTACATGGATTTTCTTTCATCTCTGACAATCCAAACACACTCCCTCAATTTTCCATAGTTTTTAAGAAATGCATTATCCACCCTTGTGAGGTTCTTCATGAAGGACACTGATAACTGATGCCAGGAAGGTAAAGATGTAACAGAGAGAGAGAGAGAGAGAGAGAGAGAGAGAGAAAGCAACGGAGATTTAGACCATATGGAGAAATGAGATTGGAGAAGAGTCAGAAAGATCTGGATGACATCTGGAGAAAAGAAAGGAGGTGCGGAGGTATGTCCGGGGATAATTGAAGTGTAAGTATGGAAATACATAAAATAATGCCTTGGGAATAATGTTTTTCAAAAGATTATTTCGAAAAAAGGGAAGGTAGATATAGCAAGGACTTGAGGTTGTTACATAATTACATACCTCACTTCATTTCTCCCTCTGGTTTATCGTATTTGACAAAACGTTGATGAATAGTTACGATATAAGGACACTAGATTCTTCATATTCAACTTCAGGACATTTTTTTATTAACTGTGAGAAATGTACACTTCTAAAGGCTGATGAACTGCTACTCATAATTGAGGCCATACAAAAATTAGTAATTGAGGTTTTCAAATGTAATTAGACAAAACTTCACTGATGAGTCTTTGATGTTTCTTAAAGGAACTGTGATTGGTTAATAACATTAACATCACTTTTTTGCACAAATACTTTTCAAAATGGAGGAGAAAACAAAAACACATGGGTCGAATTTTGAAGACAAGAACTTTCAAAGAAATAAGCTGTATCTTAAATTATTTTCAGAACTTTTAGTAGAATAAATACATCCAATTTACTTTCAAAATCACAGGAGTTGATTTAAAACAAAATTGATGTGAGCCATCTTGTAAAAGCTGAACTACTTGAAAGGCTGTAACGGCCTGATGGTTGTTACATAATTTCTCTCTTCCCAATCCTTCATTTTCGTCTTCTTCCTTGAATGAAAAATCTTTAGAAACATTTCTTATTTTTTCATTTCTCCCAAACCTTTCCTAAACGCTTTTAGTCCAACGAATAGAGGTGTTTTACCTTACAAAAGGTCCGGTAGTTCTCATTTTTTGATATGTTGTCTAGGATGGCTAGTAAGTGTTTAAAATGCAAAATGCACAATTCCTCCCCCGCCGCGCCCGCCGCCATTTAAAAAAACCCAAAAATAATTGATACTTTCTTTAGATTTTCGCTTATAACATCTGTTTGGTGCATTTTAGCTACAAAAAAATTCTACTCAATGTTGTAGAGAATACAATTTCCTACAATATAGTTTTTAAATTTTGTTTCTAGGACTGATAGTTATGGAGATATGCACTTTTTGAAAAAATAAAAAAAAACGCAATTTCCAGAAATTTGTAAAACTTCTAACTTTAGGACTCTGTAATTCAGGTATGGTCTATTCTAGGGAAACAAGTATCGAATAAAATGTGTAGGGAATTTAAATTACCTACAAAATGCATGTATAGTTTTATGAATCAACCCTACGGAGTGGGGGGTAAAAACAAAATCAAGAACAACGGAATATTGCGGTTTTTGCTATTGTGACGCACTAGTCCAGCAAATAAAGAGACCAAAGAGGGGGGTACCTTACAAAAGATTCGGTAGTTCTAATTTTTTGATATGATGTCTAGGATGGTTAGTAAGTGTTTTAAATGCAAAATGTACAATTCCTCCCCCGCCGCGCCCGCCGCATAGCCGACGCCTTAAACAAAAAAAATTGGTACTTTCTTTAGACTTTGGCTTATAACTTCGTTTTGGTGCATTGTAGCTACAAAAGAGTTCTACGCAATGTTGTAGAGAATACAATTTCCTACAACTTAGTTTTTAAATTTTGTTTTTAGGACTGATAGTTACGGAGATATGTTTGTTTTGAAGAAATAAACAAAAACGCACATTCTGGAAACTTGTCAAACTTCTAACTTTAGGACGCTGTAATTCAGTTATGGCCTACTCTAGAGAAACAAGTATCAGAATAAAATTGTGTAGGGAATTTAATTTCCTACAAAACGCATGTAAATTTTTTGACCCTACGGAGTGTGGGGTAAAAAAAAATCAAAAACAATGGAATATTGCGGTTTTGGTTATTGTGACGCACAGAGTATTTAAAAGAAAATCACCAATTACCTTCCAGTGTTGGCTTGAAATAGGAGTGTATACCAACCCTACTTGAGTTTCTGACATTTTACAGCGCAATGCTCATGAGGCAGGTACTGTTTCACTGGAATACCTACTGGTGAGAGCGGATGTTCAATTTAAAATATCCCACCAATATAGCAGATACATTTTTTAAAGATGCATGTATGTAAACAAAGTAAGAACAAAAGACATTAATAATCATACCAAAATCGATATTAATTGAACTAAAACTGAAAAGAAAACAAATTTACATCTGCTTCGCTCGTTTCATAGGGTGAGTTAATGAAGTCGGGGGTCTTCATTTTCGTCAAATGGCTAAGTTACTCGATCGTCGTCTTCGTCGTCGACGAGGACCTCATTCCTGTTGTCACATTCTTGGCCAGCACAGAATTTGCATAGGGCGGAACAATGGGGAACAATTGTCATATTGAGCTAAAATTATTTTCTGAGAGAAATTAACATAATATTAATGTGGTTAAAATTTTATTTCAATCCGTCGTTTCTAAATAGGGGAAATTTACGCTTCAAAGTTTGGCTTTTAGCCACGCCTCCAAAAAGCATTGTCACGTGGTCGTGACGTCAGAATTCCCTGGCGCAGTCAACAAGCGAGTCAGGCAGCGCGGGAAGAATGCAGTAAGAAATGAACACCGCTCGCCAAAAAATCTAATTATATTGTCTGTCAAGATCACTTTAATGTATTACAAAATAACTTATGTTTCTTTTAAAATGTGCATGCTATTAATAATAAAAATAAAATTATTTCTTACGATGGATTTAATGGTGACTGCCAATGCATTACTCGGAATTATTTAAATTGTTCTCTGATGTGGCTGAAATTATTTTTAGTATGGTTTTAAAATGAAATAAATACTCAAACATTTATTAGTATTTTTTCTCTGTTATAAAATACATTAAAAAGCTAAAAAATATTCAGTGATAAACGCAACAAAAATTAAGATTGAATGTTGCTGTTTCGTAGAGTCCACCATTTATATTTTCGGTCAATTAGAGAATAGTTTTATACAGAAAAGATTTAAAATTATATTTTCTTTTTAAATTTATTTTAAAAATAACTTTCTAAATTATGAAGATTATTAACATGCGGAAAGTAACAATAATAATGTGATCAATACCAATAATTTAGAAATAACTTCTAAATTCTTTTCCTTTTTTGCCGTGTTATGCTCATGTTGAATTTTTTTTTTTTTTTTTTTTTTTTCCCAAAAGAAGCAAAAAAATGTTTTTTAGTTCTCTTATTTTATTTATTAAATTTGAAGCGATTTGCTTTTGAAGTATGAAAATATAAATTTGTTTTTGTTTGTGATTGCCGTCTCACCCGTAACCTAGTCTTCGTTTTACGGCAGTGGCCGTAAGGCCGTCGCCTTAACAAGGCGGGCCACCGGTTCGCAGGCCCCAGGCGCGTTTTAGAAGTTCCCGTTGTCGACGAAATCGGTCAATTTTGATGACGTAATGAAAGATTTTGTGAAGAAAAAAATTATGTAGTATTTAGAGTATATTCGGTATATATTATACATATGTGTTTTATTATTATAAAATTTAGAAGTACATATAAATGCATTTTTTTTTGGCCCTGCGATGCCTTCGCAGCTGAACGTAGCCTACAGCAGAATAGTCTTACGAAATTCTCCCACATCTAAAATTACATAAATGAAACGTTTTAAGTTTTCATAAAATTTTACACAATATCTAAAAATCAACAAGTCTTTATCTTTGCTTGCTAAGAGAGTATTGATTGCCTTTAAGTTTTCATGCCCTTTATATTTCGGCGAAAATGAAATCTTCATTTGCAGCAAAAAAACTGGCAATCATTAGGGAATCTACCATCGGTAAATTCCCTGAATTGCCCTTAACAACTGGGATGACGAAGATTGTAAGACGAAGGCTAGGTTATGAGCGAAACTCGCAAATCACAAACAAAAGCAAATGTATATTTTCATACTTCAAAAGCAATTCGCTTCAAATTTAATAAATAAAATAAGAGAACTAAAAAACATTTTTTTGCTTCTTTTGAAAAAAAAAAAAAAAAATTCAACATTAGCTTAACACAGCAAAAAAGGAAAAGAATTTTGAAGTTATTTCTAAATTATTGGTATTGGTCACATTATTATTGTTACTTTCCGCACGTTAATAACCTTCATAATTTAGAAGTTATTTTTAAAATAAATTTTAAATCTTTTCTATATAAAACTATTCTCTAATTGACCGAAAATACAAATGCTGGACTCTACGAAACAGCAACGTTCAATCTTAATTTTTGTTGCGTTTATCAATGAGTAGTTTTTAGCTTTTTAATGTATTTTATAACAGAGAAAATATACTAATAAATGTTTGAGTATTTATTTCATTTTAAAACCATACTAAAAATAATTTCAGCCACATCAGAGAACAATTTAAATAATTACGAGCAATGCATTGGCAGTCACCATTAAATCCATCGTAAGAAATAATTTTATTATTATTTAATAACATGCACATTTTAAAAGAAACATAAGTTATTTTGTAATACATTAAAGTGATCTTGACAGACAATACAATTAGATTTTTCGGCGAGCGGTGTTCTTTTCTTACTGCATTCTTCCCGCACTGCCTGACTCGCTTGTTGACAGCGCCAGGGAATTCTGACGTCACGACCACGTGACAATGCTTTTTGGAGGCGTGGCTAAAAGCCACACTTAATCGGTGTGTTCGCAGGCCGATATCTTGAAAAATACTTCAAATTGAGCCGAGATTTTTAGGATGGTTAACTTTTGAAAGTAGATTAATGGAAATATAAGGTCAAATATGATTTTTATTTTTCATAATTGTTCCCCATTGAGGCACGCCTTTCTACAGCCACACGCCCCCATACAGCCAGTTGTGCATCTGCATGAGATGGTCTTAAGCAGGTTTGAGGAGTAGCGTCGCTACTCATCCTGATGGGTTCCAGTCCTCGAGCTCCTCTACACCAGCCCCACTCGATCGGGTGTTTGACAATCCCCATCCACTCCATGACCGGCTGGTATGAACTCAGGAAGTGGAAATGTGCTGCGTCAGTGGTCGGAGGTAGTTTAGCCAGATTGAGCTTGGTGGTATTGGTCTTGAATTTGCTGTGGCGAAGTGACTCAATGACTGTTCGTTACTGCCACCATACAGGGATACCAAGATTTTCTCCCCTGCTTCTGAAATTTCGAGAGGGGGGGGCAGCAAGGTCTCCGAACTTCTCCGCCTGCTCCAGCAACGATGGGTCTTTCCTAAAAAGTTGGCATAATTTATTCTTTCCAAACCCAAAAATGGTTGAAGTGGTGTCGCAGCCCGATATTGCATGCAGGAGCAAGATACAGCCTGTGGAGTTGAACTTGTAGGAGGAGGCGGAGTAGATTGCGTCTGGCTGTTTCCCTCTCGCTGGTTTTTTTAGATAGACATTGCTGATTGCAGGTGTTGTGCCAGTCAGCAGGACGAGTAGGTCAATGTCTTCACCGACAATGGCGACGACGTCGTACGTGGAGGAGAGGCATTTAGCTGTGGAACTGTCAGCATCTTCAGTTTCATGTCAGAAACTCAAGTAGGGTTGGTATACACTTCAATTTCAAGCCAACACTGGAAGGTAATTGGTGAAATTTTTTTAGATCCTCTGTGCGTCACAATAACAAAAACCGCAATATTCCGTTGTTTTTGATTTTTTGTTTACCCCACACTCCGTAAAGTCAAAAAATTTACATGCGTTTTGTAGGAAATTAAATTCCCTACACATTTTATTCTGATACTTGTTTCTCTAGAGTAGGCCATAACTGAATTACAGCGTCCTAAAGTTAGAAGTTTGACAAGTTTCCAGAAAGTGCGTTTTAGTTTATATCTTCAAAACAAACATATCTCCGTAACTATCAGTCCTAAAAACAAAATTTAAAAACTAAATTGTAGGAAATTGTATTCTCTACAACATTGCGTAGAACTCTTTTGTAGCTACAATGCAACAAAACGAAGTTATAAGCCAAAGTCTAAAGAAAGTACCAATTTTTTTTGTTTTTTAAGAAGGCGGTGGGGGAGGAATTGTGCATTTTGCATTTAAAACACTTACTAACCATCGTAGACATCATATCAAAAAATTTGAACTACCGGACCTTTTGTAAGGTACCCCCCTCTTTGGTCTCTTATTTGCTGGACTAGTGTGTCACAACAGCAAAAATCGCAATATTCCGTTGTTCTTGATTTTGTTTTTACCCCCCACTCCGTAGGGTAGATTCATAAAACTATACATGCGTTTTGTAGGAAATTAAATTCCCTACACATTTTATTCGGATACTTGTTTCCCTAGAATAGACCATACCTGAATTACAGAGTCCTAAAGTTAGAAGTTTTACAAATTTCTGGAAATTGCGTTTTTTTTTATTTTTTCAAAAAGTGCATATCTCCATAACTATCAGTCCTAGAAACAAAATTTAAAAACTATATTGTAGGAAATTGTATTCTCTACAACATTGCGTAGAACTTTTTTGTAGCTAAAATGCGCCAAACAGACGTTATAAGCGAAAATCTAAAGAAAGTATAAATTATTTTTGTTTTTTTTTAAGATGGCGGCGGGCGCGGCGGGGAAGGAATTGTGCATTTTGCATTTTAAGCACTTACTAACCATCCTAGACAACATATCAAAAAATTAGAACTACCGGACCTTTTGTAAGGTAACCCCCCCTTTTTTTGGTCTCTATTTGTTGGACTATTTGTCTCCTCTTAGCAGTTGGCTTCCAGATGTTTCTTCATCTGGCAACCATTTTGATGCAGCTTTCTTTATTCCTGATTTTGCTTTATCACCTTCAATCTCGCCTTTCTTCAAGTTTATTACCCCTTCTTTGTTCTTCCTTCCATCTTGCAGCCTCTTGGCAGATATCTCCTAGACAGCCCGACTCCTTCTGCATTAGACGACATCACTACAGTGGAAACAAATTTTGATTATTGAATTAAGAGAGAATCAAGAGTGCGGCGCTGGCCTTACAGCGAAGAGGGGGTTTACTAGAAGGGCAGGCAGCCAACAATATTGCTGCCCCTCGGACGCCGATCACCAGGAAGGCAGAATCCGGACCAAGCAGAGGAACGCTTGGCCTATCTCAAGAGGGAATGTCACACCCAGCCATTGTTTGCATCCCCAGAGCAATTGTTGCATCAATTTGAGCATTCTTCAAGTCTCCAGGTCTGCGTAGCGAAAGTGTTTCTCCCTACGAAAGTCCGTCCCCTGCATAGCAAAGTGCTTTGCTGAAGGTAACAACATCCCTCCTAGGCTACCTGCATCTGGCAGAGCTGCTCTTCGGCAAACCAATCAAGAGTAATAAACTGAACATTGGAGCGCTACCCTTCTCCTAAGAACTGCCACGAACTATATGTGCTCAGAAGACTATGTGAACTGTTCTAGTGCGTATGAATGCTATTATACAAAGTGACATTCATTTTGGATATTTATGTGTGGGTAATTTTATATTTATATTGTTTGCTTTGTCTGAAAACCCTGGGGTAAGCTGTATACTTATTTATTAATTTATTTTTTATTATCTATTCTAACTATATTTATCAACTTGTAAATACAGTAAAACCTCTCATATCCGGCCCTAGATAATCCGGCCTGGACCTGAGTAAAATTTTTTTTTTTTTTAATATTAACACTCCGTCGGGCGCAATAGGGTGTGGCACAAGGTCGGGCGCAAAGAGCCTGAGAGGCACTACTTTATTAAATTTTTTTAAGACAGATAAAGGCGTTTTTTCTTACTAAAAACAATTGTTAACTATTCTTTGGAAACCTCTAAACATACAGAAGGAGCAATAAAATAGTTTTATATAGTCTTTAAAGGAAATGGAAATTTAGCTACCAAAAATTACCGAAATTTGTACACCCCTTGATTTAATAATCTTTTCTACAGATATAAGCGTTTTTTCTTACAAAAAACAATTGTTAACACTTCTTAGTAAACACCCACACTGTATAAAAATACCGCAGGAGTAGTAAAACAGGTTTAATTAGTCTTTAAAGAAAACATATTTCTTGAACAAAAATTAAGAAAAATTAGTGAAGTGTGAACAAATAATTATTCAAAGTTGTATTAGATTATAAAACAAGACATTGAAGTAAAACAAGAACATATTATGTTTAAACAATCGCTTATTCATTTGATTCATGAGCATATATACGTCCTTCTAGCGCTCTTTGATAGCATGGAGGACACATGAAAACAGCATGTGAGACATAGATATCAGTATGGTAGTATTTATATTCATATTGACTCAATCGTCTGCGACGAGTCTGTAAATGGCATGTTTCACATTTGCGTCATTTTGGAAGTATCTGGGGCTGATCATCAGTTTGATTTGGTTGTTCATGGGAGCGTATCTCTTCAATTTGTGTTGGAGGTGTGTTGGCAACCCAATAGACTTCTGACTGCGTTGAGCAAGTTGACCAAACACAAGGGTTGTGAGAGAGTTGTTTTATAGATAATTACAAAATATTACATAATATGACATTATTAACGACACAATGTTAATAATGTGTAAAATAAGTATTAAAAATAACTGGGAAATTTTGACAAATTCTTATTTGTCACACTGCAACATAATCGGGTGCAATGAGCCTATGCGATCATTTCGTCTGTCAACCGGAAATGAAGAACGAAAATCACTAACTGACCTTGCCATTGTTATTAGCACTGGAAAAGCTGAAGCTACTAGGATGGAGACCTCGCGAACAAATTTAGCGGGGGAGGGCCAAACAAAAGAGTTCGAGGTGTGCCTAGGAGATTGGTTGTGCCCGACGGAATGTTAAATTCGTTTCGCTATTTTGTTTTCGTATCTGTGCATATTCATTATGAGTGAAAAAAAGAAAGAAAGACTATGGAACAGAAACTTAATGCATTAAGGAGATTGGATGAAGGGGAATCTGCAAAACAACTATCACTAGAGCTTGGTGTCGGAAAAAGCACATTTATATTGTTTTAATAACATTTGAGTGCAAAATTATGAAAATGGAGTTAAATTAATGAAACCTGGCATTATGTCTTCACAAAAATTGAGCTATTGAGTTATTTTAAGAATACTCTCGGTAGTCCGGCTTTTCTGTAATCCAGCCTAATGTGGCGCCCAGTAGGCCGGATTTGAGAGGTTTTACTGTACATATTTTACTCTTTATTAAATCTATTATTTTATTTTCAAAACTAGTTATCTTTATATTACTCACTAGATATAACCTATCTTAACTCCTTAATTGCTTTATTATTCCTTCTCTCGGCCATTGTGGGGAACGTATGCTTTGTTCAGCCGTGAATACCACAGGGCTGTCTTGTCTTCCACCCATTGATGTTACCCCCCGAATAGATCAGACTGAGGGACGCCATTGGTCCCTAAACAGACTTCAACTCCCGGCTTCCCAATCAAGCACCGATTCTTCTCCCCTAATCCTCTCTTATCTCTAGAATTAATTAACAAAGGTTAATCGGGCCCAGCACCAGAGTTAATTTAACTTTTTAATTAAAGATTCCACTGCGCTAAATTCTCCCTTAACCCCTTTACTTACGTATGCGCACCAAATACCATGGGAAGGCGTAACAAGGCTTTTCTAATTGAGGAATGATTTAGCAGAAGAAAATTTGACTGTCAAAAATATATTTTTTTTAAATTACTTGAAAGTCCCAATAGAGATTAGATAAGATAATAAATTCTTTCTGGAAATTCAGCAGATGTTTTGTTTTTCCGAACCACCTGTCCACAAACATCACAAATTTTTATAGAACTCTTTCCTGTAGCGCTTAATGTATTGCAATTTCACAGGCTATTTGTCTGTCATTATCCATATCCATAAATACTTCTTGGAATCTATAAGAGATTTGGGAAAAAAAAAAAAAAAACAAGATTTTTTTTGGAGAATATTTAGTTCCTTTCATACTGTGCGATTAGTGATCAGAGATTATACCAACAACATTATTTGAAACTTCTTCGAAGGAAACAAGACATGGATATATAAATAATCAAAATATACATGCATGACATAATCCACATTACTATGTGGGCCCACTATTTATGATGATAGGCAGTTCTTTCAACATTCTTTTCATCAAACCCAAGTATTCAGGCATTCTGTACTGGTGAAAAGCTTTTTTTTTGCTTAGGATCTTTATTAATTCCAGTATATCAGCTACATTGAAGTGAATGATTTGTCTTTGAGTTCTTATTCCTGGTAATGGAATAACCATTTTTTTTTTCTTGAGAAAATTATAGTATTTTTCAATACAACTCAATTCTTTACAAAAGTCCATTCCACTAATTTTCCTTTGCCATCAATTAACTAATTAATTTGTTTGGAGTAAAAAAACTTTCCTCAGAGTTTGTCAGTTAAATAGTCCAAGGAGAATCTTTCTTTTTAAAAAAAACAACTTTCTTCCGGGTGTCTACCAACCGGGAAATCCGGGAAAACCGGGAATTGTACGGGAAATTTGGGTTGACATGAAATGTATGGGAAAATCAAACTATGTCCTTAAATTTTAAGCATTTTTTTTTTTTTGCTTGAACAGATCAGTTTAGAGGTGTTTTTTTTTTTTTTTTGGTTGAACAGATCGGTTTAGAGGTTGTTTATTTTTGGTTGAACAGAATTTTTCGTGAAAATGTCCTTAAATGTACGGGAATTGTCCTTAAATTTTTTGTTTGAGATTCAGTAGACACCCTGTTCTTTTACAGAGTTTTGTGTTCAGTTGAGTCAAACTTGAAAAACCTGCATTGTTGAGGTTTTAATTTTTGCAGATCTCTATTTCTCTTAGTAAAATGGTTTTGATGATCACTAGTTTCAGAAAGCCGTTAGTATTTGTCAAAATGCCTGTAATTATCTGTCACTTTTTAAACAGGGAAGAGTTTCAGTTGATTCTCTTTTCCTGAAAAACTGTGATTGGCATTAATTATCATTTCCAAATTCCTTGTTGAACTCTGGTGAGGGTAAATGTAATGTAATGCTTCTGTTACTTCTTTTTATTATTATTTGCTATTACAAGAAGTGCAATTTCGAACCTAGCACTGCTTCTTCCTCTTTCTACCATAAACTCAAAAACATTTATCTGTTTTAGGAATTTGTAATCTTTCCTAGGACTTGAATATCCCTTAAAGAATGTAAATTATAGTTTTAAGACAACCAACAATGCTGAAGGCAGGGATTCACTCAAACAAAACTGATTAAAAATAATCCTGATTTTCATGGATTCCCTGAAGTAATCTATGGACTCTGTGGCTATGGGAAAAGTAATAAGATATACATAATTGAATAATTAAGTCTTTTAAAATCAAATAGAATTTTAATAGATATTCATTGTGGACAGTTTCAACTGGCGATAGCCCTGTGGTTAACGGGTTGAAACCGTCCTCAATGAGTATCTTTTAAATCCTATTTGATTTTAAATGGTTAATTATTCAATTTTTATCGCATGCTCTAATAATTTTTAAAATAATTGTCTTTTTTCATAAACATTGCAACCCATACACGTTAAACGTTAATGTAATACGCACAAATTAAAAATGAAATAATTTTACTTATACTGAGTAACAAATTTTAAAAATGAAATTCAACAATTTTTCTTTTTAATTTTTTTCTTTTCTAGCAGTATATTTTATTTATTGATAAAGAAGTCTATATATGTCAAAAATGATTTTGTTTTGTAATTCTTGGTGATCTTTTGTACAATAAAAGTGAAACAATGAAAAGAGAACTACTCGACTGCTACCATTGTGACATAATGCTCAGACAATGCAGTGATTTTTGACTGTCCCTTGAAACTGACCATCTATGGAAATAAACAAATGATTGATACACAGATACTGATATAAAGATGCCATTTGAAACTAGGGTGGAGATTGAAATCAAAAGTTGAAAGCTTTGATACATAATGAGTAATTTCTCAAAAAGATTAACCAAAAAAAAAAACTAGTTCCTCCTGAGTTGTTGTATGTCTGTGTTTTAATCTAATTATCTTTTTATTTCTATATTACAATTTGCTTCATGGTTCTTCATACTAGCATCCCGATGGCTCAATGTCTTCAATAAATCTCTTCTGCAATTGTCCATAGGGTCTTTTTATTTACAACTTAGGTTAAATATACATAAAAGTAATCTTTTATTTTTGTACCATAAGTATTATTATTATATTTATTTTGTTACTATGGTCAAAATAATAAGGAATCCACAAAAACCCCTTGAACCTTTAGGAATGATTTTGTTTGATGTATATTCAAGTTGTGTGTGTGTGTGTGGGGGGGGGGGGGATGACAATGTTGAATGAATCTGTTGTTGTATTAAATGCTATTGGGAGAAGATCCTTGAGGTCTGATAAAGGTGTTTGGATTTTTTTTTCAGTAGACAGCTATACTTTCTTGAATATGATGTATGTTGTCAGTAATTTTGTTATACCCAAATACACTCTTTGACAAAAAACAAAACAAAAATGAAGCATTCTGAAAAAATTGCCCGATCACATCGAAACTTAACATGCAAATACCTCGGAGCAGAATATGCAAATGATTAGAAAACCAATCACTAAATAGTGACTGACTACAGCACAATAGGAAGGGCACATCAAGGAAGGTATATCAAGAGCAAAGCTCAAATGTAAGGACAGTTGTTGCAACAGATTGTGGTTGCATACCCTCCATGGACTGATGCTAATCCATACTAATGGCATATTAATGCATCAACATCTGATCCATACTCATTACGAATAGTTGATTGAGTTTCAGCAAAATGCTTAATTAGGCTGAAAAAAGGCACTTACTCAAATCACTGTATCATTCGGCATTTGGAATGGAGCGATGTTGCAATTGGACGATGTTGGCACCAGTAGATTGAGGAAGGCACAGCTCGGTAACATGGTGACAGTAGATGGCCAAGGGAGATAACAGAATGAGAGAGTTGTGAGAGCTGCATGAGCAGCATCGGAGTCATTGCTATCAGCCAGCCATGTGCATTGCCTACAGAAACTGATGTTACCATTGCCAGATGAGTTGCGGCACTGGGACTACATTTGAGGAGGCCTCTCCACTCTAACCACTGACCACCAAGCATCGCTGGCGCCGGTTGCAATGGTGTCTGTTTTGAACAACATGGGATAGTGTCCAGAGGAGTCGTGTTGTCATGTGCACAGGTACTGAAGTGACCATTGCCAGATGACTTGCGGCACTGGGACAACATTCAAAGTGGCTACTCCACTGCATATCACTGACCACCAAGCATCACCGGCACCGGTTGCAGTGGTAGTCAGTCTTGAACAACATTCTACAACCTCTGTTATATTGCTGTTCCTGTTGCAGCATCCCTGGGTCATTTTTCTGTACTGCGAAAATGCCTCTGTAATGTCGACACCTTTCCATGGCCAGCCTGTCGCCTGACCTCTCACCAGTCAAAAATTTGAGCAATGATGGGACACTTACCATCCATCCCAGAATGTTGCTGAGCTGTCCACCAATTGGACATCATCTGGCATGTTATTTATCTCAGCACCGTATCCTTGAACTATATGTGGAACCTATAGGTAACCACTCACATAAAAGCCAGAGGTTGCCCTAAAACATTTGTTCCATTTGTATAGCTTTATCTGAATAAACTGCTCTGGAATTGTCATGATTTCCTTTCCTATACATGTACACAACAAATTAGCATCTTGATTGGATGATTTATTCCGGGTCCTTCAATTTTTTTTTTTTTTTTGTCAAAGAGTGTATATTTAAATGGCAGCCAGATCTTAAAGAATCTGGGAGTATAGGGAGATAACTTGAAAACTTGTCATCCCCATCCCTGAATCCACCTTCTGTTGTTCCTTGACAGACCATCATTATCTTGTAATCAGCAGGACAGATCATTTTGAAAGTTGTGTGATTTTGAGAAGAAGTCGTATTTCATGTGAATCATCTGATTATAGTCTCTGATCATGAATTTGTGAAATATGCCAATATTTGTATTTTTGTTTAAATTATGTTAGTGCACAGATTCCCTACATTATTTATATGTGGTCAAAAAAAAAGCGCCTTTTAATTTTGCACAATTGTATTATATTGTTCAGTTTCACTTACCCTCGGAAGTATCATTGATTCTACTATCTTTTCTTACTTCATCTTGAATAATTTCTTTAATATTTCTTAAATATCATCGGTGTAATATATGGATTCTACTACCATTTGGTATCCTTTAATTGCAATAGAATTTTCCTGATTAGAATTAGTATCTGGTCTTTCTTAAGTTAAGTCACTCAATATAATTTAAAGAAAAACAAAAAAAAAAAAACCCATGAATTTCTGCTTTTAACCAAGTATGTAATTCTTCTCTACTACTTGCAACAATATACTATCTAATTTTTTTTAGTTCCTTGTTTGAAATTTTCGAGTTATTTGAAATTATTCTGGGGTCCAATTGCTTGTTTGAAGATATTTTAGAATGTCTGTAATTCTGTAAATTTCAAAAAATTTGGTGATCTGATGGAAAATTGTATCTTTCCTTTTGACATTTTTCTAATAAGACAGCATGTGGAAGTGTTTAGTCAATGTTTGATTCTGGTTTAATAATTCATTGGGGATTTTTCTGATCTTAGCTCTTTCTTCTTCCATACAGTGTTTGGAAATTTGCTACAAAATTACAAAATTTACTTTATTTCTTAACTACTCCATAACTTCATACTGAATGTTTCGAACTCCTTACTGGACATTCTTCCTCAAGCCTTTTAATGGGAAAAGAAAACTTTCTCCTTCCCAATTCAAACATAAAACTTTTGGGTTAAAATTTACAATCGGGTACCGCGGTGTTTTTTTTTTTTTTTTTCCTCCGAAGACAAGATGGCTGAAAGTGAACTACTTTTCAGAACCGGAACCGGAAGTTGGCGTTATTTTTTTCAAGAAATAGTGGAAATTTGGGAATCGATTAAATTTAGGTCTATAAGGTCTTGCTAAAAGGGGCATCCCTGCAGAATAATAAATTAGAATTGAGTAAATTTAACGTCATGAAGTAAAGTTTGAAAATAAGAATGAGGGTTTACCTTGTAACGTATTACGCCTATTTTCAAAGGGGTTAAACATCACCCTGACATCAATAAACGCTGGCGGTTACTTGGTGAGGATGCAATTTCTGATAGTATACGATGTGAAGGAAGGACATCCGGAAAATTCAGGTCCACTGCATGTATTTTACGGTCGTATGTTGGCCCACGGAAAAGATCGGTAGGCCTAAATGACGATGAAATTCTCAGGCCTAAATGGTTAGCATCATGGCAGTAGAAGTATATCGTAATTTCTTGAGAACAACGATGTTTAAAATGCAACTTAGCATTAAGGATGACAGGTTGGAATCTGCCTTCCTGTGTAGTGCTGTGAAATTGCTCTATCATTTCCAAAAAATAAAGAAACTGAAAGAAATCATGACAGCATGCTATCTTCTCACCATCTGACGCCATTTTAAATTTCAAAACGAAACACGTGATCCACGACCACATGATCCGAAATCACTACGCTGGAGACTTAACCGGAAGTAGTAAATCGGCCTTATGCAGTGAATGTCTAGATCGCTTCTGATTGGCTGGTACCCAGATGTAAATTTGAACCAACTTTTGTGTAGCATTGACTACAAATCCAGCTGTGCATAAGACTGAATAGTTGGTCACAACAAAATTGTTGAATTTACCTTTATATAGTGACTGAGTTTCCATTCACATCGATTACTCTTAACAAGAGATAATATCCTTATTTCTCAGGATTGTTTCCCTATTACATGTGAGATGTCAATTCTATTATTCTTTCA
The DNA here is from genome assembly GCA_023159025.1 of Thereuonema tuberculata. NCBI lineage: Eukaryota > Metazoa > Arthropoda > Chilopoda > Scutigeromorpha > Scutigeridae > Thereuonema > Thereuonema tuberculata. The sequence goes on from JAFIDM010000003.1 coordinate 70,733,004, forward strand.
TCTTCCATTCATTACAGTTATCATTAACTACACATTGATCAAGCAATATTTGTTCTATAATTTACTGTTTAAAAATCTTCTTTCAAGTTTCCTATGTAAAGAAAATTTGCTATATATGCCTAAATCTGTCTACAATATTCTTTTTTCCAGCTATATAGTGTTTATGGAGACTGTATAAATTTTATTTATTTCTAAATTTTATTGTAAGTATACTACACTTTGTTTCTCAGATGGTTTTTCTTTCTTTTAGAAAACCAGATCCTTGGGGTACGTTCTGTCACTGAAGGACGCTGTGATGAAAATGGTACTTATCGAAGAACATCAAGCTTTTTCCTAGATGAAGACAAGACGACATTGGAGCCACCTTGGAAAAAGGTTTTAACTAGACTTATGTATGAAGGTATCAAAGTTTACTCATTTTTATATCTTACAGTTGAAAAACCTTGTATTTTGTATTGGGTTGGTGAAAAAGTTTGTTCAATTTCCTAAATTAGGTGTTGCAAATTTCATTCTGAATCTAATTGTCTTTATTTGTCAGCTGATACTTCAATGTGTCTTTTAAAAAATTATTAAAGATTATTTAATTTACATTCAAGCAATTGAATATATAATAAAGTATATTTACATCATTCTGTGCTGTTTTATTTCTGGTAGAGAAAAAATACCCGATGATCATCCAAAAAATTTTTGTGCTGTTACAGAGAAGCTGCTGTTGATATTCAAACTATTCAAAAGTGTTTGAAAAATTCTCTGTAGAAGATGTTTCTTTGAAAGCGTGATCCTTGATTTGGATGACTCTCTCTTAATGATGACAAAATCACAGCATTAATTCCGAGTAATTCACCTTGTACTGTTAGGAAAATTCCCAAAAGTCTTTCCATAGCTCATGGATCAATGTTTGACATTTAAAGAAAAATGTCTGCACTCAAAGTAAGTGGAGCTTTATATAGGATGGAATTGGAGAGGAATTATCTATTGTGAACTCTTAGCAGGTAACCAAATTTATTAATACAATGAAGTACTGAAATTGTGGTAATTCATAATTATTTGTTGTGATCCCTCCAGAATAGTTTAAATGGGAAAGAATTTTAATGATTAGAACAATATAATTACACATCAAATACAAATTTCTAAATTACAAGAAAGAAATATCAAGAAATCTATTGACTTTTGGAATTTCTTGTTTTCTGTTCAAAAAGTTTTTATTAATTTTTTTAATTAGTAAAGCTTCTTTTGTTTTTAATTTTAATCGATTTGAATCTTTTTATATTTTGCCAATCACACACATGCTTTTCTTATTGCATGTGGCACAAGTAATTTCATACATCACACTTAAATTGCTGATGTTTTTTTAACAATTTATCTTTTTCATTTGATATTATTCGGGAAATTCTGTTTACAAGCCAAAAAACAATTTGATTTTTTTTTAATGTTTTTTTTCTAATATGCCTCCATTGTACAGTAACTTGTTCCTCTTATATGTTTGTCTCTTGAACTCTTGTTCTGTTAGTATTTTGTTCCAATATTTTAGATTTTTCTTCATTTTCATTATTAAATCTAATAAATACTTATTTAATAATAAGTTGATGACATTGACTTGTTTTTATTTCAATGTTGTTATTCAATGCTCATCTCATTGATCGAAACAGAATGCTTTTGATTATTGATTTTTAATTACTAGAGGATGGTTTCAATGTTAAAATCATTTTCTTTCGTAAAAGTAATTCTGTCTGAATAGAATCTAATTGAATAATTAGATTATATGGAATTTTTATTGAACATAATTAAGATATCATCTACTAATCTAATAGAGAGCTCCATGTTCCAGTTACCTTTTCAATCACTTAGCTTTTTATATTACTTAAAAATAAATTAGCTACCACAGCATTGGTTAGTGTGGGTGTCTTTTAATGTCACAACCCACTCCTGAAACCCCTTGGTATAACTCTGTCGTTGCCAACCAATGACAGTTATAGAATTGCCTCTTATTACTGAATCTGTTGGGTTTGCCTACATAAAACTATTTATACTATCTGTTTCTGATTCTAATTAAATTCTATTGTTCCATTTTTCTCTTGTTACATTTTAGTCTGTAGTGTGTACTTCTCATATTCAGTTGATCATTCAGTTCCCCTTTAAATCCACTTTTAAAGTGAACCCGTTTTCTTTTGTCATGATTCTACTTTTGTGGTCTCGATTGGTTTTGTCTCCATCTGTCATGAGATTTCTATGAAGATTTCAACATATTTTTAGCTGGATCTTATCTGTTATTTTTTTATTTGGTCAATCAGTTGTTATCCTTTTTAGATTAGTAAGTTTTGATATCTATTTTTAGACTTCTCTCAATATCTTCTATTTTAACAGTACCCTCAATAAGCATTTCCTTAGGTAACCTTATTTTTGATTTCGTAAAAACTCTCATTTTTGCTCTATTCACATGATCTGCAAAACATAAGTTTAAAATCATGGCATAATGGGTCTCTTAACCCAGTGTTTCCCAACCTTTTTTTGCTCTATGCCCCACTTAAAGTATCTAAATTATGCTATGCCCTACCAAATTAGATATAACTTTCACAACCAAAAAAAAAAAAAACGACTTTTTAAGTTTTACAACCAAAAAAAAAAACGACTTTTTAAGTTTTACAACCAAAAAAAAAACAATTTTCCATTTTCCAATTGCCCCCCCCCCCCCTGTGGGGCATGCAACCCACGTTGGGATACAGGGTCTTAACCTATTCTCTCTCTCTCTCTTTATATATATTCATATATATTAACAATTTGTGGATCAGCAGACATTACATATTGATAGACTCTCATATAATTTCTTACAAAGATATGCAAATCTCTAACTAAAACCATTACTAGGAAATCTGCCAAGACTTGCCATCTAACAATGGTCATTATTAGAAGCATTGTTGCAATTGTTATATCTAAATCTCTAATCAGATATTTCTAAATCTCTAATGGACCATTAATGGAATTATTAATGATGGAATATTTTTGTTCATTTCATCATTCAAGTAGTTTCTTGTCAGACAACTTTAATACCAACTTTAAAGAGTTTATTATTTGAATCTGCTAGTATATTTTTCTTATAATTATAGTATGCTAATATTTTTTTTCCATTTTATAAATATGTTAGCCCTTATCTTCAAAAGAAGGATCAATTGTCCAAGGCCCTTTTTTTTATATTTGCTTAATTCAGATGATAATTTTAAGGGTTTTTCCTTTTCCAAATTCTTAAATATTTTTTTTTCATTGTATTAAAGTAAGCAGGCATTCTTCAACCAGTTTTAGATCTTTTTTGTTGTAAATGTATATATCTCTACTTCTATAGGGAAAACTTTCAGTCTTTCATTTCATTAAGCTTTCCTATGCTTCAAACCAGGATTTTTCCTTTTGGCTCAGACTTTCCTCTCAGGAATAGACTATATGTTTTTACCTTTATTTGTATCTAACAAATGAATCCTATTGATTTTTTATCCATATCTTCATTAAATGTTTGGTTATTGCTACATCATGTTCAGAAGATTTTAGTGTTTCAACTTTAGATCATTTAGGTTAACTTATCTTTTGTAAATTTTTATCATTGTTAAAAATCTTGCATAGATCTAAATTCTAATAATATGACTTAAACAGAAACCTGACTTTGTCTGTCATTTTTACAATTCTTTTTCATTTCATCTGATTACTATTCAACTGATCGTTTCTGTACTTATAAACATTTTGTATTGAGACGAACTGATTTATTGCTGCACTTTATTTTGACCCTGCAGTGAATGCTGTAGAAGATTATTCAGTTCATGGATGGTAAAATTATTCATTCATTCTTTTGCCAGTAAGTTTTGAAACTTTACCCATTGAGTTTGCTTTTCTCAGGAAATCTTTGAATATTGATAATTTTAAAAGTTCTACTATCATAGTTGACTTTGAAACATCCCACCTTTCCAGGTGAACATCTCCCCGTTTTGCACCTTTACCCAACGACAAATTTATAGTTAAAATCCAATTACTCATCCATGATGAATTGGGCTGTTCATCACGGACGACCGCGAAGCACACCCGCTCCTTTGCTCCTCATCGCCATTCCGTGGGTTGGGACCAACTCACTCTTTTTTGTGGGGCGTTTCCGTACTTTGCTGTCTCGCGGGGGAATCTCTCGGACGGGGTCGCTATCTTTCTCCCTAACAACATACCTTTTCATATCGGCAATGTGAGCTCTCCTTTTGATGGAGGGATCAGCCAAGAGCTTAAGAATGTAATTCAACCTAGAAATTACTTTATGTACTGCAAATGGCCTTTCAAACACATTCATTAGTTTTGCAGCCCTTTTGTCTACCTTAGACGACACCGGATGGCTTTTAAGCAAAACTAGATCTCCACAATGGAACATTTCGCAGGGGTGTTTGTGCTCCGGGGAAACCCCAGAATTCCGAGGATTTTGAACTTCGATACCCGGAAATTCCGGGGATCGTCGTTCAAAAGGAAGTAGGAATAATAATGAATTATTTATTTTGATCTGGGTAATTTTGTTTGCTTTGAAAGCAGAAAACGCAAGGTCAGTGTGTGTGGTGAAAACTTTTCCTTTCTTTCTCCAAAGGCAGTGATAATGCGTGAAAAGGGGGAAAAAACTTCTAGTTTATATGTTTGAAAATTTATGGTTATTAATTTTGCAAAAAAAGTAATTCATTGAACTTTTATAATTAGGTCATTTAATACTTCATAATTGTAATTTTTCATTTCTCCCCCCCCCCCCCTTCTCGAAACTCCAAAATGTCGGTAGTAAGTCCGTAAAAGTTTCAGGGGATTTTTTGGGGTCCCACAAACACCCCTGATTTCATCTCTCCTCCTCAAATCATACCTGATCTTATCTTTCTCCACTGCTGCCCTCCTCTGAGCATCTATCTTACCCTTGATCTCCCTGATTTTATTTGCCATGTAAGTTTTGTTCCTTCCTAGCTCTCCTCCCTTTTCCCACTCGAAGTTGGAGTGTATTTCCAGGCCAAACATAACGTATGCTGGGCTAAACCCTGTCGCCTCGCCCACTGAGCCTCTCATACAAAATAACAATTGATCCAAATAATTTTCCCAGTGGGAGTGGTTTTCCTGTATATATGACCCGAGCATGGATTTTATACTCCCGATGTATCTCTCAGCTGGATTCGACTGGGCGTGGTAAGGTGATGTAAACCGGTGTTTTATGTTGTAATCCTTACAAAATTTCTGAAAGATCTCAGAACGAAATTGGGATCCGTTATCACTAATTATATTATTAGGAAATCCAAATCTATAGCATACACTTTTCAAAAACCTCACCGCTTTCTCGGCATGCGCTGATCTCATCGCTACTGCCTCGGTTCATCCTGAGTACACGTCAACCACCACAAACACAAATCCGTTTCCGTTGCTACTCCTCGGCATCGGCCCCTCAAAATATACAGCTAGAGTGTCCCATCCCCCCTTTTTGTCAGAAATGTCCCTCTTACCTAATTTCTTTTTCCTTTCGTGTTTTGATTTTTGACAGGATTCGCAAGAAGCAACAAATTTTTTCACATCTTGATACATTTTAGGCCAATAAAACCTCTCCTTAATTTTTTGAAAAGTTTTATAAATCCCATTGTGCCCTCCTACCTCGGGGTCTTTATGCCATGAGTGAATGGTAGTTCTCACCAACCGTTCAGGTACCACTAAGTTGAACTCGTATTCCTTCTTTCTCTTATCCCATCTCCGTTTGAACAGCAACCCCTTATCCATCGCAAATTCACCTTTTCGAACTTTCTCCTGCCTGTTCTCCTCGATTTCCATCATTCTTTTATTGCAGTATTTATCATCCCGTTGGGAAACTCCCCACTGATCATTATCCACCTTCATCCAATTACAATTCACTTGCGACAGTGCGTCTGAAATGACGTTCTCCATTCCCTTACGATGTTTTATTTCGAAATCGTACTCTTGCAATTTCATACTCCACCTCGTTATCCGACTGGAAACGTCCCGCCGAGATTTTAAATAGCGCAATGCGCTGTGATCTGAATAAACCGTGAATTTACTGCCTCCCACATACGTTCTAAATTGCTCCACCCCGAACACAACCGCTAGGCATTCCAACTCGGGCATTGAATAATTTTTCTCCGAACCTATCAAAATTCTGCTAGCGTACGAAATTATTTTCTCAACCCCTTCACTCTCCTGCATTAAAGCACTGGCTATTCCTTCACCTGATGCGTCACAGCAGATTATAAACTCCTTGTTAAAATCCAGTTGCGCTAATATAAGCTCACTGGATAATTTTGATTTTAGGATACGGAATGCTTCGTCCTGCTCCTTAGTCCAAATCCACTTTTCCTTTTTCTTTAACAGCCTCCTTAAAGGTTCGTTAATTAAACTGACCTGCGGGATGAAATCCCTACAAGAAGACACCATGCCCATGAATCTTTTAAGCTGTTTGGGATTTTTGGGAACCGGGTAATCAGTTATGGGTCTAATTTTGTTAGGTGACGGCTGTATCCCTCGCTCATCTACCTTGAATCCCAAAAATTCAGTTTCGTCTTTACTGAATTCACTTTTCTCATAATTAATATGCAAATTCACCTCGTTTAGTCTGTCAATCAGAGCTTCCACCACAATCAGGTGCGTGTCCCAATCGGGAGTCGCCACTAACAAATCGTCCATGTATCGGATCACGAACGGCTGCCATTCCGCCCCCAACACATCGTCTAATTGAGACAAGTTGACCCATTTTTTTAACCCAAGCGCAACCACATTATAACAATAAGTCCCCAACCCATAAACGGAAAAAGCTACCTTTTTCTTCGACTCTTCGTCCAATGGTATTTGGCAATATGCTCTTTTCAAATTGATAAGAACGTACGTAATGAACGCTGATAATTTTTTTTTTTTTTTTTTTTTGTTTATGCGCAACAAAACAACACCAGGTATAGAATTAAAATTATTGTAATTATTTATTACAATATTGATGAGTACTACAATAATCTGTTTCAATATGAAACGAAATTTCAATTGGAAATATAATAAAGTTCAAGTTGTTCTTCAGCCTTCTCTTCCGGACAGGAATCTTGAAATCGCATCCAATATTCTAAATCTTACTTTCTCGAAATTTACCGGCTTGATAAATTTCTGCAAATAATAAATATTAATATTTCTATTAATGAAACTTTTGCGGAAATAATAGTTCACTGCAATTAATTTTAAGTTAATCACTATTTAATAATTTCTTGAGTTTCTCTTCAGAAATTAACTTTAACGTCGCACTTAAATTTCATAATTTTCATTTCACTAATATCACAATTTAAATACTTAAATTCACTACTTGTGATTGTATTTATTTCACTTTTAATAAATTCACTAACTTGAATTAATTTAATTCAATAATTAGAATTTCTATATTAATATTTGTTCTCGAAGCACTCACTTATTTTCTGCAATCACTAATTCCAGGTTTTAACTATAACGAAGCACAATACTTCTGAGGTAACTTTTCCCCATAAATAGAATTGGAAAAGAGTACTTACAGATTTGCATCTAGGGCTTTCACACCTTGTGGATAATCCATTGAAATGGCTCCGTCGAATGGCTTTAATCACCTGTGTGAAAACTTCGGTATCAGGAGAGAGATTCTTTCTGTTCACTTCGTTGTATCGGAGTGTTTTAAGATGTCTTCTCCAATCCGGTGACATGAAATCATAAGGCTTTGAATGTGGCGGGTCGTCTTCTTCCAAGATTCAATTCGTGACTTGTACGACGTAATGACCTTATCGCACGATTTCACCAATTGGAACACTTAAATTTTCTGTCTAGAGGAAATAGAATTATTTGCTAATTCCTATTTCTATTATCGAATAAAGTCTTTGTTCTCACTTGATTCGATACTGCGAACTTCGGTTCTCTTCTAAGTAATAATTGCGTATTCTTCAAGGTAGCAGGGCTTCGGATTTCTCGGGGAGTTCAGGCTTGTTCGGTAATTTTCCATTGAACTTTTAATATCTCGAGTGCCAGAATCTTCTTTAACCTTTTAATCCTCTGCTTTCTAAGGAAACGCCTTTATATGGAGAAGCACTAATTTTCTTGCCTCTTCGTACTTCTATTATTCAATCTAAACTTCTAACCTTGAATAATATCCACATCTAATTGTTCAGGGTTACTACGTTATCCAGACTGCGGGTTTCTTTAGATTGTAGACTCTGGTGGCAAGACTATTTGCTCTCCCGGTTCGTTCTTCTTAACAGTTCGCTCAGTTGTCTGCATTGACGTCACCAGGGTTCTGACGTCTCATCTCGGAAGCGGGGACTTCTCAAGGACTGTCTCATTTCGCTCTGCTTAATTCACTGTCTCTCTGTCTGTGTCTACAGTGAGTGTGGTCGGTCTGCTGATTATATTCCCAATCGAGGCTGATGTCACAATAATCCTTTACGTAAATTTATTTAAATTTTCCATTAAAATATAAGTAACTCTTTTAAAATATGTTTCAAGCCATACAAAAAATAAACTAAAATAATTTTGTTAAATATATTTTAACAAAAAAAATCTTCACAAATCAATGATTGAAAACACCTTACTGTCCTCCAAATGAGAGATGGCCGCCCTGTTTTTGTGAGATCTGTGCATTTATCATCGATTAGTCTGGTCAGGCACTTCCGTCTGATTTTATGACAGGACGCCGCCATTGTGCTAATCGCTTGTTACTTTGCAAAAGAGCATTGTATTTATAAATAATATATATTTATTTATTTATATAAATTCTTATTGTTAGCAACTGGTATTGAAATAACGCTAAATAGTCGAGAGAATTTTTAATTTGGCGTTATCAACATGTCTTGCTCAGTGAAAACTACGTCGTCCATTGTGACAGGAAAACATAATTGATCAGCTACCGAAAGGGCTGCGCAGTTCAAACTTCCGCCGGCCAACTTTCATTTTGAGGACAATAGCATCTTTTAATTGTCTAATGATCTCCTTTATATTGGGCGTGAAGTATGAAATCCCTTTAGTCACAGCATGTAAAGCCCTAGCGTCAATTATGAACCTCAGTTCCTTACTTTTACATTTTCTTAAGAAGAATGGAAGGCTCCATGGAGACTCCGTCTTCGATACCACACCTTTTCTTTCTATATCTAACACAATTTGTTGTATAGCATTCCAATCATTAGGGGAGAAATTGTACGGTTTCCTTTTGACGGGTGGGTGGTCCCCTGAATCGATGTGACACGTGTACCCTCCATACTTTTCATTTGTTTCGGTAGTACTTTCCCGTTTTACATTAATGATTTCTAACAATTCTTCTCTTTTATTCTTTTTCATGGCATACACCTTAATTCTATTATTTTGATATTCTCTACCTGTGTCAATCTTTACTCTTCCGTCTTTAAACGATATGTCAAATTATACTCATGCAAGAGCAGCCAGCCCGATCAGTTCATCTGTCGAACACTCACGTATTCGAAATTAAACTCTACCTCCTCCGTTTCTCTTTCCTCTCCGTCATCTTGAATTAACGACCCATTGATGCGGTAAACCGGGTCGGTAAACTGTCTACTACCGTCCGCCAGAATTATTTCGGTGTTCCTATAATAAAAATCAACCCTTTTTTCTATCAAATACCTTTCTTGCTCCTCTCCGAGGCAGCAAAAATCTGCTCCGGTGTCTAATTGACACTTGATAATTTCCCCCCCCCTCTAATCGGATGTAAATGACCGGTGCTTTCTCGCTCTTCCTTTCTTTACCCCCTCCAGTACCTCTGATTCGGAACGTATGCTGTCGTTGGCCACCGGCAGACACACATTCCTTTTCGCTCCCACCTCCTGTAGTATCTTCCTCCATCCCCCTACTCCACCATTCCTTAATATCAAATGGGAAGGTAATTAGGTCGTCTCCCTCCGGACAGAAGGATACCGTCTCCCGTTTCCCTGGTTCTGTCTAAACTGACAGTAACAGTTTGTGGCATACACTCCTCGACGCCTGCACCGAAAACAGTATACATCGTTGGTTTGAATAGCCGGTTCTTTTACCCTTCCTCTTTGTGTTTCTCTCCTTCCCGCCATTTCGTTCAATTTCCAACCCTCGGCTGCCATATTAGTTTTGGCCTGGAATGGATTATTGAAGTCCAGGTTAGACTCCGCTCTCTTCTCGTATTTATTTCAAGAGTTCCTCTGTGCTTTTGCACTTATCTAAATATATGTATCCCCTGTATTGGGGCAGCATACCCTTGAACGCTATTCTCACAGTCTCCTTTTCGTCGATGTCGAATCTCAACATGGCTGCCTTTTGCCTTATACGGCTTAAAAATACTTCCATAATTTCGCCTTTTACCTGTTTTAAGTTTTTCAACAACTCGTACTCTTCTCCTACGAGCTGTTCGGGTAAATAAGCTTTTATACAATCCCTCTCGAGTTCATCCCATGCCCTCCATTTCGGTAAATTTTCGAAAAACCAGGGAGCGGCTCTGACATGAATCATGCGGATTAGTATTTCCTTAAGTTCGGTGAATCCGATGTCATGAAGTTTAGCTATGCGATTTATGCAAAATAAGAACTCTCTTATTGATCCATACGGCATTCCGGAGAATTTAGTTTTCCCAAACAGAGTCAGTCTGTCTTTGAAGGACATCACCTTTTTAAATTTTTGCAAATCCAACCCGCTTTTCTTTTCATTTATTTCTACATTATTTATTTTCTCCTCATTTGATTTTACTCTTTCTGTCATAATAACGTCTCCCTTTTCCTCTTTTATTACGTACATTGTCACCGACGGGTCGCTTGGATCCGCCTCATCGATGTCTTCCCACTCTATTCCTTCCAACCGCTCTTTCTCTTTAGAATTCCGTACATATCCAACATGGATTTTACTTTATTCCTTTTATCAATGATTGACCCTTCTTTGTCTCCCCCCACTAACTAACATGATTTCTAATCCAGACATTTTAATCTGGTCGATCTCCCACTTCACGAACACCAACATGTTCAGCAGTTTTAACCCGACTGTGCGCCTTTTTTACGCTTGCTCCGCCATCTTTTCCGGCCACTACCCTCTTCGTGAATAGGCGCAGAGGAAGCGTGCTGGGTCCATAACCCAGAGGTCCGTGGATCGAAACCACGCTCTGCTACCAATTTGACACCGGGGGTATTTATATTGCCACGCCGGGTCGTAAAAATACACATACACGCCTCTGTCTACCAATTATTAACTGCCATCAATCGAACGAAGCTACGCTCCCTTAAACACTTTAACTTCTGCGTATGTATTAGCAGTATCTTGAATAGGTTACGATCCCTTACACCAATGAATATTAATGAAAATTCAATAAAACGACTTCAACAGTAATGTGAGAACAAAATGACCTTCCACTGGATATTGGTTTCAAATGCTGGGCCCGGTTGAAAATGAACCAAATCACATAATCATAAACCCACAAACTAATGATCAAGGCAAAAAATGTTAATAATAAATTTACTTTAATACTTTGTCAAAAGATATCTTGACCTTTTTTTATTCCCCTTTACTTAAGGTAATCAATTTCTCAATTATGAATGTACATGGATAAGTAACGAAACAACAAGTTCATACGATTAAGAAAATTGACAATTAATTTTATTTGCATCCACAAACACATTTTTCAAACAACAACAAATATAATAAAATATCCCCCTTTTCATCCAACCTTTTCAAACTTTCCTTTCCAAAAGATTTCCCCGATTCCTTTCCCAAGGTGCACCTGTTAACCTAAAAAGAAAAAACCCAATCCCGGTTCTATGACATCAAATAACCCGCACAAAATCATTCCCCCAAAATAAAAATGTACAGGTATATAAACAATGTATCCTTTATCACTAAAACATGAAACATTTATGATTCACGTTTCCAATAACATTTATGAGTCAGTAAAACCTGAAAACAAAATTTCAATTAAAACAAAAGGCAAACTTTTCTTAGAAAATATAAACTTTATATTCTCGTGATAGTCTTTTCAAACTCGTATAGTCCTTTCCTTCTTGAAACACTATTAAATGATACCCTTTTTTGATCTTTGACCAAAATGGCTCTATTGTCTGTCACCTGTGTGGGACACACGAAAACACACTGAGAATGTGATTCGATTATATATAATCTGGTGGCTTTCACCTGTGTGTAATAATCGAAAACACACTAAAGTCTGGGGAATGTGCTGTTCAGGGACAAAATGTCCGGCCCTCCTGGACACAATATGATTACAGATTTGTTATTAAATAAGACAGTCTTCACTCGGGATTTTTTTTATCCCCTTTTATATTCACCAATTAAAGTTTAATGTTAGTTCTTTGAACACCAGTTCGGAGGATTATAATGGCCTGTTATAATCGGGTTCACCGTCTTAAAGTCTTTAGCTAAGCTATTCTTCCCTGCAATCGAAAGAAACCTGCCCTTGAGTCTGTCAATTTATCTTTCATATTTTAAACTTAACCTTTTCTTAGGAGTTGGCTGTCTTCGCATTATTTGTCACCCGACTTGCTTCTGTAACCCATTATTTCAATATGACTCCCTTATGAATTGTTTTGATTACTTACGATAATTGTTGGCGCTACCTGGCTTTCGGCTGTACGACACGACACTACAGATTTGGTCCTCCGCAATCTGCAGGGTTTTTTGGGGCGGAATTATCCCATCCTTGTACTCCCGATTGCCTATGTCGGCGCACTTGAAAACCTTAACACTATCCGTATTGTGGCCTCCTTGGGTATAACGGTTGTCGTCGCCTATACTCCTGGATGCACTTACGCATTTTTTGTCGGAATTAAAAGTCTCGACGCCCGAGACCAGTGACGACCTCTCCCCATGGTTAACCAACCCCAAAGACCTCCCTTCCATCCGTTTTCGCGCCAAAATTAATAACATCACTTCCTAACCAATAATAAATTCCCAAATGATTCACGTGGTACAGTTTTCCCGCGCTGAAACAACACAGTTCTTCCCCTCCCCATAAGTGACCTTGAATTCAGCAGTGAGAAACCATATGTTTCTCATTAAAACAAATTACGGCGCTTCCTCGTTTTTCTCTTCTAAAATGTTTCGCATGGAAATTCCTCAATGGAACCCAGGTAAAAAGTGAAAGGAAAATAATAATAAACATTAACTAAATACTCCTTAAACAGCAATAATGTAAATATATTGACTTAACCTATAAAACAAATACAACATCCGAATAAACGTTATTTTTTCAAATTTAAATTTTTTCCTATCCACGTATTACACTAGCCTGCGAAAAAAAAAAAAAATTTCTCCGGCAAAAGGTTGAAGAGGTGATTTACCCTAATTTAGGTGTGCTGAGTTCAAATATGTAAACCGTTTTTGCCTATCACGTACAGTTTTTTTGCTATTTGAAATCCAAATTTTACACATTGCAGTAATTTCGATAGAAAACACCATAATAGAGAATATATGTAATTTTAATGGGACATGATCAAATTACAACGAATATACAAAAAAGGAACATGTTCAGTGCTAGAATGTATGAATCTCACTTCAAGAACACTATTGTTTGCTGCACTTTGATGTGAATGAACTCTGTTGATTTGCGTTTGTGTTCCTCAGTAGTGACAGAGGTACCGAAAGCAGGGACTACTATAAAAACTCTTCACGTACTGCTTCATAATTCCCAATTTAATATGTAAAGGGGGCAATAACACACTTTGAGGATCAATTCATGGACGATTTACAATGTTTTTTTTCTCCAGACACGAACTGTTTCCTCTTGGGCCACTCAGACACTAACCAGTGACGATCCCTGTCCCGAGAGTCCCACTCACACAGAAAACAGGGAATTTTGTATATCCTCCTTGCTGCCCTAATATGATACCGCACACTTTTAAATCACAGCACAGATACCATCTGTGTTCATTGCAGTTCAGTTTCTGCAACACCATAGATAAATTGTGATAGTTTTCACGAAGAGATGTTGAATGGGCGACTGGCACTGAAGCAAATTTATTTCCATTGTGCAGAAGAACACCTTTGAGACTTCTTTTACTGGCATCAATAAATAGACGCCAGTCCTTTGCTTGGTAAATAGTTCCAAGACGACGAATTAAGCCAGGATATCACAGCAAAACACAAGTTCGTCTTCGTGAACAAAAAACTGCCGGAATTCTTCCTCCCGATTTCTGTAACAATATGAATTTGTCCCAGGAAGTAAAAGATTTCTCTCTTTAAATCTTGATCCTAAAAGTTCTCTCTTTTCTTTTATGAGGCCTAGGTCACGCACCAAATCATTTTGTCTCACTGCTTATAAAGATGTGGAGTTTTATTCTCAACATCCGGTAGAAAGGTATCATCATCACCATCCTCCGCACTTGAAGATGACGAAGACACACTCTCTGGCAACTGTTTTGGTGGTTTTGGGACAGGAATATCGGGTCCATGTGGTACGGGGGTTATGGCAGATGGAAGGCAGGGATACACAATGTGCTTTTTGTTTTTCATATTGAATCCGGACACTTTACATACACAAAAATAGCAGTCGTCAAAGTGATTTGTTTGTTCCCGCCAAACCATTGGGATTCCGAATGGCATTGATGGCAACAACCCTTTGTACCATTGCCGCAGGTTTTCTACACACGTTTTACACACAATATGGGTGTGAAATTCTTGTCATGATCACCTAACTTCATGTTAAAATATCTCAAGTACAGGCTTTTTATAAATGGTGTTATATTTCGCTTCTGGCCTTTACTTGTATATTGGTCATATATATAAGAGAAAGAGTTGGGATTGTTCACACATTTTCGCCTCCCAAAATCTCTGCCACTTGACATTTTAACCCAAACTACCTCACTTATTCACTCAATCGACTTCAAGTGCACGTTGAAACACATAGACAAAGGCATGCCACACGTTCTCAGACTCTCCTCTCAGACTACGGAGGAACGCGATCTTCGCGTTTTTACCTTGTCTGACACTGCGCATGCGCGAACTACAACTGTTCTATTTGTTGTTACGGTAATCCTGTATGATTACCTACTTCCCTCCAAAACACAGCTCATACAATATTTTCTCTCAGACATGTCCGTACCTGCATTCCATACAATCAAGCTAAACCTCATTTACAATATCGAAGCTCAATTTGCATACACATGAGACGGATTTATGACAAATCTGTACGTGATACGAAACAACTGGTATTTTTTTTTACATAAGGACACTAAATGTAACGTATATCACATACAATTACTTTTGCCGGAAAATCTTCGCAGGCCAGTGTTATTGTCACCAGTTGCCATTCGCAACGTGACAGTTCTTGAAAACAATTTAGTTGCTTAACTTAAAATTCAGCATGGTCATTGATGTCACTAAATTATCTAGGTTGATCAGAAAAAAAGTTTACAAAGCTTGTATACAAAAAGCAAACCTTTATTGGATGAAAATGAGATGGTGCCCTTAAAATAGTACAGATACACTATTTTTCTATAAAGTTATCTTAATGGAGGCATTTGTCACAATGTTTTTGTCCATCCCAGCTACTCAGGGTCCTGTGCCCTCATTCGGATGTTTGAACAAACTCATAAATTTAATTTCTAGCAGTTGTGAACTTGTTTTTCGATCGATCCTCATACATATGTAACTATGTGGAAATATATTTTCATGTTTATTCATTATTAAATTTTCAAGTCATGGACTTCAATAGTAACAGCTTTCAATAATATTATGTCTCCTTAGACTAGAAGGGATGAATTTCAGTGATTATCAGATGGATTGACCGCTAACATCTCTTGTGATTTGAATTTTGGATGAAGATTGAACATTCCAATTCTTTAGAAAACCATCTGCATAAAAATCTGAAGTCCTTTTTTTTTATTCTGTCAATATAAGGGAGGTTTAAGATATATATATACTTTCCTTATCTGAAGATTTAAGGTCTGTTTAATGAACTTAAATTCCAAATGATGAGGATAAGTACTGTGAAGCCGTTCTGGTACGGCCAGTGGTCTGGGCGTCAGTCTGGCATGAAGCCGATGTGGAGCTTGGATGTTTCTTTCTTCTTCGTTTCTCTTCATAGGGGCCAGAAGTCTGTCACCTTAAGATTGTCATCTGGATAATAACATCCAAATACAAAAAAGCAACAAACATTTCCCATTGTAAAGTGGCCTTTGTGATCAGTGATCAGAAAATGGATCCAGGAACATAACAACAACAAGTACTTTGAGGATTTTGAAATTAAAATTTTATGATTTTCTCCAGGAATTAGCTCCTTTTCCCCTTTATAAGTTACATCAACTGATAATAGTAATGTAAATTTTTGAACAGACTTTATATATCTATTTACTTACTATTCTATCTTTGGTTTCCACTTACTTATTCAGATTTGCAACATTCAGTTCCCCCAAAAAGAAAGAAAATCATTTTAACTTGAATATGTAATAAGGTCCAATAAATTTTAAACCCTTCAGTGCCTGTTCGATGTAGTGTTTGTGTGGAATCTCTGGCACACCTCCAGTATTTGAAAAGCTATTTAAGTGATGCCATTGATGATTTGGATGAAGCTAGTGACAATAATATTGAAGACGACAACAATGAAAATAACTTTTCTGAAAGTAAGGATGAATTAGCTGACAATAATCAAGGCATGTAGCAGCGAGAAGAGTCACAGTTACAACAGCAGCAACAATGAAAACAAACAAGCATCTGTTGTCCAGTCAGAGATAAACAGCAACATTTATTAGTAATTCTGGAATTAAGTCATTTCATTCATCTTGGATTTCTCAATAGTTTTATACTCGAAAATACCAATTGTGTAACAAAGCCCATCCTGTAGGATATAATCACTGTGGTTTTGTTTGAGAGAAGAGAAACTGGTATTGGGTCATTCCATGTCAATTCAACTAAGCCTTTAACCCAAATTTTTGATTTCAATGGAATTTTGAATAACAAATGTATTCTAAACCATATGGAATCTCCAAATCGACAACCAAAAAAAAGACATCTTCAGAAATCTCCCATGCAGTCATCCAAAATTACAGTTTTGCCCACCCCTGTTCTACACTACAAACATACTGTAGATCTCAGCCCGGGCCCGTTTGACGGCTGGGCCCCGGTGCTGAGGGACCAACTGACCCCCCCCTCCCCTTGTGGGGGGCCCTGCTTGCGGTCACCTATATTCCATTTTTCTACAGCTTTGACAGTAGCTTGACTTTCAGGATTTTCAGTTGGCCTTTGTTTAGTTCCATTAACGTAGTCCCAGAAATCATTTTTGATTAAAATAGGCTCCATCTGTATCTTTCAAGCATCAAAGTTGTTCTTTTTCAGAACTTCTGTTCTCGTATTTGTTACGGAATTTCCACTTTAATTTGCCATTTTATAAAATATTGTAATCTGACTAATGTTTCGCCTTTATCTTCAACATGATGTCACTTTTAAATCGAAATGATGCGGTCAGCAGTTCACCACTAAAAGTTCATTTTATTTTGTTTTAATAACGGCTTTTCTTGAAAATTAATTACTTGGAAAATTGTTTTAGCATTGTTGAACCCATAACCTGTTATATTTTGAATGGATGACTACTGGAACTACATGAACTTGATTTATATATTATTTTACTTAGCACTATTTGATAGACATAACACACAATAAACGGCAGTAAAAGTGAAAGAGCAACTCTGTTGCAACCACAAGTTCTTGCCCTAGTGGGAAGCTCTTCAGCTATGTAGAGACGCTATACGCAATTACTTTGCATTGTAATAAAACACAATTTGAACAATACCCCAGTACGACAGGTACTGGAAGGCAGCATCACACAGCCAGAGATGAACAACAGAAAATAACAGCTGCTTGGAAATGTTTCTCTAGAAATGCCAAGTAGTAATTATAAGTCCCATTTCAGAAACATTACTGATGTGATTGATTACTTATGATATCCTTGTGTTTTTCGTTCATCTATTTAGTTGGTGGATTGAGTAATGACTTTTTTTTTTTTTTCCTTCAAACTTCGGTAAAGTACTTTCGTGAATTCTTGTGTGTTGTAGGACACAAATGAAGTTTCTACACAAAGTCAAATAAGGAAAAGATTCTGCAATTTTTATAGACATTTCATTTTGGTATTAGTTTATTTGCAGCCTTTGTTTATATAAAAAGAATGTGCAATAAAACAAATTGTGCAGATATCTTCATAAATAAAGAATTATTTGTTTGTAAATCACGTAAAAAATTTGTAATTAAATAAGCAGGAAAAGCCAACTTTGTGATAAATTCAATCAGCCATTTCTCTAAACCTAATAGAGATAGGAGGCTGAAATTTTGCAGATTTTCATTTGGTTCTGCATACATAACTTTAAATTTCTGTTGAAATTAAAGAATATGGGTTAACAATCTTAAAAATTCTGACCTGCAACGACCCTACTCCAAAGAAGGACAATATCAGACTGACAGACACTTTGTGGCTCCATTTCCTTCAGCCAAAAGGAAATCACAAAAGAGGTATAAAATTTGCTAAAAACAAGGCATTTGCAAAGAGAGTATTATGGCAGCTGTCTAGGATTGTGCTATTTCCCTTGTTTTCAGATCTACCATTAGAAGTTTACAAGGAAATGTTAGATGTAGTTGGAACATGTTTATTATAGCAAACAAAGGAACACTGCCAAAATTACAATTAGATTATGACATTGAAAAGATAGTTTACTCAGCTTCACAGCAGTTCATCTAGGCTACGATACCGACCTTCTCGGATTTTCGTGACATTTTGTATACTTTCATCTTACACCATGGTAGGAAGGTGTGCAAATTTTTTTTCTCCCTATCTAACCAATTTTGAGTTATAGGGGGTCAAAAGTTTGTTAAAAATTTGTGAAATTTCTTTTTCCAAGACTCCACTTTTAGACTACATTGTATATTGTAAAAATTGGAAACTAAACGCCTAATAGAATTTTAGCTTTGAACATTTACCCATAAGTCTTCAAAAACTGTGCAGATTCCTCCCCAAAAAATGTTTCTTTGGTCCTGTCCTAAAAAAAAAAAATTAGATGAATTGGAAATTTTAGCAAACTTTTGTCGATGAACATTGTACCATAGAAATTACATTTACATCATATGGCAGAGGAGATATCATATCATCTATTATTTTTTTTTATTTAAACCTTAAGCAGTGCTGTGAAAGAAAAAGGTGGGTTTTTTGATTTTTTTATATCAGTAAATATAACTTTAAATGAAGTTTTGCTCTTGCGAGTGTATTTCTACCAATTTCTTATTCCAACGTCATTGTATGCTAATGTTATGATGGTCAAACATGAAAGAAAAGGTATATATATATACAGGGACGTCGGAAGTTCTTCGTGAGTGGGGGGGCGAAAAATCCTTTCAACAATTAATTAAGTGTTAATAATTATAATTAATAATAAATCAATCTTAACTTTAATTGAATATTAATTTATCGTTATTATAATTAGCCTATAATTGTATTAATTTCGTTAAACAATGCTTATAGAACATCTAAACACAGAAGAAGCAAAAACATCAAATTTATATTTTAAATAATTTTATCTAAGTTTAGTTATGGAATGATACTTATCTTCTGCTCTCTCATGCATGTCTCTTTTTATTCTCCTGTTCTGATTTTCTTGCAGCCGTTATAGTAAAATAATTATTGGTTTAATTGCTGTATTTGATTTCCATAACAAAATGAATAACGTTACTTTTACTTGTATATAAAATGTTGCAAATAATAATAATAAGAAAAAACAAGATAATTAATGCTTTTAGACAGTGTCAAAAGCAAAGTGGCCCCATAATATGCACAATTTTATAAAAAAACGTACAGTGAACCTAACCAGCGTTTACAATGAACCGAATGGATGCTTACAGCAAACCGGAAGTTGGGGAGGGGGGTCAAAAGTGGTCGCTTCCGATAAAGAGGAAAACGGCGATAGAGTTCCCCCAATACCCACCTTTCTGAACACATTGGTGGTGTTCACGTTTTTGCCAGACAAACGATTGCTGAGATATGATAAAAGAAAAACGTATTGAAGCACCGACTTTTGACACCCCCACATCCGGTCAGGGAGTGGTCCTCGAGGTCTGATTTTTTTAGATGTAGTCACCTACTTTTTGATGCTGAACACAATGGTGAAGGTTTCATTGTAATATCTCTAGCCGTTTGGCCACTACAGAATGTGACATCCAGCAAGCATAAAAGCAAGAGCGGTCCCCTATGTTTTACAGCAAGCTGTAACCTAGGGGCCGCTAAAAATTAAACAAGATATAGTTAATGTGAATATCAAGTTTCGAATATCCTCGGGATAAGATTGCAAAACCAATTGGTCAGAAATAAAAAGAAAAAAAGAAATTGCTCAGTGACAAAAAATAAAAAGAGAGGCTACCTTTGAGAAAATTCCGCACATCAAGAAGAAAGAAACTCAAGCAGTTCAAAGAGCAATTGAAAAGAAGAAAAGTTTTAATAGAAGTGGACTACATTTCTTTTTTCCATATCATGGAATCAGAATGCAACATATTTTGGTGGATTGTGGTCTCTAGATCCTTATTTATCATCAATATGTATTGATAGTATTTTAGTAGCCAAGCTGCCATACGAGTTCCCTTCACAGATTTCAGAAATCTGTAATCATAAACTCTTTTCTAGGTTATTTTCCATTAATTAACAAAATAGAATAACGTTTATAGCTGGAATGTCAGATTTGAGTTATGGAGAAGTTTTATATTTATATGAGTCACTAGTTAACATTTAATTTTCAATCATCAGTAAGGATGAAAATGAATTATTCCGATGCGATGGTTTAAAAGCTTGAAGTCATTTGTTAACAACTTGTCATTTTGAAAACATTGTCAATGAATTCAAAATGATTAAAATGTATTATTTTGTCTTACGATCATTTGCATTTACAGTGACGTTAAAAATTACTCGAGGAAAACAAAGAGGTTGTCCCAAAATCGACGATTTTGGCCCCACTCGGATTTTGCTGAAAATTGGTATTCAGACTCCGTAAGGGGTGTATGGTCTTCAATAGCAATTAGAAGTGTGCCCTACTTCCGGTTAGACCGGAAATGGGTGAAGTTTGCTGTTCATTTCTAT
>JAFIDM010000003.1:70754074-70768611 GCA_023159025.1 Thereuonema tuberculata
GTTTGCTGTTCATTTCTATGCTGAAATATCAAAATGAAACCTATGCCAATCGATAGAGTTCGTTGTGGTGAGTAAAATGATATGTCATGTGTCTATCTGGCACTTCCGGTAAAAGGGATATTCATGGGTGCTTCTATAAAATGGCACCAAGGTTTCGGTTGCAACCTTCCGAGCAACCACTGCTTCTATAAAATAAGCCGGTTACTCCAGCCAACCAGTGACCGCTTCTATAAACACCAACCAGATTTCAGGTTGCAGTAACCGAGATGACGTATTTGCAACCGGCTGAGGAGGTGGGTTATTGCTTGTTAGGTGGGTTATTCCTTCAGTAGCAGACGATATGCGATAGACTTTCAATTTCGTTTCTATTAAATTTAATTTTTTTTTGTACATTTTCAATTTCACTTCTATTAAATTTAATTTTTTATTTATTTATTTATTTATTTATTTTAGACTTCCAATTTCGATTCTATTAAATTTATTTTATTTATTTATTTATTTATTTATTTATTTATTTTTAGACTCCCAATTTCGCTTCTATTAATTTTTTTTTTATTTATTTATTTATTTTAGACTTTGCCTTTTATTTTTGTTTATTTTATTTTGCCTTTTATTTAGGGCATCTTAGTTTGAGGGCGCCGGTGGCCGCTCTATGCCGCGGCCGGTGCACCGAAGGTCGGCAGGAGAGCCGGGGTACCGGACTCGCGGTGGTTTGAAAACGGAGAAATTCCGATAAGTAGTGCCACAGCTTCACGGAACCCAACCATCGGCGTTCTATATGAAACAAAGAAGTAAAATAAAATATATTTTTTTTAATTTAATCGTCGAGTAAAAAGCAACTCTGTTTTGTAAAATAGAAATGTAATGTAAAATGCGTCCATTGTGTCGTCGGCTGGGAATGTTGTCGGCTGCTACGACAGTTTCTCTTGCATAATTCTCAATTCTTGCTTTCTCTCTACTACATTACTATACATTGATAACATAATAATCTCTTCATCTGACGAGGATGAGGAATCAGTACTTGATTCTCTTTCCAACAATGAATAAAGTTCTTCTTCAACTTCTAACAACAGATCGAGAATCTTGGCAGCCATCTTTGAACACAACCAACCGGCGCCGTCTATAAAATGAAGGACTTGGGAGTAACCAGGCTCCTACGTCAGAGCAACCTGTGACGTCACAACACCAACCGGAGTGCTTGTAACCAAAACCATTGGTTCCATTTTTTAGAAGCACCCTAAGCATATGTTAGTTCCAATAAAAGCTCGGAAAGAAGCTCTCAAGACTTTGAAAATCTATATTCCAGCTAAAGCACGATGCTGCAACCGTCATATCAATCCAGGAAACGATCTTTTTCATCGTGAATGGTTCGATAGTCTTTCGTCAAATCGTGTAATCGAGCAAGAAACCACTGCTATGTCAGCACAAAATATAGCTGAATTGGTTGAAGAGTTGTTAGAAAGAAGCCGTAGAAGGTGAAGAGCCTGGCGAATCTTTGATGATATGACATCTTCCTGCAATTCCGGTAGGAAACGACGATGATTCACTGGACGTTAATGTAGCTGCTGCCGCACAAGAATAAGAAGGTTTATGTATTCGAAAATCATAATAAAATCACGATACACCAATACTCTTTGGTTTCTGCATTTTCTTTCAGCAAACTTAGTTTACCAATTATAATGGTCAAACCGGAAGTGCCAGCTAGACATATGACATATCATGATACTCACCACAACGAACTCTAACAATTGGCATAGGTTTCATTTTGATATTTCAACATAGAAATGAACAGCAAACTTCACCCATTTCCGGTTTAACCGGAAGTCGGGCACACTTGTAATTGCTACTGTAGACCTATACACCCCTTACGGAGTCTGCATACCAATTTTCAGCGAAATCCAAGTGGGGCCAAAATCGTCGATTTTGGGACAACCTCTTTCAAAATTCTCCCATCTACTGCATCTACAAGATGAGATGCTAATACAGATTATTGGAAACTGTTGAATATTATGAAGATATTCTACAACATAGAAAATAAGATATACTTGATCTGCCAACTTTGGAATACTATCATGTTAAGATTCTATAAAAAGTTGTTAAAAAAACAAAACAAACCGTTATTCATTCAGTTATGTTACGGTTTTCGGCCCCTAGATCGTTATCTACTGATCTGAATTTTACATAAATTGAAAGGGACCTTCCTTATAGGCAGAAAACGATCTACTAAAGTTTCAGCTTTTGATTTACAGACGGACGTATCATGAACAGTTTGGTTGCCCAAGCTCTTTGATTCAATATGTACCAAACTCAATTGAGAAGATCACCTTAACAACCTCTAAATTTTTAAAAGCTACAAGCTCAAACGGACAGACAGGAATGCGTATTTTGAAGTTGAATTTTAGAAACTTTTTACTGAAACCTTTTTTCTCTCCGATATACTTAACTAAAGGAACATTATAAACAATAGATAAAAACTATAATACCCTGTGGTAGCTAGATATCATAAGAGTATAACGATTAACACTGAATAAGTGAAACAGGAAGTAAAAAATATCGAAACCGACCAGCCGTCCCAGTCCCTCGCCAACGACAGATTGGACTGCAAATCCTTTTACTTTCCCTTATGCCTCTCTAGTTGTCATTTGTTAAAAAAAAAAAAAAGAAAAGAAAAAAAAAAGATCTACTCTAATGCATTGAAGAATTGAGCATTTCAAAACTTTTGTTAAGGTAGGGCTGAAGTGAGAATAGGAGGTTTTCACCACCTATATCTCTTAAACTCACCCTGATAAAAAAAAAAAAAATGAAACTGTTTATGTAAAATAGCCAAACACAGAGCAGTTACCTTTTCATGTTATTATTTACTCATTATTATTATTACCCGCGAATAGGCCACGACGCACCACGCACTAGCCCAACCTGACAACGTTAGGAAGTCAGGCAGGGTGACGAGACTTCACCTCTCGTCGAGAAGAACCCTGAGAGCGTGAGTCCCAGGGAAGAAGATGCACAGAAGAAGAAATAAACAGCCATGCCACTACCGGGATTCGAACCCAAGTGCAGGCACACTGGCTCCACGGCAGACCGCCGTGTAGACTGCTCGGCCAAGCCAGTACGGCCAGCTACATTATTATTTAAATTCGTTTTAAATAATTGAAACGCCCTAATATATTGTACATTTGCATTCAAACGCCCCAATATATCATACATTTGCATTCAAACGCCCCAATATATCATACATTTAAATAACTTTTGCGGTGTTTAAGCGAATTATTTAAGTAATTCTGATACACCTAAAAGCAATAATAATTCTTTCCTAACATTTCTCTTAATTTTACAACAAGTCTCTTTAAGTACTTTCTGATTTTGTTGTCAGATGTTGATGGGAGGAAGGGGAGAGACTCAAAGGGGAATATAAAGGAATATCTCGCCACTGGCAAAAATTTAAATACGTCAATGACTGATTGGTTAAGGATATTTTTTGGTTGTTTTAATATAAACTTTGATATTTACATCATACGTTTTGATATTTGACCAAATACTACCTCTTTATTTCTTTTCTCAATTAAAATTAGTGGTATTTTTTATCATTTTATATTTTTAATATTACTAATTTCTTAATATCAAATGTTAAGAAAGCCTTTACACTCTAAACTTTTCTTTTTCTTTTTATTTCTCAAAATAATATTTTTTTAAAATACATTTGATAATATTAATTTACTTCAAAGATATCACTCATTTTACAATAATCGTTAACATAATTAAATCTTTTGTCGATTCCGTGTTTTTTTTTTTTTTTTTAATTCTAAACTAATGGAAGGGACCTAATTAACTTCTAGGTCAATTTCATAGTATTTTCATAATTTTACTCTTTTAACTTTTTTTTTAACCATGGATAAAATAAAAATCCCCCCAAAAGACTAATTTTTTGCTAAAAAGTTACTCAAAACATTTAAATCAAAATCAAAAGCTGATATATAGAAGTTTTGAATTATTCAATACATTCTGAGGTAATCGTCTTCCATTGATCCTTATCTACAATATTTTTATCCATGCATATCAAACGAGTTTAATATTTCCCATTATTTAAAAAAAAATACATATTTTAAATGAATTCACAATCAATAAAATCGAATTGAGTTGTAATTACTGTACAACGCATGAACTTTTTAATTAAAATATTTTTTTGCTCGATCTGAAATACTATTATTATTATTATTATTATTATTATTCAAAACAGAAACCAAGTAATAATAAATAAAGAAATAACCAAATTTTTTTATTTATTATTATTATTAGCATTATTATAAACATAAATAGAATGATAACAATGGGTGAGACCAAGTTGTATACAAATTAATATTTACCTGCGCTTTCTTATTTTTATATGCTAAATAAATTCATAGATGCCGCGTGTAGCGGCACTTGAATTTTCTCGCCATTTGTCCTTTCGGCGAGTTTTTATTGTTTTAACTTTTGCGGGTTCCACATTTGTTACGACGTTTTATAAATAGAATGATATTTTGGATTATTATTTTCTCAATAATTTCATTCTATTACAATTAGTATTATTTCAAAATGAAAACGATATTTTTTAAACGACGGTTACTCTTAATCATTTAAAATTTACTTTTGCTAAAAATAATAGTAATAAAATAAATATTTATAAACTTATCTCTGAAATAATTCCCTGTGCAATGAATTTGCTGTCTTAGACAAATCCTCTGGGCGGTGGTGTTGAGAGATCGACTCGAGAAGAAATAACTGAAATTGAACGATTGTTGGAAGCTTCTAAAATTCCCCACACTAGTGTTAATTACAGAAAGGGGTTATTTTCCAAAAAGTCACCTCTTCTTTGCGCTTCTTCAGAGAGTAATGTCTTGGGGGTACGGATTCTACGTAGGGCTGTGATACATTGTCACTGTCTTTTGAGAATACTCAGGAGATCAAGAAAGGATGATGTTTTTTTTTTTTTTTTTTATTTTTAAAGAAATTAGATTTAACAAAAAAGTTAATAAATTTAACAAAAAAAATACAGATTTTCACTTTTTTATATTCTTGAAGCGTAACTCACATTTATTTATTTAAATCGTCTATTTTACACATAATTTAGTGGGGGGGCGAAAGATAGTGTTTGCCCCCCCACTCAGAAAAGTGGAGGGGCAACTCGCCCCCCCTGCCCTCCCAGTTCCGACGTCCCTGTATATATATATGAACTAGAGTTTACTACATGTATTTTAGCAACCACAAACGCTCACAAATCACATGATAATATGGTTTTAAAAAAAAAATCTTACCCGATTTCAGGTGCTGCCCGAAATCCAGTGTCTATAATTGCCAAACTGGTTTTGGATGTATTGAGCTTCCTTTAGTAGTTGACCCTTCCACTAACTGTTGTAAGAGCACTGACACATGATGTTGTTCACTGGAACTGATCTTCTTTTCCTACTGGCCAGTAGAAGGATGGACCAAAAGGATGCAGGAACTTCACATCACCTTCATCTTCATTTTTCTTTAATACTAGTCCATAATACCAGTGGTCATTGTAGACACATACAATGTACGTGTTTGTTGTTATTTGTGACATTGTGAGTGAGCGTTGTTTGTTTGTTGAATAATTATTTAACTGGAAACCAGAAGAAAACCTTTGATCTGAACTTATTCTTTTGGTCCCTATAGAGTACTCTGAAACTGTGTGAATCTGTGAAACCTTCTTATTCCAGGTATTGTTTTGACATTCATGAATCTTTCTGAGAGAATCAGTCGAGATTCTGAGAGTTTTTCTTTTTTTTTTAAGAGAAAATTTAATGTTTTTCAATTCTTGAGGTGCAGAAGTTGAATGCTTTTTTTGCTGAGTCTATGGGGTCATCTAAAGGGATCATTTCAGGCTCCATCAGTTGATTATACTTCATCATCTGGATCATATTATTCAAATTTCTTTTCCAGGAATTTTTTCAAGTTTTCATTTGATTGGTATTTGAGGCAGTGGCAAAGCCTATAGTCCCTATTGTCTGTTTAACAAACTAGATGAACAATGAGATCTTGGTATGTCTCTTCTATCTGACATGTATGTAGTAATAAAATAACATTCTGGTGTAACCCTCCAAGGACGCATCTTCATGTCTTAATTTTCAGATTTAAAGTTCATTCAAGTTCCTTAGAATTAAGCTTTTCTGAACATGAACATTTCTTGCAATACTTAAAAACATATTTTTTTCCAGACAAGATTCTGGAATACTCGTCATTCTTATACAATTTCTTAACTTGTTCAGTTGTCTCTTCACTGAGGACTTTTTCCTTCTTTGTTTCTGGTCATGCAAGAATACTCCTATCTCTAAGCATTTTTAATGATTGATGAACTCATTCACATTGATTTTCTTCTGCTATTTTTTTTCAAGACAAAGGGGCTAGAATCAAAATTTATATCTTCTCACACGTGGCACTTGCATTTTTTTCAGCGAACTCAACAATAAATCAAAATCTTTCACCTTTTGTTGATCAGAAGGAACTTTATGGGAGTCTTTTTCTGGTGAAACTTCTTGTAGTGTGAAAGGTTGTGAAAGTAGTGTGAAAAGTTGGTCTAGACTGCAAGCTGATTTTATTTTTCTCTTATAATATTTCGACCTGTTATGTGTTGCAATGGCACGTAGCTAAAAAGGAAATTCACCAATTTCTTTAAGTGATGTGTTTAGACTTTGAACAGTTTTCTCTTTTGAAACAGACATCTCCAACTTTGAGATGCTCTGATCACTATCAGGAGATATGTTGCTTCCATAATAATGATTTTTTTTTTTTCAATTTTATGTCTGTAGGCACTACAGATCTTTGACCTGGGATTGAGGCAACAATTCCAGGAAATTTAATAATTATGCTAAAAAAAGTTAAAGGGTTGCCACAACAGGCCTATTCAGGACCAAGGGCTTGTGGGAGGTAAGGCTCCCGGCATTTTATGACCAACGGGACTAGATTTAGGTCGGGAGGTCAGCCCGACGCCCGCCCACCTTTAACTCTCGGGAAAGAAACCCAGTACTCATTCTACAGAGGGCTGGGTAGACCCTAGGACCCGTTTGGAGGAGAATGGAATGTGGAATAAATTGACGCCCTCCATCGAGGTCAGGAATCGAACCCGCCACCTCCAACCCACAGCCAAGCGCCCTTGCCCACTCGGCTACCGGGCCCACTTATTAATTCTGCACATTCATGAATTAATGTATTTGCTACTAACAGTTTCAAATGAAACATTGAAACTTGAATATAAAAAAAATAAACTGAGTAATTAATGAAGTTTTGAAAGCCACACACAGCACTACTACATGGAAGGAAGGACAGCAGAGCACTGTCTTACAAATGACAAATTCTGTACTATTGTCTTGCTGAAAGTGATGATTCATATCATTGGTTTGAGGTGACTTAATCCATCACTAATTGCTTGCAGCCACCAGTTCAGAGGTGAAAGTTTCAAACTCAATTCAAAATTTCCCAAAAGTGTTTTACAATCTACCTTTGCATCTTCTCTAATAATTTTATAAAATAAATTCTTTTATGATTTTGCAACTGGAATTACACTCGTGAGAGCAAAACTTCGTTTAAAGTTGTTTTTACTGTTATAAGCAAAACTTCATTTTAAGTTGTTTTTACTGTTATAAGCAATCAAATACCCTTCTTTTTCTCTTTCACAGCCTGTTAGAGCACTTCTTAAGGTTTAAATAAAAAAAAAAGATGATGTGATATCTTCTCTGCCACATGGTGAAAATGTAATTTCTATGATGCAATGTTCATCGACAACATTTTTCTGAATTTTGTAATTAATCAATTTTTTTTGTGGCTTATGGAATAGGGAAGGACCAAAGAAAAAAATTTTTTTTTTGGAATACGTACATTTTTGTGGACATATGAGTAAATTTTCAAAGCTACGATCATATTAGGTGTTGAGGTTCAAATTTTTACAATATACAGAAGTTTGAGGCTGTTAAAACTGGACCATTTTGAACGAATGTCATTCGAAGAGATGCTGTGTCTCTATTATCTATTATGCTCTGTGTGATGCCCTCTGTTGTGAACAATTGCCCTGCACCTCAGTTTTCAAACTTCTGCATAGTTATTCCAGGGGAGTATTGTTCCATACATTGTTGCTTCCTTTCTATAGGCCAGCCTGCATAGTAGGGCAACAACGTGCAATGTCTAAATTTTCAGGAGACCGAAGCCACAGAAATCGAGGAGTGAGGTATCTGGGAACTTGACAGGGATGGACATAAAGGGCATCGCTGTGATCCAGATTTCTCCTGCTTTCTGTTGGTAATAGGCAATGGAAGCATGCGAAGTGACTTTATCATATGGATCCGAGCGTAAGGCCTATACTGTCAGGGAACTTTAGCGTGATAAATGGGTTCCATCACCTTCTCCTGAAATTATTGCAAGTTGACCAATACATTACTAGCCACTTTGTGCAGTTTGAGCTGTCCATGAGCTCAGTAGGTAGCAGTCACCATAAAGCCTTTTGGAAATTGCTGTTTGCATTGGCAAACAAAGGAGATGCGACCTTCAGTTCTTTGGACGGTAGTAAATAGCATGAGGCTTTTTGTGTCATCAAGATATATCCAAGCCTTATCTAGGATGGTAATCCAATGCTATTTGTCACCTGCAAGGTAGTCCTCATATAGCTTTTTGGCATTGGTAAAGCTTGGGCAATCTGATGCTGCATGAGATGATGTCCGCGAGCTTTCTGTCGACACTGCAAACCAATATTTTTATGTATGATATGCCCCACGGTCTGTTGGGATATTCCTGTGTTCTGGGCCATTTGCCTTTGTATGGGTGGATTCTACAAAGATGTCATGGCATGGATGTCTTATATGATGGCTGCAATACAGGCAGGTTTAGTCCTATTATGAGATCATGTTTTCTCATTACCCCTGTCCATTGGTGTCAATTCCTTGTTACGTTGAATAACCTTGCCGACAATCCTTTTACTTATCACTAAACTATGATCTTTGCACTTCTTAACAATGACGGAATAGCTCACACCTATGTCAGACAGTCTGCAAATGTAGCATTCCCAAAACGAATTTAATTTGATGGCCATGTTGTTGGTTGCAAGAATCGGAAATGGTATTAATTTGTTCCTTAGTTCATGTGCATTGCACCATGTGATGCGCTGGATGTTGTATTTAGTCACATGGCACCAGAACATGTTTCAAAATCGTCCACTTTTAACTGCCTTAATCTTCTGTACAATGCAGTCTAAAAGAGGAGTCTCAGGAAAAGGAATTTTACTAGTTTTTAACAAACTTTGACCCCATATAACTCAAAATTAGTTAAAGATAGGAGGAAAACATTTGCACACCTTCCTACCATGGTTTAAGAAGAAAGTATACATAGTGTCATGAAATCTGAGATGGTGAGTGTCAAAATACAATTTTGCTGGATTAACTAACTTGGAATGACTCCTCCTCAAAAATTGTATATATTGCCTATGTTAAAATGAATAGTTACTTGTAAAAATAAATGTTTTAGAAGGTCACTCAGTTTTGTAGATTTAGGTCAGCACCCAGCAGTTCAAATGCATTGGCAGATTAAAATCTTTTTAAATATTTATTAGACTTATTAGATTTTTAAAATTCTTAATATTTACTGAATAGTAACTTAAAATTTTTTAATGCAAAAATAAATTGAATAATTATTTATTTTACTGAATTTCACTTGAGATAAAATTTCAATAATAGTGTAGGAAATTTGTAATTTCCTTAATTATATTTTACCCTCCTTATTTTTTTGTTTTTCTTTTACAGATCATATGGAATTACAAAAGAAAAAAGATGCTGTTGAAGATGATAACGAGGACTATTATAAGCATACGTACGGCCGACGTCTTGAATATCGTCCTCCCAAACCTACTCCTTTTATAGCTTCCCAAGTATCGGAACTTTGTCCCAGAGACAAATGGCTTTGGGCTATGGCTAGATTAACAATTAACAAGCGAAAGGCTCACTTGGTACCTTCTGGGATGCCTGTAAGTCTCAAAGAAAAAGGCTTTAATACATTAAATAAAAGATATGCTAATCATAGAGCAAAAAGTTCCATTTTTAATGTGTATGAGCAGTTAAAAGAAAGAAAACGATTGATGGAAATGCTGCGGCTTGACATAAATCTTCCATTTGATGTAAGGCCATCCAATCTAAATTGCAATTTTGGTAAGTAGTATGATTATAAGTAGTTTGATGTTATTCAATCTGTCAGTTTTCCTCATTGTTTTACCTTTTATCTTTCGCTTTGTCCATAATTTTATGGTTTTTAGGTATTCTCTGAAGTTAATTATTTGTTATTGTGTTTTTGCTTCAAATCGGTCAACTCTCAGTTTGCTCCACCAAGATCCCCTAAAAAAAATATGATTTTATTGTTTTATTTTGATATTAAAGTAAATTTCCTTTGTTTTGAATATTTAATAAAAGAAGGATATTTTGCTAGTTTGATGTCATAATAAAACTTAGATTGTTCAGGTAAATTAATTCAAATTTTGGGCCATATCTTATTATATTTAACGTGTCTGTGCTGCTCCTTAAAGATTTTATTAATCTTGTGATGTCATATCTAGCAAAAGTGTATTTTCAGAGCTTCATGTTCCTGCTTTGCACTGAATTCAAAGCAGATAAGGAAATTTCTTCTTTTTCATTAGTGGAAGGTTTTTAAAAGATATCTTTGGATCTAAGATTTTCAGATCACTAATTATTATAATAAACATTATAATAAGTATTATTATAATAAACATTACCAAAGAAAGCATAACTAGAAATTGAAGATTTACAATTGAACAAAAGCATGTTCTTGGTTCTTAACCCAATATTGATTCAAAGAGTGATATTATAAGTCTAAAATGTGATGAGGGATTAGAAAAGTATTCCAGATTTATTAAAGTAAGGAATGACAACTATCACTGACTATTCAATAGAACAGTGTCAAGAGAAGGCATTTACAATCATATATTGCAATTTCTTTTATCTTCAAGAATGCTCAAAAATAATGTATAAAATATAACAAGTTTTAACTGGGTGCTGCTTTCTTTGTTGAGTATGTAATCTTGAGGTTATAATTAATATTTTCCATTCAGTTTTAATCACCTCTATTAATGGAGGCCAATCAATTTACAGGAAATATCCAGATTGCTAATGTGAAATACATAAAGTATCTGATACTTACATTTTCAAATTATTATGAAATATAGTATAGTGGCTATCGGGATGTAATTGCTGCTTGATTGATCCAAGTATTAAGTATTGACAAATATTAATAATCATACCGTATGGTATAAACCTAGTTGCACTTGTCAAGTTATGGTTAAAACCAATGCTTTCCATTAATTGTTTGTAAATCCCGTAAAAATGATTGGGGGGCGGGGGGCCAAATTTCCTAAATTCTGTGACTGTTTAGAAGATAGGATTGTACCACTTTCATAGATCTAAAATGATCTATCATCTCATGTAAGAAGAAAGTCCTTAAAATATATTGATATAAATGCTTAGTTATCACATTTACCAAGACTTTCTATATAAGGTGGATATAAAAGTGACATCACCATGCAGTTGATTTATAATAAGAATTACCCATTAACCCACTGTGTGTGTGTGTGTGTGTGTGTATATAGTAAGTATGCAAAAGTATCCATTATATATATATGTATATCTATATATACATACTTAATGGATACTTTTGCATACTTTGGGTGCGGGGTTCTTAACACCAAAACAAGAACAAAAGTCCATGTAAACATAAGTCCAAAAATCCTACAGTTTTTAGTTATTAATGAAAGTTTACGATCAATGCGTTTCAAGATACAATCCAACAACTCGCGTTTGCTGTTGCACTGATTGTCTCCTAGATAGTGCTGTGTTGTTGCCAAGGAGATTTGTTTCCATGTGTCATTTGTGAACATTTGTGTAGTAGTGAGTTAGTCTGTCTTCAACGTGTCAGTTGTGTAGTAGTGCATTAACTGAAACGTGTTCCGTTGAACCATGGGAGAATACCCATTTTGTGAGCAGTCAGATATGATTTTTATGTACCGGTCGTGCGAATAGTAATGGATGCAAGGCTGCACGGTTGTATCGGATGGCGTTTTCAGACCACATCAGCCAAGTCATCCAATATTTGCTGCTGTTTATCATCGTGTTAATGAGACAGGATCCATAGCACCATGAACTATGGATCGAGGAAGACTAAGAGTCGCTCATACGCCTAACCAGGAAGAAAGCATTTTATACGTTGTTGCAGAAGATCCGGATATCAGCACACGACAGGTGACCCTAGTATGTGATGCATCTCATACTATCGCATGGTACCCTGCTCCTGTATCTGTATCATCTGCAGGGTCTTTTGCCTGCTGATTACCCACCACAGGAGAACTTTTGCCATTGGTTTGTTGCATAAACTGCCAATCCGTTGTTTGTCTCTTCGGTCTTGTTTACATATGAGGCAACATTTGGCTGAGATGGACTAAAAAATTAACAGAACCAACATCTGGGGGCGTATGAAAATCTTCGTCGTTGTACAATTCAGGCTAGACACCAGCAGCAATTTAAGATTAATGTATGGGCTGGAATTGTAGGTGACTGTCTAGTAGGTCCATATGTTCTCCCAGCACGTCTGACAGGTGCTGTCTACAGGGACACGATTCAGAACACTCTTCCAGCCTTGCTACAGGATGTGTTCTTGTAAATACGACAAAGCATGTGGTTTATGCATGATGGGGCTCCAGCACATTTTAGCCACATTGTTCGAGATGCACTGGCTGATATCTACCATGACAGATGGATAGGTAGGGGAAGACCAGTTCCATGGCCTGCACGTTTCCCCAACCTCAATCCTTTGGATTTTTATCTGTGGGGCCAGCTCAAACAGTTGGTTTATGCAGCAGACATTCCTAATGCAGAGACACTTTATCAACATGTCATTGAAGCCTGCGAAACCATTCAACACCGAGTGGGAGTATTTGAAAGGGTATGACAGTCCATGATCCGACGAGTGCATGCATGTGTGGAAGCACGAGGAGGACATTTTGAACATTTTTTTTGAGTTTCTGAGTTGCTGAAAGTTTCAACACTTGTTAATAACCTGACAATGTCTAACAGATGTGTCAGTATGTTCTTTCTTTAATAACTGAAAACAGTAGGATTTCAGGACTTATGTTTATATGGATTTTTGTTCTTTTAGTGTTCAAAACCCGCCCCCAAAGTATGTAAAAAGTATTTCTGAAACACCCTGTATATATATATAAATAGACAGGGTGATTCATAAAGTACTGGAAAAATAAGCCTATAAAGAACGAACATCAAAATATTTTTTTAAGTCATATTCGGTGAAAAAAAAAAAAAAAATACAATAGGGCATGGAATTCCGGATCGAACTTGCGATTCTGAGTCAGATGATGGGGTCCCATTTTAATCTTTTTTCTGCCCTGACGAAAAAAAATAGTCTAGTTAGCACCCTTCACAACCGGAAAGAGCAAGGAAAGGGAAGCGAGATTAGAATAGGCTAAGTTAAATGGAGTATTGACTCCATTGGGTTTATTTCAAACACAAGGAGCCCGGGGGGGGGGGGGGGGGAGATAAATAAAACAATGGCGGAGGGGTTATACTTTCCTGTAGTGTAATAAATCACGGCCCATTTTTCCCGTACTTTATGAATCACTCTGTATATAAGAGAGCCATTACAAAATTCTGATGTACATTGTTTGTCAGGAATGCAGGAGTAGTCTCTTTAAATAATTCAGGATAATTTATTTTGAGGAATTACAAAGCTTGATGCTATATCGTGGGATATTCCATCTATTTTGTTGGCCAAAAAGTTTGTTCATTTTTTTTTTACGTAAGATGGTTCTAGTAGTGCTTAGGTGTCTTCAGTGTCATTCGACACTATTTTGTTACATTGCATTGTGACAGCTGTCAGATCAGTGTGCATTTAAAACAAAAACTGATCAAAATTGGTGAATTTTGTGTAGCCAGTGTAATATTGAAGATGGAAGACAATAAGCAAAATTTTCGGAGCAAATTTTTATTTTTATTATTTCAAGAAAGTTAAAAATGCAACTAAAATGCAAAAAAAAAAAAAATAAAAAAAAATATGTGCAATGTATGGAGGAGGTGTTGTGACTGATCGATCATGTCAAAAGTCGTTTCCGAAGTTTTGTGCTGGAGATTTCTTGCTGGACAATGCTCCATGGTAGGGTAGACCATTTGAAGTTGATAGTGATCAAATCGAGATATTAATAAGAACAATCAATGTTATAATATGGGGAGATAGTCGACATACTCAAAATATCCAAATCAGGCATTGAAAATCATTTGCATCTGCTTGGTTATGTGAATCGCTTTGATGTTTGGGATCCACATAAGTTTAACAAGGAGTCGAAGTACCCTGTATCTTTAAAATCTGAGTGCCCTTTTGTGAGATGAAAGTACCCATGAAGTTTACATGGGCCAATGCTTTACAGATTTCGAGATATTTGGCGTTATTTTCGTCGATTTTCAAGTACTGCCTTATTAACTCACTGC
>JAFIDM010000003.1:70778611-70803965 GCA_023159025.1 Thereuonema tuberculata
AGGAGCTAATTTGTAGTAGGTCATGAACTAAAGGAATTAAAGAAAATGA
Source organism: Thereuonema tuberculata (assembly GCA_023159025.1). Lineage (NCBI taxonomy): Eukaryota > Metazoa > Arthropoda > Chilopoda > Scutigeromorpha > Scutigeridae > Thereuonema > Thereuonema tuberculata. Next base: position 70,778,661 of record JAFIDM010000003.1, read on the forward strand.
TATATAACCCATGGAAAATTATTACTGTACTTATATTTTGATAAATAATGTATATATTTTATAGACCATATATAATTTTGAATTTAAATACAGAAGGAAAAAACAGTATATATAACGTACAAGGTTTAATAATTAAAGTTTACATTTCGAAAGGCTGTAATTGGGGAACTAATCAGTAGAATGACTTTATATTTGACACGAGGATGATGCAGTGATAGAATTTTGTTTGACACAAAAATAAATATCACTTCCAAAAGTGGCTGCTAGGGCAATACTGTGCTGAATAATGCAAATGACCAATGCCTGCAAATTCGAAAGAAGCTTTTATAAAAGTAGGCAACTGAGGAATGCGTCACTTCACTGCAGAATCTCACTGTTACCAAAGAATTGTGCACTTTTCGTGAAGCTGTTTTAGCCAAAATATATCTTAACAGCATTGTGAAAGTTTAGGACTAAAAACTATGATTATGATTGCAAGTGGTGTATGGAAAATGACCCGGAAATTTGTAGAGATAAGATTAATTAGAAATCAAACCTAGCAGAGGATGAAGCCCATAGCACAGCAGACAAAAGAGAAAGTAGACATAACATTACAGGAAGAAAGGATGGCTAATGTTGTGGGAAGCAACAGTGCATGAAGTGTTGCATAGTTGTTAGACAAACTTGCAAGCAATTTGTAAGACAAATTCTGTGCTGGTACCCTTATAAGATTTCAATATTCAACAAGTGCTTAATCCTCACTAAAGTGCATGTTAAACCCTACAGTTTCTTGCTCAGACTTAACTGGATGATAACTGGCCGTGGAACATTTTGTGGACTGACAAAGCTCATTTTCATCTTCACGGTGATGTGAATACACATAAACTGAAGTGTAGGTTTGCAGTTGCCAAAATTCATCAGATTCCACTTAATTCTCGAAAATCCCCATTTGGTGTGGTTTTACAGTGGCTTTCATCATCAGACCTTTCATTTTCGAAGAGCTCATTACCTTCAAATATGAAGATCTCTTTTCTGTGGGTTTTGTTACCTGAACTATTAATAGCCAGCAATATGCATCTCTTTTAGTGAACAGGTGAATTTCATCAACAGGTGATTCCTAAATTTCAACAGTGCCAGTATCTGGATTAAATAGTTTTGATGCAGGATGGTCCCCCTCCTAACACAGCCACTCCTGTCAAGCAGTTGTTTTGGGTTCATTTTACTGAAGACATAATCATTTGCCAACATTTTTGTTCAATGTGGCCAGCACAATTGCCAGATCTGAATTCAAGTAACTTTTGGCTGTAGGGATATCTCAAAGACATTGTCTATCATGTACACACAGCCAACTTGGCTGACCTCAAGACTAGCATTCCATGTCATATCCTCAACATTTCAAGTAACACTTTCTGTGGTTGAGCTGCAATTTTGCCATTTTAGCATGTTGCCGATAACAAAGTATACTGTATCGAACCTGCCCATGTGTAATAGTTTTTATCCACTAGAGTATTGTAGCGCCATATATTTCCTAGCAGTACTTTTGGAACTGACATTTATTTTTGCACCAAACAAAATTCCATCCCTGCAGATGTCCTAATGTCAAATATGAAGTTGTTCTGCTGATTAGTTCCCCAGTTACAGTCTTTCGAAATGTGAACTTCAATTATGAACACCTTGTATATCGCTACACCATAAAATTGAGAACCCTCTCTAATAAACTAATAGTATTATTGATTGGATAAATACAAGTAGGAATGAAATAGACTTAATAGATGGGAGATATTATTAGTTTTTGTTCTTTTTTAAAGACAGATATTAAACCTGAGATTAAAAATTGTTTATGTAATGATAGTAAAAAAATATTTCATTCTTCTGAATGACAGTGAATCTTTAAAAACCTACAAAATGTAATTATTGTACGAAATCAAAAACCCATCGAAATAACTGTGGTTTATGAATTAAAAAACGAATAATCATCAAATTGGGAAATCTGAAATTTAATATAAATTAGTCCTTTGTTCTTAAGGACACAGAAGGGGAATTCTTTTAAAATAACTGATTTGTAATTTTTTTTTTCAAATTTCTCACGTATCTACTGAAAGACAGGGCTTAACTGAATAAATTTTATGGCAGCTATAAACAGGGAAAAGAATTCTTTATGTGTGTATATTTACTTTTCTAATATAAGGACAATAAGAACAATATTTTTTTTGAAATTATTTTATAATTTTTTTAGAAGGTCAAAAACCTGGAGTGCCAAATTTAAGAAATATGACGTTATGTGATGTCGTGAGTAAAATGAAGAATAAAAGTCAGTCAACTTCTAATCCTGGAAAAACTGACATTCTAAACAACCACCGAGTGGACATTTCAGGAAAAATCAGGTCAGATTTTAAAGACACTTAAAGAGTTACATAAACAAAGCCCCTCCCCCCGTTTCTTTTTCTTTTTTTAAGAAATGTTCAGTTGACTTATTGAAATGTAAATATACTAAAAAGTTGTTTATCTAAGAATCTGGTTTATCTGAAATGATTTTTAGCATATTTTAATAATACTAAAACATTTTCCCGTCGCTTTAATCAATATTTAATAGCATACATAAGCGATTATGTAACTGGAACTCTTATTAATAACATTATTCAGTACAGTGTATCAATATTGAAAAGGGTTCAAAAAATTTCTGAAGCTTAATTCCGTGGTTTTATAAGCACACGAGATAAAGGGGTTAGAGGGGAGAGTCTGCGCAGTGGAGTCTTTGATTCATTAGTTAAGCTAACTTGGCCCATAAAAAACCCTCGTTAAATAACTTTGGAATCAAGAAGGATTAAAGGGAGAAAAGCGGTGTTTTCCTGCGAAGCCTCGATGAGGGACTTTTTTTGTAAACAAGACCCACCGTCGCCCAATTTGGTTTGATCGGGGAGTGACCTTGGCGGATGGCAGACGAGACCGGTCCTGGGACACCAACAACCTGGTACGAAGCTCTCTCCCTCAACGCTTCCTAAGTTCAGATCTATTAAGTTAAGAATCTGTGTCAGGGAACGAGTAAATATAAAAATGGGAAAACTGGATAACTAGTTTCGGAAATGATATGACAGATTTAATAACAAATATATATATTTACAGATAGGTTAGCATAAAGGGAATGATTATAAACGAATATACATGAATTACATACATTACCCCAGGGTTTTCCTAATATCGAAGTTGATGATATATATATATACCGGGTGATCAAGAAATAACAGGAGGTGTTCGGAGCCCTGTAGCGTGTTATTTACTGGACGAAATAAAACAAAATTTCGTCACCATACACATTAAAGTATGCGGTTTCGATTTGTCAAGAAAAAAAATTAGTACCAAACAATGCCGATAGGGGAAATTCTGGCACTGCAAGCGCATAATATGTGAAAAAAGAATACATAACTGCCAATAGAAACAGTAAATAACAACACACCAAATACCAATGAAAAACGTTTATTATAGCAACCTACAAATTTGGCTCAAGGTGACACCTGCCTGATGTTCCACTAATTGCATGCGGTACACGAGGTTTTCGATGGTGGCTCGCAGCATATCGGCATTTATTCGTCTGACATGTAACGTTATTTGATCTTTTAAGGTCGGAATGTCAGGAACATGTCCTTGATACACAATGCTTTTCAGGTAGCCCCACAACCAGAAATCGCAAGGATTCAGATCAGGGGACCTCGGAGGCCAATTCATGGGAAATGCGCAAATGTTGATGCAGGACTTCCTCACCCGACGTCCGATGTGCGGTGGCACATCATCTTGCATGAAAATGATAGAATCGATACAATTTCTTTGCTGCAGATGAGGTATCACAAAGTTCTCGAGCATATCGGCATACCTGTCGGAATTGACAGAACAAGTCACTAGTGAATTTCTACCAACTTCTTCATAAAAGAATGGGCCGATGATAAAAGAAGCAGTGAACCCACACCAAACTGTGACTTTCGGCGAATGTAAGGGGATCTCTTGACCAACATGTGGATTTGTATCAGCCCAAATACGGCAGTTGTGTGTGTTGATATCACCGTGCACATGGAAGTGAGTTTCATCGCTCCATAATACCCGCCATGCCACTTGTCATCCACTTCCAATCGTGCCAAAAATCTCAAAGCAAACTCTAATCGGGTATTTCTGTCCCCTGAGAGCAATTCTTGAATGGGTGTTATCTTATACGGATAAAATTTCAGGATCTTATGCAATATCTTCTGCACCATCGACATTGGGATATCTGTTTGTAGTGATATTAAACGTGCACAGCTGGTACCCTGCTTATTAGATATCGCCTGATCCTGAACGGCAGTTGCAACTTCTTCAACTTATTCCTGCTTGATATGTTTACGTCCTCGGCCTGGTTGCACACCAAGAGTTCCTGTTCTTTCAAATTTTTCAACCATTCTTCATAAGTTAGTTATGGTCATCGGTCCTCTACGTAACTGTTTTAACCGCTGGTATTCACGGAGAGCAACATTGGCATTTTCATCCCACTGATAAAACAGCTTGACTAATAAGGCACGATCACATAGTGACAATGCCATCGATGCACGACTTCTTGCAGAATGACTAGAATTCCCGCAACCCCTCCTTTTATCCTCGAAATCGTGTCACAAATTACCCGTACATGCAAATTTCATGATGCATTTTTCGACCGCAGCACCAGAATTTCCCCTATCGGCATTGTTTGGTACTAATTTTTTTTTCTTGACAAATTAAAACCGCATGCTTTAATGTGCATGGTGGCCAAATTTTGTTCTTTTTTGTCCAGTACATAACACGCTACAGGGCTCCGAACACCTCCTGTTATTTCTTGATCACCAGGTATATGTAACACAACACTAATGATTAGTATGAGATTATGCATTTGAAATCCAAACACAGATGACAGTCAATGGAGCAGCATTTCCATGCACCTGTATTGTTCATAGTTCACACCTAAACAACTCGTGGCAGTTCTCTGGAGTCCAGTGCAGTCTAGCGTTTTATTCGTACTTTTGATTCGTGATTCGAAGAGTGTCCAGCTGGATACAGTCAGCCTGGATGGAGATTTTGCTACCTTCGGTAACACACTTAGCTGCAATGCAGTTCTTGGAAACGTATTTCACTGGGGAAATGCTTTGTTTTTGTAGGCCCGGAGCCTGAAGAACGCTCAATGAGATCTCCGGGAATACAAGGCGTTTGCAGAAGCCCTCTTCCTAGTGGACATTAAGTGGAGTCGGCCTTCCTTTCTGTAGCAGTGGGCATCCGAAGGCGGCGGAAAAGGCTGACCGTCCGTCTTCATCCATTGCATTACTCCTGCCTTGAGTCCCACTCCGCACACTGTTTTCATATCCCTCTCTCTCATGTGACATCACTTGGGTGGGTGGCCGTTAGGGTGTCGGTGGTGCCGGCTAGTCTATAAAACATCTGTTCTCAGATTGAGATGCGGAGAGACAAAGAAATAGCGAAGGAGTGAGGTCAGGAGGTTTACTGAGAAGCCATTAATGTTGGCTCTCAAAAGGAAAAGTAAACAAAATGGATTCAACTGGGAAAGGAGGTTCAAGAGGGCACCAAGGCAACCTGGAGAACATCAGATTGACGAAACAAAGGCATAGAGATTTAAAGTAAAGAAAATGAAAATGAAAATAAACGAAAGGGTTAGGAGGTGGTGGAGGGATGTAACAACCTCGTGCGTTACAAATTGTATAACTTGATAGCAGTACTAAATCTATGGTAATAGATTTAATGTCTGTTGTAGGTTCACTTAATTTTTTAATGTATGGCACACGTTGAATAAAACATATTCTGGATTATTTGAAATTTTGTTTATCCAAAACGAGTGCGATCCCATCAAATTCAGATAAATGAGTTTTTAGTGTATAAATAACAAAGCTTATTACTATACCTACTATATTTCTATTATTGCTATTTACATTCATTATTAGTCTCATTCAACCTTAGTGTTGCTTGTTAGATTTATTTTGTTTCACAATAGAGTACAGTAAGATAATATAGAATCTTTATTGCCTTTTTCTGCACTTGTCACTAGCAGACCATCGTTGAATCCTTATTTAATTTTTATTCATTTCTCAAGTGATTCTTTCATTAGATTTGCTGACTAGCGTTTCATTCACCATGGCTGCCTAACTTTGCTTCCCCTCAATGCCAATAGGTGCTGCTCTTGTCAAGGGTGTGAAGACCTTTTGCCTTCCTAACAACAATTTCTTCCTGCAGCAATAGATTGTACCTCATAGTTGTTTATTCGAAATTATGTGTCAGTTATCACCAGATGGTCACATGACGTCTATACACATAAGCAATTAGAAATAGTACTAGTGGTCCTCTTCTTACTGTTTCTCTCCTTATAGGCTCATCTTTTATTTCTCTTCTAAGAAACATTTGTGATATATTTGCTTTGCAATAATTTTTCAGTCAGAATCAAATAATTTTGATCAGATTTAAAAAAAAAATGAATTCAATGGAATATTTCAATTTCTCTTTATTTTAATACACACATTAAGCCTCCTTGTTAAATGGAATATTTTATTTAGTAGGTCCAGTACAAGCCATGTTAAATAAAAAAATGCCTCATACCAGATAATCTTAATTGTTATTCTTTCTGTTCTGTTTTGGTGGTGATAGAATAGCTTGGCAGCAGAATGTTCTCTTTTTTTAGTTTACAAAAGGTTAATTCTTAACTAAGAATATTGCTTAGATAATAATTTCAAAAATAGACTCCTCCCTCCTTTAGAACATTCTTGATTAGAACTGGGAAACATTTTAGGCAAATGATTTTAGAGATTCTTTCCCATTTGTTAAAATTCAATTATAAAAACAGAACTTACAATAATATTTGAATGCTTTGATATTTACATACATTATCCATAAATAACTTACTTTAATTTCTTCAACAGTGATTCAAAACAGAATTGTGAAGAAACAAAACATCAATCAGCTGATGAATTAACAAATAATGAAAAAGCATTTTCCCAAAATAAAAAGGCACCAATTTTGAAGAAGACATTTTATCAAATTGAAAATTTTCCTAAACTTGCTCGGCACTACTTGGGACCTATTGTACGAGAAAAGGTAATTAGAGTCTTTCAAGTATATAAATATATAAATGTGCATTTGAAATATATTTATTGATAGACATTTTTACATAATCATCTAATCTTTAAATGTATATTTCTTCCTTATATTTAATTTGATTGAGATAAATACTTCAACTAAAAATTTACAGTAATTAATTAGGATTGATCTATCTGTACTTCCAATATAAAAATCATTACAATCTCTACATTTTAAAACATATATGACTCCATTTTGCGTAAATCTTTAAATTCCTTGTTAACAATCTTTTCCTTAAATAATTTATTATCTTTGTAATAAACAACCTTCACTTCATTTGCTTTACAGACTTCTTTAACATTCCTGTTTAAATTAATTCCAATAGGTAATTTAATAAATTTGTAATTATAACCTTTTTGAACATTACCTCCTTTATTTTTATCTAATTTAGATTTGTTTTTGAAAAAGCTATTAAACATTGATATGATAAATGCCTCAGGATATTCGTTAATCAATAATTTATTCTTTACATCTAATATTTTATTTTTCCATAATTTTTTGTCCTCTGTGTAGTCAGTATTCCTCTTTAAGTTATTACAAACAGTAGCCTTCTTTGTGGACAAATTATAATTAGAGTTAAAATTTAATATATGTTTACTCTGAAATTTCTTACTGTAATGTTCAAATGTCAAACCCTTATTTTTCATTATTAATTAGGATATCTAAAAATGGTAATTTTCCATCTTCTTTTTCCAATGTAAAAATTAAATCTTTATGGTATGAATTAACAATTTTCAAGGTTTTTTACACATGTTAATTCATATCAATGAATCAACAAATATCATATCAATGTTTAATAGTTTTTTCAAAAACAAATCTAAATTAGATAAAAATAAAGGAAGTGATATTCATAAAGATCATAATTACAAATTTATTAAATTATCTATTGGAAATAATTTAAACAGGAATGTTAAGGAGGTTTGTAAAGCAAATGAAGTGAAGGTTGTTTATTACAAAGGTAATAAATTATTTAAGAAGAAAAAGATTGTTAACAAAGAATTTAAAGATTTATGCAAGATGGGAATCATATATCTTTTAAAATGTAGAGATTGTAATGATTTTTATATTGGAAGTACAGGCAGATCATTACAAGAATGTGTACAGGAGCACTTAAGAGCATAAAGAAGTAATAGGAAAGAGGTATCAGAATGGGCAGACCATTGTATGAGAAATAACCATAATCCAGATCCCATTATAGAAATTTTATATGAATTACAGGAAGAATCAGAAAGATTAATTTGAGAATCTTGCTTCATTAATTGCAGTCATTGTATAAACAAAGATAAATCGTGAAAAGTAAACGAGATTTCATTGGGTATTTTCAAAAAGTTTATGAACAATAATATAAAATTCAAAAAATTACTGAATTTGGTGTAAATCTGTTTTGAATTATTTATATTGTTTTTATTCATTTTGTTTTTGTTTTGCACGTTTGTATTATGTCATGTTCATTTAATGTTTTATTTATTATTATTCATATATGATTTTGTATTGGTTGAGAAAAGAAGATTTTTGTTTCTTTATGTGTGTTTTTAAAGAAGTCTTGAAAAAGTTCTTTGTTTAAAAGAATGAAATATTGGTGAAAAGCAATATTTTTATGTTGAATATGGAAGATTTATGATTGATTGAAATCTTTGCATTGCAAAACTCGAAGGATTGGCTTTGAGTTTTGCCCGTTCGATATATATATATTGTGCCGGAACAGGGTAGTGGCGCGGAACAACTGTAACGGTTGGGCGCCAATCAAATTATTATCCGATAAATTTTTATATCTTCCCTTAGGAGCTGATACACGCCTTGCACTGCCTGTCACACCCCAATTTAACTAACTCAGCTCCCCTTGAGGCACAGTTGTCACGCTGAACTGGTTGTTGTACAAAGAAAGGCTCACACGGTCTTATACGATAAACTGAACTCCATTTATCTTTATTACAGTAAATGATAAACACAATGCTCCTTGATTGGAGACTAATAATTGTCAAACTGCGAAAACCATACTTTCAATCCTTGCTATTCCCTAAACTACACAATTTAACTTCTCAAAGCCCCGCACTAAGTCGCACAAATTAATATTCGAAGCACTTCACTAGTTCGCTGAGTTGCACTAAACGCTAATTCGACGCACTACTTAAAATTCACTGAGTTTCACAAATTCACTAGTTGCACTAAATTAATATTTGAGGCACAAGCTAAAATTCACGGACACTTGGCTCATAGCACCATCCAGGCGGGTTTATATCATACTAACCTGTTCTATTATACCGTTGAAGCCTGTTCAGTAACGATGTTTTAATTGCAATAACTATCCTCCTTGGTGGGAATAGGCTATCCTCCTTGGTGCCTTTTGCTAAGCTATCTGAGTTAACACTCCCTGACTACCATTATGCTGACCTTGTCGTGCATAATGTCCTGGATCAGCCATGGCTGAGAGCTGGAAGAACCAGCCTGAAGAGCGGCCAAGCGAACATAGATCAGAGAACAGAGAGCGACTATCTCCAAACATCGGTTAAAAAACCTTCGAATGGTGCGCCAAAATGCGTCGCAACACTGACTGCCCAATGAGGGAACGGAGAATCGATTATTACCAAATATGGCTGTGTGACATCACACTAAGACAGAGCTTCTAATAAACCAATGAAAATTATTACAATTACACGACTCCTTATTTGGTCAAAGCATGTCATGGAAAAATCCAATAATGACCGGAAACACCAGATGTGAATGACTCATCAACACCTGCATTGAAGCATTCGCTATCTTAACATTAAAGAAATCAATTAAATTTTTAAAAACAAAAACCTTTACATTTTCTAGCCTAGCCTAATATTTCTCGCAATTTGACAAAAATAAATTATTTAACATAAAAATTCTTTTTTTATATTTTTTTTCTTTTTTTTAACACAAATACAATTCTAAACTTATAAACTATTTACATTTATTTATTATTAAAATATGAGTATCGTCACAATCTTATATTATAAAAGCGTTATTCTGTCTGTCATAAGACTTTACGTTTTTTCAATTTTGGGACCAAACTATAAGAGATAGATTGGTCATGTAAATGGATAAAATGTAGATCTTTTTAAGACAAACAAAATGCTACAAAAATCTTTCGAAAAAAGTTTTGGTTTCCAAGATGGCGCCTTTTAAAGGGTCAAATTTTGACTTTTTCTTAATTTAAACGAATAGTATAAAAGATGGAAGAGAACATTATATTGAGAAAATGTTGGTATTTGAAAGTTCTATCGAACGATGTATCACTTATTCACAAACGCTTCAGCGTTTCCAAGATACATGCAAAAATGTGAATTTTCGGTGTGTGACGCCAACCCGCAATACATCCGAGTTATTCGGAGAAGCCACAATGGGCTGGGAAGTTATATATTCTCCGACGATCGCAACATTAATTTGCTAAATAAATAAAGTTTGTTTTTTGAAAGCTATTTATGAAAGGGTTCCGGAGCGAAGTGATGGTACCCGGCTATTATTATTATATATTATAAAAACATATATTATAAAATCGTTATTCTGTCTGTCATTCTGTAAGCAAAATGTTAAATTACAAATTACTAAAATGTTATTAAAATAGAGAATCTATTCATAAAAAATGAAAATATATTAAACAACTGTCCAACTATACTGATTGGCGTCGTATATATAAATATTTTCGAAATGAATAAAAACAATGCAGTACAGAAATACGTAAAACTTATGTGCAATAATGGTTTCAAAAATCGTCTTTACGGAACAACAAGAAACAACTGTACAATTCATGGAAATACGAAAAGAAATATAGATCATATTTTCATAAATAAACATGATATCAAAACACCAGGAATAATATGTAACAAACAAATCGGATAAGAGTTGAAAATGAGAAAATAACAGATCCAAATGTAATCTATAAAGAACTAATCAATGATGTTAAGAAAACAAAATTCCTGAAAATCTACATATATAAAAAGAAAAGTCCTGACTCACTCACTGACTGACTCATCAACGCCCACCCCAAACCCTTGGACCTAGAAAGCTGAAATTTTACACAGAGGTTTCCTTTGTGATGTAGACAAGGAATAAGGCCGGATTTTTCGAAATTCTTACGGGATAGGGAATAATCTGGCAAACTGACGATGAAGTGTATGGCGGCAACCCCAGGTGTGTGGCACCAACCCGCAATATACCTGAGTTAAGTGGAGAAGGCCACAATGGGCTTGGAAGTCGTATATTCTCCGATCTCAATATTAATTTGCTAAATAAAAATAGTTTTTTTTAATGCTATAGATGCAAGGGTTCCGGAGCGAAGCGACGGTACCCGGCTAGTATATATATATTGAAACATGCGCTACAATTTATCAAACAAGACAAACAAAGGTAAAGGAATAGGTTTGTGCTTATCGAAGTGGAACTAAAAAAAATTCAGAATGGGCAGATCATTGTCTCGAACAAGATCATAACCCAGACCCTGTAGTACATTTGATTAACAATGTTAAAGACGAGTATAAAAGATTCGCCTTGGAGTCTTGTTTGATAAATTGTAGCAAATGTTTCAATAAAAATAAGTCTCTAAGGGTTAACAAAGTTTCTTTAAATGTATTGATGTCATTGATGCAAAACAAAAGATTGAAAGGCATTTTAAAACTTAATTGATTTTATTCACATGTTTATTCACCAGTCTTTATTTGTTTTGATTGCAAAATTAGTTTTTTATTGTTAATTTCACGTTGTAGGGTCTCGTTAAAGAGATTTTGTTAGGAGCTTGGTTTGTTAGGATTGAGAAAAAAAGGTTTTTCTCCTTCCTTTATATTTATTTTTTCGTTATTTAATTTATAAAAAGAGATCTCGATAAAGTCTTCGCTATCAAAGACGAACTATCAAAGTTTCATTTGATGAATTTTGGATTTAAATTTATTAGTTTTCTTAGATGATAATGAAGATATAGAGATGGTCGTATAATTTAAATCTTGTTTTCTATAGAAAAAGTTAATTTTTGTGTTTTACTTTTCTTTGTTGTTTTAAATTTCTAAAATCTATAAAAGAAAAGCAGAAGTTCCGGAATTTTGTAAATTATAATATCTGTTATATCAAAAATATTTTTCGCATATTTTGTTTGCTAAAAATTGATTATTTATTTCAAATACTTATTTTTAAATCATCTAAATCTAATTACTTTTAATTAAAGGAAACCTTATATAAATTTAATTTATAATAGAAACATCAATTGCTTAAGGAATTATTTATTTCAGTTCCTTTTCTATGAAATTTTTATAATCTTGGCACTATTTCTCCACAAACACCAAAAAATTTCAAATATAAAAGATCGATAATCTCTTCTCCGTAAATAGAGAAACAAAAGATATAGACTTAATTAGTATAAATTTCACAATTTGAATTCTAGGAAGTATGTAATTATGTAATTTTATAAATACGTTACTAATTCATCGTTTCTATAAATTGTGTCTTCCATTTGAAATACCATTAGACTCTTGTGAGATTTTGAAGAACTGATGTTTCGTATGAAATCACTCTGGTTATGAGTCTTATTATTCATTATGATGATAATCTAATAGAGCTTTGCATAAACATCATCCAGTTCACCTTGTGATCTGCGACGACTTTTGGATATACTTATTTATAACAATTTTTGTTATTTATTTAAACAAAATTGCAGTAGTTAAAAATTAAGAATAAAATTTTGTGATATTTTGTTCAATATATGCATTTTTCAACAAAACAACAAAGGTAAGTAGTCTTTGAGCAATTCTAAAAGTAGGTATCTCAAAACAAAAACAGAAACTCAATTAACTGTTTGGTAATTTATGTCCGTAATTGTTTGTCCTAAGGAAGAAAGTTTACTAGTGTTTTGATAAAAAAAAGTTTGTGAATAAAATCTGCATCCTGAAGATGAATGAAGTAAGCATTGATTTCAGACTGACAAACATTTGGAAAGTATTTTGAAGATCTCCACTTCAAATATGATTCTGAATTTGATAAGTTTAATGCTGAAAACAGATGTAATAGCTTTGTTAGGTTTGAAGGTGTATAAGAGAAACATAGAAACTTTCTTTAAATGGAATTAAAAATGATTATTGATTTATTGTATTTAAAAAGAAGATCTATTGAAAAGCACTTTTCCTTAGCACAGTTCAATCTTGCTACAGTTTTGCAGACCTGAGTGTAATAGATAGGATAAAATTATTACTACCAGTAGCTTTAAGCTTAATGAATCAAATTATAGTTAAGGAAAGTATTTTAAAAGAAAGTCAGTCACATATTGCTGTATTTTTTTTTTTACATATTGGGAACTGTTGGTCAAAATACACTTGATAGCTAGCTCTGTATTTGTGACAGCATGGACAGCTTTTGATAGAAGCCTTCTTATAACGATTTTGCTGCCTTTCAATAAAAGAAGTAATCGGCTAATGAAAAGTAGAAATTAATCTAAAATAATTTCTGAAGTACAGTATAAAGAAGATAGAAGTGAATCACTGCAGAAGCAGATCTCTGGAATGGAAATTACTTCTTCAGACAAGTGTCATGATTCACCCACACCTTTTTCAAATGATTTTGGCTTTGCTACCTGTGTGTTAATAAGGGAGATTCTTGGACTTCTAACTTACCTTCTCGTTCTGTGGGTGATCACAGGAGTTTTCTGTACTGCCTATTAAATTACTCCTATTTTTTATCTCCGTAATTTATTTTGTTAAGTAAGAAATGTGAGTTGGCACGATTCCTCAAACTTTCTTATACATTCCTGGGCAGTAACAGCTTTTTCAGACAACAGATATCAGCACTGTACTTGTGAAGAAAATGGCTGACGTTGGCATGAGTTAAAACAGAGTTGTAATTGAATTCCTCAATGAGGAAATTCTGATTTGCATCCATGAATGGTTGAAGAATGTTTTTGGGGATGCAATTGTGGACGTGAACAGTATTCGACGATGGGTATGGTGCTGTGGCGAAGCAGAAGAATTGTCAGGCCATCCGCGCACTACAGTAACTGAACAGAACACCGACGAATCAATGACATCATTCGAGGTGACCTCCAGGTATGAACAGATGAACACTGTTCTGTGGTATCCATTGGTAAGGGCATTGTGATGACCATTATTGGTGGGTTATTCAAAGATTTGTGCATAGTGGGTGGTCAGAATGTTGTCACAAAATAAAAAAGATGAAAAGCCATTGTCACCGATTTCTAGCACCATCACGAGATGAGAAGAGAGGAATTTTTAGGGAATATTGTGATGGGTGATGAGACGTGGGTCCATTTCTTTGAACCTGAATTCAAGAGACAGTTGATGGAATGACTTCACAAAACGTCACCAAATTTTTTTTTTCTAAAAATGCACCATCCGCAGAGAAAATTATGGCCTTTTATCTTTTGGGATGCGAAAGGTGTCATTCTTATGGACTTCCTGGAGCAAGGAACTGCAATAAATTCTGACTGATACATTGCCATACTGAAGAAGCTTAGAGCTCATCTTTGATTAGTTCGTTCATCAAAAAAACTGTCAGATTAGTGGTAAGGTGTGGGTTCTGAAAGAGTGGAAGCGCAAGCCTGTAAAATGTATAATCACTAAAACAAAATAGTGGAACAAAAAACATACTGGAATTATATCGTTTTATAATTACTCTCTCATGATTAAAATATTTTAGATCACTTTAATAACTAATTACAAAAAAAAGTTAAAAAGTTATCAAATATTTATCCTACCTTACTTCCTTGTATTTTTCATTTGATTTGTTTCTTTCTTGCAAAGATATCAATTAATAATGCCTACATCATCATAAAATGATGGCCTTATGTGTAGCTTTGCAATCTTTTCAATATTTGCTAATGCCGTGTTTGACCTCATAAAAATAATTTAGTAAATAATTAATTTTAGGTTTTTCTTCTGATCTGTAACAATATGTTTCTTAAATTCATTATTTATTTTACTTTCCATCGATTGAATGTTTTTGCCTCAAATTAAGAATATTCTTAACTTTCGAAAGTTATCACATTGAATCTTGTTATATCAAAATTCCAAACAAATACAAACTTCATCAACATGTCTTCAATATTTCGTCCTATTTTTCAAGGACTTTCTCAAGATCCTTAATATTGAAGACATGTTGATGAAGTTTGTATTTGTTTGGAATTTTAAATGATAATGAAGATAAAGATATGGTTCTTGTTATATCAAATTTGAAAAAGCATTTTTGGAAACTGTTTAATCCTCTCAGTTAAATTACAGAAAATAATTGTCCGTTAAATTCCAATGTATATCTTAGATCAAAAAATTATTGAAGCTGTAGTAAAAAGTATAAATAAAATAAAATTGTAAGTTAATGGTAAAAATATAAAATTCAAAATTTTTATTCATTTTTTTTTTTTTTTCAAAAGTAAGGAGTAACATACAATGTAAAGCAAAATAAAGAATTAAAAATGTATATTTTCGGTAACATTATTTTTTAATTAATCAATATTAACTTGTATTTTTAGAACTAAATATCTTATTTTTATAATTCTCCTGCTTAATTACTTTATTTATTTATTTATTTATTTATTTGAATAAAATGACCAAACTTCAGAATACATTGATTCGTATTCTTCATCATTTATGGTGTGTGCGGCTGGTTCTCGACCTAAGTAATTAAGTAATTAACTAAAATTACCGCCACAACACACGTGAATTTAGCTCCAGGCCAAATTCTTTTTGGGGTTTGGGTCTTAATGGGATCTCTAAAGCATTAAACAAAAAAAAATACGAAGAATCCTTTTAACAATCAATAATATTTATTTTATAATAACAAATATTATAATAAATATAATCCACTCCCAGTTTAGAGGAACTGGGAGTGGATCCATACATAGTGAACTGGATAAAAGAAATATATAGGGTGAACCGATGTAGAGTAAGAACCACAGAAGGGCCAACTGGTTGGTTTGAAATTCAGAGAGGATTAAAGCAGGGGAGTGTTTTGTCGCCAATGCTGTTCAATATAATAATGGAATGGGTAGGAAGAAAGGTTAAGGAAAACCTACAAAAACAGAGTAAAGACACAAAGCATATGATATTCGCAGATGACATTGTAATATGGGGTGAGAAAATTGTTGACGTACAGAGGGAATTGGATGAATGGACTCTACAACTGAAACTAGTGGATCTTGAAGTTAGCGAAGAGAAAAGTGAAGTGATGGTGGTGGGACGGAACAAAAACCTGGAAAGGGATATCTGCATAAACAACAAGGCATTGAAGATCACAGATAGTTTTACTTACCTAGGGGCCGAAATAACAAGTGATGGTAAAGTGGAGCATGAAATCACAAGACGGTTGGAGAAAGGGGGAAAGCTATACCAGGGAGTGAGACACCTGATATGGGATAAGAAAGTCCCAAGGAAGGCAAAAGAAATAATCTATAAAATGTATTACGGGCCTATAGTCACCTATGCAGCGGAGACATGGGTGCTGAACGCTAGAGACTGGAGTAGACTTCAAGCTGGGGAGATGAAATTTCTTAGAGGTATAGTAGGAAAGACTCGATTAGACGGAATGAGGATATCCGGGAGGAGTTGGGGGTAAAAAGTTTGAGGAAAAAGGTGGAAGAGGGAAGACTGAGGTGGTTCGGACACGTGAAAAGAATGGAAGATGGTAGGACTCCTAAGGTCTGGCATGAGTTAAAAGAAGGAGGGAAGAGACCACGAGGGAGACCACGTAAGCGATGGCTGGATGATGTGAAGCACAGCCTGGAAGAGAGAGGCATTCCATGGGAAAGAATATGTAGAGAAGAGGCTTGGAAGAACAGGGAGAGGTGGAGAGGCTTAGTTAATTCCTAGACCCACAGTTGGTGGAACAGGAAAGGATATGTATATATGTATGTATGTAAATATTATAATAACAAATATTATAAAATAATATTATTTTATAATAATGTAATACTTTATTTACAATAGCAAAAAAAAAATAAAATATAAATAATGACGTTCATGTTATTACAATCAGGTCTTAAAATTGAAGATAAATCTTAAATTGAAATAATAATTAGAATTTACAAAACTAAGTTACTATTACTAACGAAAGTAATAAAGATTTCGTACAGTCTAATCCAGAAATTTTACAGGATGATCTGTATAAATAAAATAAATCCCAATAAAAAAAAATTATTAATCACAGAATTAATATACTCAATTTAAAGAATGTAATGAAGTATCAGTCCAGTCAAATTCACAGTCAATCCAAAGAATCTAAACAGATTATATCAATTCCCTGCTTTCCAATATCAAACTAAAACAAAAATCATTACTCAAAGCAAAAAAAAAAAACTATTATTTCCTTGATCCAACTTGATTCTGATGGAAATAGCTCAAATTTTCTTTTTACTGAATGGGCTGCACCACGATGTCAAATAAACGGCTCCTATCCTTTGATAACGATTCTTACTTTCAATAATTTCTTCCATTATTTCTAAACAATATTCTCATAACAGTTTTCTCTTAACAATTCTCTAAACAATCCTTTTAAACAATGCTCACAACCACAGTGACGAGTATTTCTGAATTTTCATTGTGGCAAATCAAAATAAATCAGCAGATATCTACCTTCCTATGACTTCATCTTAAGGTAATCGCAGGTTCTTCAATCATGTGGTCAGCCCTCAATATAATTTTAGTGTGCGAACATACTTACCTGTAATTTTTCTACTTACCACCCAGTATCATAGTTGATCAACGGAAATATGAATTGGTGATAGATTGTCCAAATCCCACACTGACCTCCACCAGAAATCGAAGAGGAACCTCATCACAGTAGCTTAGGAGTAATGTCTGACCATTCATTCGTCCGGGAGGAGAGAGAGCGATAAAGCACGCGGGTCCCCTTTTTAAAGACCCCTCCAACCCAAAAAAAACGCATATCGATTGGCTGAAAAATATGACTTCCGACTCCGTACGGGAATGAACTGAAACTACAAGAACAAAGGGTTTTGAATTCAAAGTTCAAGGTGAGGGGGCAATACCTTGACCTACCCCAAACTCAACAGGGGGTCCTAACTTCCGGGCACCCGTAACCTTGAGTTTTTTTCCAAATACAAAGGGTTAAAAAAAAATTTGAATACAATAAAATATAATTCTTTCTTAGGCACAAATACATATTCAAGCACTCATGATTATTTTGCTATATTTTGAAATATCAAAAGAAATGATTTGATCTAAAAAAAAATTTTTGTTATACTATAAAACACATCTCATTCATAAACAAATTATAAGGTATTTTTACTCAGAAAAGACAATTGCTGCTCTGTTCCGAGCTTTTCTTATTAATAATTTATACATTACAAAACAAATTAATTAAAATAGACGAACCTTACAGAACATTAGGTTTTCAATGCATTTTCAATAAAGATATTGTAGCTATTTTTAATAAGAGTACAGGTAACTGGATGTACAATTCAATACTATCAATATATTAACACAATAATCCACAGCAATAGATACTTTGATTCCAAGATCTCTCTTTAATTATAAAATATGACCCTGTCAGTTTTAAATACATTATAAACACAATTGATTTTAACAACAATACTTGTGCTGGTCACAATGGTAATTATTTCATTTGACACAAAAGGTAATTTTGTTTTTAATTAAAAGACCTATTTTTCATTGATTTCTCATGTGCTTCCATATCTGACAAAGCCTTCTGAAGATAGCAAGCAAGCAATTTAATTTTATTTATTTTATTTATACAAAATATGTAAATGGATAAAATGTTTATCAAACTATTTACATTTTTTATTTTCAAAAGAAAATTATAATTTGAAAAATTAATAAAGAAAAAGTATAACATTTTAACTATGAACAAAAAACGTATCACATACCAAAAATTTTAACAGTAAATTACAATAATAAACCAATCAGATAAAACTAAAACACAAAACAGTAAAAATATTAGTTAACAAAGGAATTTCATGTTTTTGATTTAATAATTTATTATTGAATTTTTAACGCTTCTTTTATTTGTGGTTTTTTACTCTTTATTTAAAATTTCAATCTGATTCCAATTAATTTCATGATTCGGAAAATTTTGTTTGTGACCTTCTTTAGTTTTTTTCTTGATGAATAAACTGTAAATTTAGAATATGGGTAATTTATGATTTTTATTTATTTTAATGTTCTGAAATTTTATAAATAAATAAATATGTAAATAAATATCTTCATAAAAACAAAATCTTTTTATTTTTAACAATATAAAGTTTCATATATTGTTAAACTTCTTATACTATCATTTGGAACTGGTCTTATTTTGCTATTCGTAGAAACATTAATTTTTAAAGTTAGGCCTAATTTCTTGGATTTATGTCTATATAGTATTTTTAACATAAAAAGAAATAACTAAATACTTGAATATTCCTACCGTTTTCAAAGACTTAATCTTCCCAAAGTGCTACTGAAATAGATTTAAGTAATTTCCTGTAGAAATAAAGTTTTTTGTTGTTAAAAAAAAAAAAATCAGCTTTTATAAAAAACCGTGTGTAAGACAGCATTTTGACTGCTGTGAGATGCCAGAGGAGATTTCCTTGCTTTGTAGAGAATGCATTGGCAAATAGTCATTCAAGAAGAAGACGAATGATGATTCCGAAATACATATAAAAACAAAAATTTATAGTAACTATAATAAATGACATTCTTCTATAACAAAGAGTATTATTCTAAAACAAGAAATATTATTTAATTGTGATAATGTAAATAATTCTTCAAAATTTAAAGGTAAGCTCCTCCATGGACACTTCGTCACTGAGGCAGATGTTCTTTTGTATAGTAATGCCAGACCATACACCACTGCATGTGCACCACTGAACCGATTGCAAAATTTATATGGACAGTCTCACCACCTCCACCATATGTCCCGATTTCGCACCTTCAGACTTGTTTGGACCACTAAAAGAAGGTCTTCGCGGACATCATTTAGAAAATAACGAGTCTCTGAAAAATGTAGTGAGCCAGTGGCTGAGGAGTAAGGACAGCAATTTCTACCATGTTGGGATACATGCCCTTGTGCAAAGGTGGATAAAAAAATGTTTAAAAGGAAAGAGATTATATTGACAAGTAACAAATACATAAAGTTGTGACTACATTCTATATAAATTTTAATCTGTTTTTCTTGTAAATTACAAGAAATGAAAAAAAACTTTCTGACTGCCCCTCATACTTTTGCTATAAATATTATAGCATTAATATTATATGAAACAATAATGATGATTAAAAATTTTGACTAAAAATAGTTTGTTAAAAAAATACCAAGTTCTATTAAATTCAGTTCCATATTTTATGAGAGTGTTGCTACCTTCAGTTTAGTCTTTGGTATTTGTAGATTCATTCTAGGGGCCAATTTAGATAAAAGCAAAAACTGATATATGAAGAACTGAAGAAGAATGTATTGATTAGTATTAAGTTTCATGAGTCAAATACTTAAAGATGGGTTTAATGTTTCTTTTAATTAACTTTTTGACCAAACTACTGTGATTGAAACTAATCATTTATGCTAGATTTTAGATTTCAGAGTTTGCTGATTAAGATGAATAGTAAAACACTATTTAATTATATTTACAGTTGTATTAAATAAAGTGAATCAAGAACAAAGGACTGATCAACATCTTATTTCATATTATATTTTATCTAGATTTGATTATGTGTTGGTTTTGGTAGGTATGTTAATCTGAATTCTGAGGTCATTGAGGAATTACTCACTGATCAATAGAAATGTCATCTTATTAGTCAAAATTCAGAGGTTTTCAAAATTTCTTGGTTAAGGGCACCATTAGGGTCCCAATGTTTTTTTGACCACCCTCGATGTCAAATAAAATGCCTAACAATTCTGTTGATTAAGCAGTTAAGTTCAAGCAACTTTAATTGTTTATGTTCTAACATTTTGATAGTCATTTGCAAAGAATAGGACACATAAATTTGGAAAAAAAAAAAAAAATAGTTTTATTTTATCCTATGAAATTCTGAATTTCCTGCAACAATCTCGTGATTTTGCTGCCATAAACACAGAGGGCTAATTTCATGTAAATGTCGACCTATGGACTAATTTTAAAATGTTATAAAAATGTATTTATTTTGTTTTAAGCATATTGACAAAGGTTCATATTTTATAAAAAATGTGTTTTTTTTTTTTTATATTTTTTAAATGAAAAAGTATTTGGAAAAAATTTAATTACGACTCATTTCATATTCACAGTATTAGCTCTACCTAAGTCAAATTTCCTTCATTCCCCAAACTTGAATTTTTAAATATAACTCTAATTTTCATTACTTTTATTTAAGTAGCACATGTTTCCTTTCTAATAAAGAAAAAAAATATTAATTTTTATCAAAATAATTCTCTAGTAATACTGAAGAACGGAAAACATTTGATAAGTCATGTCTGTCACCAAAAAAATAGTTTTTTTTTTTTATTTTTAAAAAAAACTATTGATACAAAATGCTTGCTACTTCATTTTCTCTTTTAATATGTCAAAATAAGATATTCATTCAAAATTTATTAAAAGGGTTTAAACAGCAACTAAAATAATAGAGTTTTAAATTTGTCATGTCTGTCACAATTCTCTGTCAACGTAAAAAGAGCTCTACAAAATTACACATTATTTTTTTTATTTTAATACAAACACAAAGTTTTTATTTTGTATTTTTGATAATAGATGGCTCTGCTGTCACACCATACTCATTTGGGTGTTGGAAATTTATTGATTTCATTCTGTGTTTATTCTTAAAGCCAATCTGATCATTCTTCCACACATTTAAGGAATTGTTTTATCATCACCACTTACATCATTTTCATTGAATCAGATCATTTTCATTTTCATTGAATTTCATCACAGCACTTCAAGCAAAAATATACAATATTTGATATGACACTGAGCAGCATACCTACCAAGTGGAATTTCTCAGCCACATCTCATGGCAAAGGTTGCATTGATGGGATAGGTGGTACGGTTAAAAGAAGAATCAGGGATACAATAAAAGCTCGAAAAATTGATCCAACAACTTCCTTAAAGTTTTGCCACTGAGGCAATAAAAATATGTCCAAACATAAATATTCTACATGCTGCTTCCAAAGATGTGGAAAATAAAAAAAAAAAATGCTGGACGTCACTTGGAAGACAACAACTGGAGAAATTCACAGAATTCCAGGCACCAGAAAACTTCATTCCTTTCGATCATTCCAACCAGGTATTGTACAATGCAGCCTGACAAGTGGTAATCAAGAAATAAAAGAATTCAATTTTTACACAGGAATATTAATAGATGTCTCTAATAAAAATAACTCTTTACAACCTGTTGCAACTACATCAAGTGTTGGAAGTGCTAGCATTGGGCAATTGGTCCAAGCAGTGGCGTACCAACGCCTTTGGGGGCCCGGGGCGGGAGTTGTAGATGGGGTCCCCTAGACTTGCTTTTACAACCAAAAAAAAAAGGAAATCTTGTGTGGAGAGGGCCCCCTAGTCTTGCTTTTACAACCAAAAAAAAAAGGAAATAAGCTGCTTGGTGGGGCCCCCTAGGCTGGCTGATGAGGGCCCCTCCCAGGTGGGGGCCCAGGGCGGATCGCCCCCTCCCCTTTGCTATGCTACTGGGTCCAAGTAGTCTATGAAGGTGAAAAATTTCATGGAATAATATTAGACTGTTGTAGCGGCCAGCATCTCATAAAATGCTTAATTCCTACATTAACTGAAGGACAGTTCAAATTTGAAAATGAAAATGATGCTGTATTGTATACTACAGATAAAATTATTCAGAATATTGACATACCTACATTGATAAATTCACGTGGTTATTATAAATTATAATTCATGTATATATGTTTAAATTTCAATAAATGATTGAAATATAATGTGATTTTAAAAAATTATTATCATTTAGTTTATTCTTCTTCGATTTTTGAAAAGAATATTCAGAGCTGTCATGTCTGTCACAAGATAAAAAAATTACACACAAAAAAGTTACTTTTCAATTCTTATATAAAAAGACATGGCAATAGACGAAACCCATACTTATCCCATAAAAAAATCTCATAACTAAATATTCAGAAAATTCAGAGAGTTTTGAAGTTATGTAGAGGTCAAAAAAATATTTGTCCATTCTCCGTCATGTCTGTCACAGTGAGTTTTAAATTTTTTATTAAAAAAGTTTACAACTTAAAATTTGGAAACTTTAGTAAGTAATAGCTTAGACATAGACACTTTTGTAAAAAACAAAAAACATTCTTCAAATAATATTTTCTATATGAAATGTGCTCCATTGCATGTCTGATGTCATGTCTGTCACAAATGAAATTAACCAGAGGTGTAAGGCACACAGTTTGGAAATGATTTTCTCACAAAATTTTGATGTTTCTGTAGTAATTTTAAGGGAGCTGTTGAGATATTGCCGAAAGGTTTATTTCTTGTTAAGTATTCCTTATTAATTTCTCTCCTACACTTCGATGACTGACTGACTCCTGTTGTTAGATGGAGCATTTGTTCAGATGGATTGAAGACGGCTCTTTGATCTCAACAAACAGGATTACTGATAAAGCAATGTTTCCTAAGTGATTGAATACAACAATGCCATTTATACGAATCTCTTACGATTGGCATTGAAAATAAATAATAGACATTTTTTTTCTGTTAAAGTGAACTTATTTTTCTCATAAATTCTTCCTTTGGGCATTTGGTCTTTGTAGAAAAATGCATCTGATAACTTATATCTGTTTCATGATATCTGATGAGGAATCAAATGTTATAAATTCTATCTTTACTTATATACGCTGTTAAGAATATTAGCTTTGAAAATAGAAAATGAATTTCTGAAACCTAGAAAGTTAAAAGAAATTCTGTGCTCCCTACTTGAGAGTGGCTGTATCTTTTGAACACCTTATGGGTCCACCCCTGGCTTCATCAACAACTTAGTTGCCCAAGTCAATTGTGACTGATGTTAAGTGAAATTGTTAAGAGCAGTATAAACACAATCACTTTGAGTAAGACCCAAATCAAATCTTTCATAGAATGGAACAACTGTTGTTGATGAAAATACACTAACAACCACTTAGAATTATTAAATATCATTTAATACCTGTAATACCTGTACACAAACAGTTCAATGAGAGCTGAATCTTGGGTTTTTCATGACCAGTCAGTTCCGTACAAGATGACATTTATCACAAGAAATGCAAAACATCATCAGAACTGGTAAAAGCTCATTTTTCTTTGGATTTGAGGGGGTGTAAATGCATTTTCTGAAGATATCAATTGTACGGAAGATTGAAAAGACAGAGATTATGACATTGCAGTGATACATAGAGATAGGCATTGAGTGGTTGTGGGGCATCCTGCAGAATGATGAAGTTTATCTCTTTAGAACTAAACATTTAAACTGTTATATTTGGGCTGCAGAAACCTCCATATATTTCTTTACATTCGTCCAAGGTAATCATGTGAACTTACTTCTTACTTATTCATAGTTAATCAACCCAGAGCATCCAATGTTAATCAACCCCGATGTCTCTGATAAATCTCCTCCGCAATCATGTAAAAGGTTGACAACATTGTTTATTAAGTCTTGTTTCTGTAAATAAAGTCATCAAACTGGACTTGTACGGAAATTACACAGTGCTTTTAAGACATGTTAATGAGTAATGACATTTACATTCCATTTACCATATAAAAATTTATTTGTTTCTTTATTTTTAACATACTGCCTTGATATAATTATTAATTACTTTTATGCAACCTCCTCACATTGGACATCCTGTTGTTGTAGTTAGGATAAGGTTTCTTGAAGAAAAAACGAAAGCTGCTCATTTTCAGTTGCTCTTCAGACCTGATCATCATGAGGTTTGGCTGTAGAGTTATTCAAAGGGCACTGTGTATTGAAACTATATTCTTTACCTGACAGGCTTGAAGGACAGAATCTCTGAAGCATAACTTCAAATTACTTGTGCTCTTAGTTGAGAATGTGTTTGGTCAATCCGTTTTTAAGTGTTTCAAAAATGGTAAATATTTATTTTTTTATTTTTTGCAAATTGTTGTCCCTCTGTTCTATGAAGTATTGTAATCATGTTTTGTTGTCTTTCTGCAGATGGCTTTGAATAAGGAATCATTGTTGGGTTTGAATATCACTGTAACTAATGTCACGATTTTTTTTAGTCTTTTATTTATTTTTGTCCTTTTATTTT
>JAFIDM010000003.1:70803975-70822633 GCA_023159025.1 Thereuonema tuberculata
ACCTTTTATTAATAATTTCCCGCCAGTTGATAAGAGATCGCCTTGATCAATTAATTAAATTTTTTATTGTTAATATTTTTATATAAGTAATTTTTGTGCGTGACACTAAATAGTAGATTAGTTATCAGATTGTACTTGGAGAGATTAAGATTAATATAATGTAATTCTATCTGCCTAATCCTGTCTCTTCTTAAATCTTCTTCAATATAATCTAATTTAGTAATGGATATGGAATGGATAATCATTAAAATAAAACAGAAACTGAGTCAAAAGGAACAACATTAAAGAAATTCATTTTAAATTCTGCTCAAATTGAAAAGATCATTTTCTGGATATTTTCTCCAACCTTTTCAGTCTCAGTTCATTTGCTGAGATTTTGATTTTATAAAATGAAACGGGACCTTCTATTGTTCCATTGAAAGAAAAAAAAACATTACTAGTAAATGCTTTCTTTTTCTTTTTCCGTTCACAAGCAATCTATGGTTGATGAAAAGGTGTTGAGAGGTTTAAATATTTGATTCAAGCTAATAAATAGTATTTTATTATAAGCAATTTTTATTCATTAATTTAAACTTATTTTATTTTATTTTCAGTTTTATCCTATTTGTTTTATTCTGTATATCCTCTGACTTTATAATTTATTATGTTATTTTCTCTAAGACTATAGTTGGTCCTGAATTCGTGGTGAAGAGTTGCAAGCCTTCCTTATCTGTTGCGTTATGTAATGTTAAAGAAACCGACAAAGAATTACTGGTAAGAATTTATTTAGATTTAGTAGAGTCTATTCACAATTTACAGATGATTCTATCATTTATTAGATTTTTTTTTTATTTTCTTAAGAATTTAACTGTTGTAAAAAAATAAATATGAATCAGGGAAACTGCTAGAACTTGTATAATTTGTCTGGTTATAATTGTCATACAGTTATGTTTAATATGTGTATAATTTGTCATACAAAAACTTGTATGGTTTTTGTCTTTTTGTATATTAATTTAAATTGTATTTACAAAAATTACATTTCACGCATTCAGGTATTTAAATTATTTATACCAAAATGATAATGAAAGAGATAAATTATCAAAGAGAATGATCGAAAAAGCACCAGCCTAAGGGTTAAAAAGACAAGGGAGAAAGTTAATAAAACACTAAAGGAAAAAGAATTGTAGATGGCTGGAAAAACAGATTTTGAAATATTGAAAAAGAAGTTTTTTTGACAAATGAAGAGAATGATCGAGAAACAGATAAAGAAAAAAGTTTAAGAATCGTCCTAAATTAATGAAACTAGATAATTTTTACGAATTGTTAACATTCTAATTACGAAATAAATTTAGCCAACACCCGAGTCTAGGTTTAAAAATTATATGCATTTATTAAAAAAGAGACAATAAATACAACCGGTTTTTCCTATCAAAGATCTTTATCAAGACTGATCTCAGATCCTTTAACAGGATCGAAACTGGTTGTATTTCTTATCTCTTTCTTAATATATGTATATGATTTTTAAACCTAGACTCTTGTGTTGGCTAAATCTATTTCATAATTAACTGTACATTGACGCTCGTTAAATATTTCTTGATGTTTTAAACTATCTCATCTTTTTATTTATTAACGCTATATTTCATCCAGAGAATTTCTGGACTTTTTCAGGCTTCTTTTTGGAAATTAATAATACTTAGAAATTTCCATGTGACTTTTGTTTTAAAACAACTTACAGAGATTCTACAGACATTTTCATGGCTACTATGTTTCAAACAATTTATAACTATTTACTTTAAAACAAGTGTGCAGGAAAAAAATCCCAGCTATTTCCTGTGATTCTTCTTTCGACGAAATGCAAAGCAGAAAAGAGTAAACGCTCATCTACACAACGAGGTCAGGTAAACAACGTGGAGAAGCCTTCCATTATTCAATCGTATAATTATAGGAGGAATCGATACGTCAGACATGATGCTCTATACCTATCTTGATGAGAGACGTACAGAAAAATATTGGAAAAAGATGTGTTTCAATATTTTTTCGTGTGTGATATGTATTCCTATATAATAAATAAGGAAAATTTGACATCTAATTTTATGGTCCAGGCAATATTATACTATCAACATAGTTCAGGAACTTGGCAGAGAATGTCTTCAAGAAAAGCAAAACATAGTTAGGCAACCTGCATCATCAGTGACATGTGGTGTCAAAAAACTTATAAAATTGTCAAATAAAAAAGAGAAGGACTGTTGTGTGTGCAGTATAAGATGGAAGAAGGACAAAGAAAAAGATCCCGAAGTGTGAGTGGTCAATGCAATAAAGGCCTTCCTGGTGAATGCTTCCATAAACAGCTGATGAGAGCCTGAGTGGACAGACATAGAAAATATTTTATATCTCTTGCAAAAGTCAATTGATCATCAAGAAAATGTACCAATGGAGACAAAATTTTATCAATAAGAAATACTATTTCATTGCCTATAAATAATATTTTTCTAATCATAATGTGAAATAAACATAGAATTTTGAGTTTTTTACATATATAGTAAGCAATTCGTTATTTTTTTTCCTTTCTAAAAATTGAAGTCAACCACCATAATTCTTCCATGGTTCTAAGCCCCAACTATATCTTCAGCATTGGGAAAAAATCTAGATGTATTAAATAAAATTAAGTACTAGAAATAATTCAAAATCTGAAATCTTGCAAACTTCCTGAAAACAGCCTTGGCAGTCTTTGCACATCCCATCCACAATGGGCTGGCAGTAAAAGGGTTAGAAGTAATATTTTCAGTGATTCAAAATCATTCCTACAAACTCTTCTAAATTTTAAAAGCAATTTGAGATGTTCAAAAGATCCAGGAATCTTTAATGTCGATACCTAATGATTTGAACTTTTACCTGGAGATGAAGGAAATGATAAAGAACTTTGCAGATCAACCATTTCCAATTAAACTTACTAGTTGCGACCCGTGAAATATTCATGGAAGTAAAACAAATTCCACAATTTTTAAAAACACAAGATTGAAAAAGATGTTCTAAGCTAATTTTTTTAGAAGTCATGATTTCCACAACAGCCCATATGTAATTTGAATATCAGCTTATTTGTTAAAATAATATTATAATATTGTTAAAATAAAAAAAAAATTAAAAATTGATTTATCACTTTCATAGTAGCGAGCACTGCGGTTTCTCATTATGAAACATAATGGCAATATTAACGGAAGTAAAACAAATGCCATATTTTTGAAATACCCTGAAGTTTTTGAAAAGCACAAGATTGAAAAAGATGTTCTAAGTTCATTTTTTAAAAGCCATGACTTCTGCAACAGCCCACATATAATTTGAATGACTAAGCCAAATTTTGTTAAAATAAAAGAAAATAAAAAATTGATTTACCAGTTTCAACAATAACAATAACGAATGTCCAACAGGCAATACCAATAATCCCGTCTGGGCAACAATGAGGGCACGTGCATCGTCATTGCCCCTCATTGTCATAAGTATTGAGAGAGCAGCGACACAGCCGAAATTATGTAAAAACCGAGGTTTTACAAACTCTCTGATAAATTTTGATGCATGAACTTCATGCATTTCAGTGTAAACTTCATTTATGTGGGAAAGAAAATCTCAATATGCTGATAGTAATTATGTAATCACGATTCGTCGTGGTGAAGTGGAGAAAAAGTAGAGACGCCATCTTTAAACATGGGTGTGATGTCAAGCCTGACGTGTTCCAACGCTGCACTGTGATTGGTTATTACAAATTTACAAAACTACAAATTTATAAATCAAATTTACATAGATCGTACAACTTTTGCCTATTAATAGGATGATGAAATATAATTTTCAATTGTTACTGACTTATAAAGGGAATAGGTTTGGGAGCAGTCCGAAAAAGGTCAGGATACAAAAAATTTTCTCCAACAATTTTTCGTTATTTGTCATCACCAGTAGTTGAAATCAATTTTGCAATGGAGTAAATGCTCCTAGGTTATGGTAATTTTAATGCTTACCTGAAGAAATTTAATCTTTTACATTGTGCATTATGTGACAGTGGAGAACCGGTTACATAACGCTTGTGATTTATAAATTTGAGATTTGAGTAGGTTGAAATTCCTCTTTGAATTTACAGGAACATGATATTGTATGGTCAGAACTTGTATCAGTTCAGAAACCTGTGTAATTATTTTTTGGATTATGTAAATTCTGTAATGCAAAAGAATCTGATTAATTTAGAAATTAGATAAATTATTTATAGTCTCTGCTGATTCATAATTCCTTTTTTACAGATTCATAAAATTCTGAAGTAATCTGTATCTAGTAATGCACTTAATAATTAAAACATAATAAGTATCACATTTAATTAATAATTGTAAACTAAACAGTGTCTCCTGCACTTAATAGAGTACTTGTCATTTATTGATTATTAAGTTGTTATTTATTCCTTTTTCAGCAGATGAATAAAATGGGACCCAAGCAAGTGTTGGTTGTGATGTTGAATGGACTACGAATAGAATTTCAGTGTGATCCATTGACAACAGTGGCCAGAGATATTTTCCAAGCTGTGGTTAAACATGAGAATATAGCAAAGCGATTTTTATTTGGTTTGGCATACGTACGAGGTAAATGTATATAAAAACAAATTTTTGTATGAAATATTTGCATTAGTTATAATTTTTCTAAAAAATCCTTTTCAAATAGACATTTGCACAGTTTAACTTCAAAGTAATTTTTCTCAACTAAGTAATGTTGACTAAATCCTATATGTAGGAGTCGTTGAGCATTCTGGTCGGCTATCATATAGTCTCCACCTTCATTTGTTTCATTTCTATTTTATTTTTAGTTTTTGATTTTAATAATAAGGATTAATAAGAGTGTAATTTTGGTGGTCGTTACTACAGCACCAATTTTTTGTAGAAGCCTGTCTTTTGGATTAACGATATGGATTACCTGTGTTTTGTGATTCGAGTCAAAATGTCTCGATTGTTCTCTTTGGTGATGACCTTAGGATGGTGAAGCTATAACTCTTGGAGATTCAATGTGATTCAGGAGTGTGTGTTTTTTTTGGATAATTAAACGTTGGTAGCAGAAGGAGGACTTTCATCCCAGTGCCATGGTAGGAGAGCGTTAGATTTTGCGATGCCCATACAACTACAGTCTCCCTGATGATACAGGAAAATCACCCCAAATGTTTCCCCTGAAGTGCAGACCTTGTGGTGAAGTGTTCCTGCAGTTTAGATGGTTATATTGGAAAGACAAAGTCCTGGTGTTCCATGTGATGTGAGAGTCACTGGCGGACAGAGTCCCAACTGATCGCATCATCACCTGTCAACGGAGCATCAGTGTCTTGTTTCAGTGAAGTGGTTGTTTTTTTTTTTGTCACCTTTTATGTTTGTGTGAATTAATCAACAAGTGAACCGGATCTTGTGCCGTAAACTTGGGATCCCAAAATACCTTGCGAGCAGCGATGAAAACTGTAAGTGACAATTTTTTCATAGGCCTATTGTTTTTTTTTTTGTTTTTTTTTGTGTGTTTTGCTAGCAATCATTTATTCTTGGGCCTGTGTCTTCCTCCATAAGAGAGTGTTTAAATGAAGAACTGTTCCAGGAAGAACAGCTGAGGATCATTGTTTTCATTAATTGACATTATTTAATCTTTAAAACTTTCTAAAAGAAAAAAGAACCCTGCATAAAATTTTAGTGAGAATTAAGCATAACATTTGGTTCTTTCCATACTGTATTGATTTTTCTTTCTTTGTAGGCTCTTTTTGATGTTATAAACTTTATTTGTTCCATTTAACCTTTTGTTCCGTTATTTTTTTCTCCTGACAGGGTGGTAGCAGAGCTGTTATTTTATTTTCTTTTAATTGTTTGTCGAGAAAACAAAACTAGTTAGTCATTCCATTTTCTCGGTGACAGAACCACAAATATCCATCAACTAAAGAAATGATCTCTAAAATTATGGGGAAATTGATTTCCTCGTGGAAAAAACCATAAGGTATATTGTTGAAACAGTAATAAACAAGCACATGGATCTCAATGAGAGCTTTGATTTAATAAAAAGAAAATTGGATGAAGGGTAGCCAAGTGGAAGGCATTTCATGTTTTTCACCGCCATCTTGGATAATGGTGTCCTGCATGGAATGTCAGCATGTCTCCCGATCTTACATCATTCTTTATGCTATAAAGAACACATCTACGAAATGACATCTTCTTATCAAGATTTGAAGTTTTCTTCTGCGAGCCTATGCCACTAATCTGGTTGAAGAGGTTAACTTTAAGACTCAAAAGAGTACTTGTTGAATGAGAGTCTCTTTTATTCTCAAATAGTTTTATAAGTATGTTCTGAATAACTTGTATTGGCTGAACATTATTATACAGGGTTAGTCAAAATGAATAGGACAATAAGAAAACTATTTTTAGACGAATGTATGTTTATTGTAACCAAACTACAGCTACGTATGGACAGATAAACTATCAAAGTTTTTTCTCACCTTCACAGATGTTCGATATGGGCGCCCCTTGTGACACGATTTGTCGACTTCTTTGGACTTCGCACGAATGGATTCCACAGTTTCTTCGGAGACACGTGGTTGTCCTGTGCTTTTACCCTTGCATAAGCAGCCCGTCTCCTCAAATTGCTTTACCCACCTCGCAATGGAATGTCGATGAGGTGGTTCCTTGGCATACTTGGCTCGAAATTGTCGTTGGACCGTAATTACTGACATTGTTTTAGCAAATGTCATCACACAAAACGCCTTCTCCTTGCCTGATTGCGCCATTTTGAAAACAGCGTCTCCTAGCGGCATTAACGTACATGTGTGTTGCGAAATACAACTTTGATAGTTTATCTGTCCATACGTAGCTGTAGTTTGGTTACAATAAACATACATTCGTCTAAAAATAGTTTTCTTATTGTCCTATTCATTTTGACTAACCCTGTATTGTGAATTAGGACAGCTTTAGTACAAATTCTTCTATTGTTAGCCGACTTCTTTTATGTCGGAGACTCTTGAGTCACGCCAATGATGGAGTTAAATGTGTGGTCTGCCACTAATGATGCGTTGGTGTTGAACGTCTTGCTTGCATAACTGAGGTTATAAAGACTTTTTGAGCTCTTGTTTGCTTTCTCCTATGTAAAAGCTGTTCACGCGGTAGGAGGTAGATGTTGCCTTTGTTTTTTTTGATGGAATCAGAGTCCTTCTCCTTTGTTTTTACGACCTGACAACAAGATCCAAATCGTTAAACATCAAGAGCATTCTTGCATCAGACTTTGGTGGCAAATTAATGATGATTAATTTGATGATGAATCTCCATAGAAACGCCCAGTGATCCACTTGAAAGGGATTTGATTAGGTTTCACATAATCGTTTTCCCAAAATTCACAATCCAAAAGACGAACATAAATCATTCCGATCTAAACTTGTTACATTGATTGCTCAAAATCATGAAATTCAATTCAGGAATTATTCTAAAAATTTGATCCATTAAATCATTACCCCATGTATAGGCTTAAACATTTGGTTATATAATGATAATTCAATCTCTTAAATAAATCTGCATCTGGGGGGAATAAAAGCTATTAAGCAAAAACTAAGAAGATTAAAAAAAAAAACCTACTAAATTTTTAATCAATCTGAACTCATAAAATATTTATTAAAAAACAGGGAAGAAAACTAAAATAAGATTACAATAGTTAACAATTAGATTACTCCATCCATGGATACAATGAAAGCCTACAATACGAATGTAATTTAGTGCATTGAATTTATTATAATATCACCCCCAAATTCTTAGAACATTTTGATGCTAATGGCAATCAAATTAATGTAATGTGATATTTTTAAAAAAAAAAATAAATCCATGTTACATTCTTCAGAAAGTAATAAAAAACCATTTTGCTCATTGGCTTAAAAAATAGCAGCACTTTAATTTAAATTCACTGTTACTTGAAAATTTATTTTACTTAAAATTTTTTAATATGAAATAATTTCCTGTGTATTTAGCCTTGTTTTATTGGCTGCTGGAGGTGAGAGTATAAAAATATGGTAGGTTAACATGACAGATATTTTCTTCCTATAAAGCAGCAAAAACAGAAGATAATGGACTTAGAGTTACCATATTTAAGCTTAAATTCCAGGCTTAGTGAAGGGAAATGATGGTGTAATCTCATTCAATAGACAATTTTGGAAAGTAATCAGAGAGGCTAAAAAGAGCTTCTGTTGTTCTACTAACACAGTAAGGAAGACTAAATCATTTCCAAATGGATCCTGTGCAATGAATCTATGTTGTACCACTTAGACCAATTGTAATATTAGCTCCTATTCCTTTGTTAGCTCATAATTCCTTTTCATGGTTTGTAATCTCTTCAAAGAAAAAGTCTTTTACCAAAATCTCAAGAGAAGCACTTAGTTAAACCAAAATAAGAAATTTAATGAATTATAGAAGGATTATTATTATTAATTAAGAGAATTAGTTGCTTATTTGGAAGAAAGGAAGAGAAGAAATAAACCATTTTAATTCCTAGTTTAAAAAAAAAATAATTATAATTTACAATCACTTTTTACAAAAGGGATAAAGAATTGATCCATCTTAATCTGTATTTAAGGGGGAAATGGTGACTGTATAATGTTAAATTTAAAAAGAATTGAGACATTTAATTTATTGATACTTGTTATTTTAATTTAAAAGGTAAAAAATTGCAGGATATTTAGGTCTTTTAAATTATAATTATTATTTTTTTATTCAAAGAAGAAAATGTAAGACTTTATTTTAAGTTGTGACTTGGTCTGTTTCTTTGGCTGTTTATTCTCTTGAAGCTTTCACTGTATTTCAGTATCAGTTCAGCTAAAATAAGGAAGAAATAATTTAGTTAAAGGGTTTTACGTGTGTGAAATCAAACAATTGATATATAAAACTACAACACACTTAAAATAATTGTAAAAACTTAAGGAGTGTTGGTCAGATTGTTCAATGCTTTAATCAGATTAATGAAGCAATTCAATTCACGCATGACGAGGAGGCAATTAGAAGGGCCTTTTTGATTTCATGTGATTATATATTGTTTGAAGAGGAAATTAAAAAAATTACGGAAATTGCCTTAAATTGTGGTTATAATGAGGGATTTATTAATTTAATGGTTAAGAGCACTCTAAATAAGATTTATAATCCAAATAGTTTTAGTCAAATTAAGCCTAATATTTTTTTAAGCATTCCATTTGTACCGAAGGTTTTTTACCCTATTGCTCGAATATTGAGGGGTTATGGAATTGGAGTGGTTGCAGCCACGGGCTTCACTGTCGCAAATTGTATCAATGGGGGTGCTAAGGTTTTGGATGATATCTCATGTTTGAATAAGAACAATTGCATCTATGCTATTCCTTGTAAAAATCATTCTTGTGTTTATTTTGGGGAAACATATAGGCCTTTACGTAAACGACTGGAGGAACACGAAAAGGCAATTGGGAAACGTAATTTTAAGTATAATACTGCCGATCATGTGCATAGATTTCATCATGAAATCGATAGGGATAAGGTTAGAATTGTTGCCAAACAGAAAGATAGCTATCTTAGAAAATTTATTGAATCATTTTTTATTTTGAAATACAATTCGTATAATGCCAAGGTATCTGTGGATAACATTCTTCATTATGGCTGTAGGTTTTAAATATTCTTGGATCTTCTTCCCCCCCTCCGTCGGTAAAATGGCATCGGCCTTATGCGCTTCACGATTATTGGTTCGCCTCAAACGAGCGGAGCCAATCAAAATTTGGTGTTCGTTTTGGGTTTTTTTGAATAATTCCTTCTCCTTCATTCCGTCTGAGGATGATTAGCGGAAGCTAATTGAAACATGTCACGGTTTTTTTTAAAGTTTTTTTAAGTTTTTACAATTATTTTAAGTGTGTTGTAGTTTTATATATCAATTGAAGAAATAATTTGTTCAATTCAAATACTGTTTAACCTATTACAATTAAACATTATTCTATTTAATGGTAGTTTAATTGAAGCTCTTCTTACTTTTGGCGGCAATTTTTAGATGGAGAATTTCTGTTTCTAAATCCTGATACCAAACTGTCTAAAGTAGCACCTGTTGGTTGGAAAGAGAATGGCCCTAAAATGACAATAGACACTTTCACAGTGTACTTTAGAATTAAATTCTATGTGAACATTAGTCTTATCAGGTAAGATATTATCATTTATTGATCAGTTTTATTTCTGATTTCTTTTTATTAAAGTTACTTTAAGACTATTTTCTTCTTAATGATGAGATTTTTATAGTGAGGCTTAATGTTTGTTGATGAAATAAAGATAAAGTGGAAATAAGACACTTACTTGATAAGAATAAAAATGGAATAATGGAGGATTAGAAGCAGTTCAAATACTCTGCGTATTCTATCATCAGGTGATGGCAAACAGAAGACTAAAACAAGTGACAGAGATGGTATGGGGAAAGTTTACAGTACGACTTGCATTTTCCTCTCAGTGACTTGATTATAGGCTTTATTCCTGATTACGTGAAAGGATTCAGCAAGAAACCATGGGATAGTGAATTGTGTGGGTGAATGGTTTGGCATTGGTGATATTGGGAATGTGGCGTGTTTCATGGAAATATGTTAGAGTGTATGATTATGTAGGAATTTTGATAGTGAAAGTATTTTTATGTTCCTTATGCTGGGCGAACACGTACCAATCTCCGGCAATATTGGTGGACAATATTGGTCTTTATTGATATTGGCGGTTGGCATTGTCCGCGAACACACAGGTTTTCCATTGGCCTGGTTACGGCGTTGCTCACTAGGGAGAGCTAAAGAGAGCGTGTTTCCGTACAGATTTGCTATAGTATTAAACGCCGTCCCTCTGTAGAAATCAATGAGAAGTCTTTCCTGATCAATTGACCAAATGTTGTTGTTTGAATTATCTTTTTTGGGCCGCCCCATTTTGCTGATTTTAAGCCTTGTTTCTCAAACAAAATGGCCGGCATGAGTGAGTGATTTTCTGATTTTCAAAGTCCCGCCTTCCTCCGACGTCACCATTGTCACGTGATTTCTTCCATTCATGTGATTCGCTCGCTCACCAGCAATTTTTCTCGCCAACTGAAGTTGGTACTTTTTTTCCGACAATCGCCAATGGGCAATATTGGGCAATATTGTTCCTTTTTATTGCTGGAAACTGTTGGTACCAATCAAAAGGACCAATATTGTCCACCAATATTGTCCCAGATTGGTACGTGTTCGCCCAGCATTAAAGCTTGAAGATAGTGGGTGGCGTGTTTGTTCACATGAGAGGCATTGTAAATCCAGTATACTGCATTGGACAGATCATTTTGTTGCGTTGGATAATTCTCCATTATTCCATTTTTATTTTATTTTTCAGTGCTATTTCACTTTCTTTTTGTAGTGTAAGCTTAGTTAAAATTAATTTCCATAAAATTAAACATTTTAATGAATAGTTTAATTTTAATTTTTTTTTTTTATCATATTTTTTTTTTTTTATCCTACATTTTTATTTATTTTTATGTGTATGTTTCTATTTTCCCAGTAGAAAAATGGTAAGCAGAAGAAAAAAATTTAAAATTATAATAAAAAGTTAAGTACGTAAGAAGTTATACATACAAAACCTGATGTAGAACAGTGTTCTTTTGCAAAGAAAGGCATTTGTAATAATAGCTATATTGCAATTGAAATATTATTATTGTAGACTTGATGATTACCTAAATTGTTCATAGTTAGCATTTTATTGGAGAACAAGAGAATTCCTTTAAGTGAACCTTCTGAAGATTCTGATGTAGGATTTGCATTTGATACTGGAAGAATCTCTCTTTCCCCTTGACAAGTAGAACCCAATCATTTGTTTGCTTTTTCTAGAAACATATTTCTAAAATTATGACTTGAAAAGTCAGTAGTAGCTACTTATCAACACTGAGAGATAAAAAGCATTTCCAAATGCTTCAGTTAAAATTACTGCCTTCCCCATAACATCTTTCCTTACTTACAGCCAAAATTTTCCTCCTGTTTTATTAATTGTTATTTAACTAATAAAAACAAAGTGAAATTTAAAAATAAAATAAAATCATCAATACTAATCAAGGACTAATTAATTTTTAACTTTCAAATTTTATTTCAGTATTTTTTTTTTTAACATGTTTAATTCCCAGATTAATGAAAAAGCAGTTTTTAATTAAATATAGTGAATTTTATGGTTTGTTTTTGTTTTTTTTTCCCTGTGAAAATTTGTAACAGTTCAGTTTAAACTGTCTTATTAGCTGATCAGATTTCTGTACATTACTTTCCGCGTTAAAATATAGTGGGGACCCAAAAAATGCTAAAACAAGAATTACAGAATTTATGAATAGTGTGTGCGGCTGGTTCTCGACCTAAGTAATTAACTAAAATTACCGCCACAACACACGTGGATTTAGCTGCAGGCCAAATCCTTATTGAGGGTGGGTCTTAATGGGATCTCTAAAGCATTTAAAAAAACATACGAAGAATCCTTTTTTTTTTTTAATGATCAATAATAACTTTATTTACAATAACAAAAAAAATAAAAGATAAATAATTATATTCAAGTTAATACAGTAGGACTTAAAATTGAAGATAAATCTTAAATTGAAATAATAAAAACAATTAGAATTTACAAGACTAAGTTACTATTACTAACGAAAGTAATAAATACTTTGTACAATCTAATCCAGAAATTTTACAGGATGATCCGTATAAATAAAATAAATCCCAATAAAAAAAAATTATTAATCACAAAATTAATCTACTCAATTTAAAGAATGTAATGTAGGATCAGTCCAGTCAAATTCACAGTCAATCTAAAGAATCTAAACAGATTATAACAATTCCCTGCTTTCCAATATCAAACTAAAACAAAAATCATTACTCAAAGCAAAAACAAAACTATTATTTCCTTGATCCAGCTAGATTCTGATGGAAATAGCTCAAATTTTCTTTTTACTGAATGGGCTGCACCACGATGTCAAATAAACGGCTCCTATCCTTCGATAACGATTCTTACTTTCAATAATTTCTTTACTCAGTATTAACTTCCATTATTTCTAAACAATATTCTCATAACAGTTTTCTCTTAACAATTCTCTAAACAATCCTTTTTAACAATGCTCACAGAGACGAGTATTTCTGAATTTTCGTTGTGGCAAAATCAAAATAAATCAGCAGATATCTACCTCCCTTATGACTTCATCTTAATGTATTCGCAGGTTCTTCAATCATGTGGCCAGCCCTCAGTATTATTTTAGTGTGCGAACATACTTACCTGCAATTTTTCTACTTACCATCCAGCATCATAGTTGACCAACGGAAATATGAATTGGTGATAGATTGTCCAAATCCCACACTGACCTCTGCCAGAAATAGAAGATGAACCTCATCACAGTAGCTTAGGAGTAATGTCTGACCATTTCAGTTGTCCGGGAGAGAGAGAGAGCGAAAAAGCACGCGGGTCCCCCTTTTAAAGACCCCTCCAACCCAAAAAAAACGCATATCGATTGGTTGAAAATTTGACTGACGGGAATGAACTGAACTACAAGAACAAAGGGTTAGAATAGAAAGTTCAAGGTGAGGGGTCAATACCTTGACCTACCCCAAACTCAACAGGGGGTCCTAACCTTCGGGGCACCCGTAGCCTTGGGTTTTTTTCCATATATACAAAGAGTTAAAATAAATTCGAATACAATCTTAACTAAACTAAATTATTACAATATAATATCGGTAATGTTTCAAATAAAACTATTTTCATTAAATACAATAAAATATAATTCTTTCTTAAACACTAAATACATATTCAAGTACACATGATTATTTTGCTACATTTTGAAATATCAAAGGAAAAATTAGATCTACAAAAAAAATACAAAATAAAACACATCTTATTCACAAACAAATTATAAGGCACATTTAAACAGAAAATACAATTTCTTCTCCGCTCTGAGCTTTTCTTATTAATAATTTTTCATTTTTAATTAAGATTGACGAACCTCACAGAACATAGGCTTTCATTGCATTTTCAATAAAGATATTGTATCTATTTTTAATAAGAGTACAGGTAACAGGATGTACAATTCAATACTATCAATATACTAACACAATAATCCACTGCAATAGATACTTCGATTCCAAGATCTTTCTTTAATTACAAACAAAACAAATATTGAGCCTGAAAACGCTACAATGAAGATCATCATTGATTCACTCAGTTTTAAATTAAATTATAAACACAATTGATTTTAACAACAATAATTTGTGCTGGTCACAATAGTATCAAGTGTCCCCTTATTTCAGTTCATTTTGTGGTAACTACAGTTTTAATTTGGATTCTTTAAAAGGTGCATTTAAGATATTCTATAATTACAACTTGTATAGTTTAATGTAAATGGCAGATCTTTCAGTAAAATTCCTTATAACAAAGTTGTTGTTGGTCCTTTTCGAATTGAATTTAAAATTTAAAACACTTGAAGCAATTTTACACTCATTTTTTGAAAACACTTCAGGGTCATTCCATGTCATATCAACACACCCATTCAACTTGACCATCTCAGATTTTGATGAAATTTGGCACTGAGGTAAAATTCATGTAGACCAAGAAAAATGTCAAGTTTCAATTTTTTATGTCAACCCGTTTTTGAGTTATGGCTATTTAAAGTTTCCAAAAATAGCCCAAAATCGCTCGGCGGGCGTTTACTAATATTGTAATTGCTCTTCTCCTAATTGAGCTAGAGACTTGGTAGTCATGTTATTTTCTTCTATTTTTAATGGCCTTTCATTTGATATGCAACTTGTGGGAGGTCTTGAGGGAAAATTTTTTTCCAAAATTTATATCAAAATTTTGAACTTGAATTCCAAAAAAGTCACATGATCAAAAAATCTCAAAAAATTTCTATAAGTGGTTTATTATAAGACTAAGCAGTATGCAAAGTTTCAAAATGGGATGGATATGGGTTCTTACTTTAAAATATTTCTGTTTAGATGTGGTTGTGTTAACGTTTACATTTTTAATTCAGAAAATATATAAAATTCCAGAAAAAAGTAAGTTTTAAACAAACATACTATTGATAAAATATGTAAGAGATAGTCTTACCTTCAGGAATATTGAGTTTTAAAGATTGATTTGCAGTACAATTAACTTATAATGTTATATATGACACTGGTTTAAGAGTTTAAAATATTTCATGATTGTCACTTCATCTCATGGAATAAAACTTTAGTATAAACACTTGTCATTACATGAATTGCACATTGTAAGTTAGCAAAGCTCACTGAAAACTTTTAAATAGTGCCTCATTACTTGCTAAACTGTCATTTTCTGAGCTTCTTCCTGTTGGAGTAACTGGACACACAAGACAGAGTATGTCTGTTATGGAAACCCATAGAACATCTGGTTTTCTTGGGTAGCAGAATGATGGTGATGGACCACAGGGATGAAGAAAAGTTACTTTAACTTCATCTAGGTCTTCATTTCTGTCCAATACATATGCTAGCCACCATCTTTCGTCATAAGCAAATGTCACATAACCAGTACAGTCTGCTAGCGCAAGTTTGTCTGCAGATCGTGATACAACTACTTTAAAAGATATACTTGCTTTTGAAAAGTATTTTACTGTCAGTTTTGTTAAACTCTCAGAAATGAATGCATGAAATTTCTGAATACCTTTAATAGTTACAACAGCCTGTCTAAAACGTTCTGTTAAAAATATTTCTGATTTGATATGGTCCTCTTCTGTAGTATAGGTAAAATGTATTCCAGAAATGTTCTCTTGAGCCCACTCATAAAGTTGGACAGCAGAAAGAATTTGAGATTCGTAAGGAAGCTGCAAACTTGCTTTAGCAGCCAAGTGTTTCATAGTACCACCTAAACCCTCAGCTTGTTCTTTTCCCTCACATGGTGATTATTTTTATGTAAGGGGTTGAAACATGCTGAAACTGAAAATTTACTCATATGTTCTATTTTAGTTAAAATTTTTAGGCATTTTCACAGAAAAATATTTACTAATAGTTAAGATCAAAATAAATATTTGACTTATTCTTCATAACTGAAAGATAAATATTCCTTTAAAGGAAAAAAAGCACTTGAAAATCTGTAATTTAATACTGATTTTTTTTTTTGTTTTTCACGTAATCACTTCTCTAATTAGTTCACTTGTAAACTGGTATTAGAGTTCGTACTTAAATAAAAAACTTTCTTAAATTCTCAAATTACAAAACAAACTAGAAATAAAAAAGCGATCACTACTTTAAACATCCACACAACACTGATGCCACAGTCAGACTGAGCTGATTCACTGCAGAGGTTGATGATGTGAAGCAAGTCTGGACATGTGAAACACTGCACCCACATGCCAGTGATCCACTAAAATAAACTATACCTGTCACAGCAAGTCATTTTTTTATATAATTTTATTTGTTTATTTAATACTTAAAATTCTAATTTTACCTAAATAATTTTTTATTAGGGTGTTAGATTAAATAATGTTAAATGTTGATTTTTGGATTTCAAATACATTCAAATAAAATTTTTTTCTCAAATTCCATGTTAGTTTTAATTTATTTTAACTAAGAACCTATATCCATCCCATTTTGAAACTTTGCATACTGTTTAGTTTTATAATAAACCACTTATGGGAATTTTTTGAAATTTTTTGATCATGTGACTTTTTTGGAATTCAAGTTCAAAATTTTGGTATAAATTTTGGAAAAACTTTTTCCCTCAAGACCCTCTACATGTTGCATATCAAATGAAAGACCATTAAAAATAGAAGAAAATAACATGTTTCCCAAGTCTCTAGCTCAATTAGGAGAAGAGCAATTACAATTTTAGTAAACGCCCGGCGAGCAATTTTGGGATATTTTTAAAAACTTTAAATAGCCATAACTCAAAAACGTGTTGACATAAAAAATTGAAACTTGGACATTTTTCTTGGTCTACATGAATATTACCTCAGTGCCAAATTTCATCAAAATCTGAGATGGTCAAGTAAAATTTTTTATTTAAGTGTGTTGATTTGATACGGAATGACCCTTCAACTTTGATAAGTTTGGCATTAACATAACTTTTGCATTCAGTGATAATACCATCCATAAAATATTTTAAATGTTGATAAAAGTTTATGACAACCTTTAAGAAAAGGCTAATTTTATTACTAAAATTGAGACTAATAAAACATTCACAAAATATGTCAAACGGCAGCATAAGAGCACAAGGAGGAGCTAGAACTACTAATGTCAGGAGAAAAGAATTCAGAG
Source organism: Thereuonema tuberculata (assembly GCA_023159025.1). Lineage (NCBI taxonomy): Eukaryota > Metazoa > Arthropoda > Chilopoda > Scutigeromorpha > Scutigeridae > Thereuonema > Thereuonema tuberculata. Next base: position 70,821,212 of record JAFIDM010000003.1, read on the forward strand.
GAAAGAAAGTGCACTAGAAACCCCAAATACTAGCTGCAAAAGCAGTATTTCTACAGAGATTAGTAACAGCAGAGGTGCGGTTAAGCCACAGGTTGGTGGAGAAATTCAGTCAAGCAACTTATGATCAGTGATCGGGGATGGATACAATTATAACTTTTGGAAAGAACATGCTTGGAGATAACTTGTTGAAATGGTTCAATAAACGTCTATCACATTTAACACATCACATGATAAAATCATCGTATACATCATTGTTGATGCGGTAGAGGAGGATCCTAAACTAATAGTTGTGATCATTGTGGATGAAGTGGAGACACTAGACTGAGAGGAAGGTGTCTTGCTATCAGTTATCTTGTAAGTATCGTGAAGATCAGTGGAGCAGCTGATGTTAGATGGATGAGAAAATGCGAATAAATGTTAAGTTGGTAAATATAGAATGATGGCATTTTTATGTAATTGTCTTTGAATAATGCCCTTGAATCTTGATATTTGGTAACTGAATGTATGAAGTTGATGACTATGACTGATTAACAGCAAAAAAATGGTTTGATAAAGGTGATAACCTTGGAGTGATTCTCTGTCATCAAAATTGAGGAGATTGTTTCTTTTCAAATTGTGTGCTTGAACTAGTAATGCTACAGACAGACTGCAGGATTGCTGATAACTGATCACTTTGGGAAACCTTACAAGGGAATGGTGGTTTGTCAGGTCGAAACTCCCTTGATATTTTTATTATTTATTCAGGACCTGAAGTAGTCACTATATACCAAATTTTAGCTGCTCTTGCGTACTGGAAGGGGGTTTAAAAAAATAGTGAAGTGACATCATCACTCTTTGCGAGCCACATATGCGTCATTCTATCTCCAGCTGCCTGCGACCACTCAAGGTCAGCCAAAACGAACGGCACACCAGAGCAAAATACTTAATTTATAAAATAGTACTGATATAATTGCTGTTTATAAAATACAAACAATAACTGAAAAGTATGTCCACATTTGTATTTTAAAAGAAAGTACTTTTATATAAAAAAAAACTCGAAGAAGCATGGAAGATGTATGTTAGGAATTACCCTACTTGTCTGGAAAAGAAATATGTAGGTGAAATAGCAAACCAGAGTGTCTGATATTATTATCTCTATAAAGCAGCTCAAATAGAGTTGGGCCGGACTTGTAACAAAGCATAATGATGGTGTACAGAAATTCTTAACTGGATTCTGAGGAATGAAAGAATGATGGATGGATCGATAAAATTAAAAGTTTTATTAGATTCAATTGGAAGAGAAAAGAACTGGAAGATCCAACGGAAAGAAAGAAAAAGCCCAGAAACCGTCCACAAGGTAGATGGATGGATGAAATTAAGAGTTTTATTGGATTCCATTGGAAGAGAAAAGCTTCCAACGGAAAGAACTGGAAAAAGCCCAGA
>JAFIDM010000003.1:70831546-70842061 GCA_023159025.1 Thereuonema tuberculata
TAATCTTTTTGAAAATTTGCTTTTTAGTATTAAATGTAGTTTTTTTACATTTAAATTTGTGATGTTGGAAATATTTAATGGTAGAGGCTGTAGAAGGAGGGATCTACAAAAGAAATATGGAAACTTTACATATTTATTAGCACTACCTAGTGGGTACTCAAAGTTTAAAAAATTGCTTGTTATAAATAATTCATAACACAATCCCTCTTCCAGATTTTAAAAATAAAAATATTTTTGTTTTTTTCAAAAAATCACGAAGTTATTTGTAAGAGCTTTGCCAGACTGAAAAATGCTATTTAGAATTTAAAATGTGAGATGGTTTATTATGGGCTCTTTTAGCTTAAGAAATAGGTGTTTGTCTAGTTCTTTTTCATTGGGTTATTTTTCCTCTTGATGAGTAGAAAAGGGATTTGGTTTCTTTCTTCAGCTTTAAATTGGAATTTATTCTGAAGACAATGTTGTTTATTGTATACTGCAACTGATAAAGAATATCCTGAAAGTTTCTTTGAGACCAATTTCTTGTTTATGTTATTGTTAAAGTATGAATAAAAGGTTATTGTTCATAGTAAGTAGTTATATTACCTTTTGAATAACAAGTGCACTATTGTTCAAACGTTAAGCAATGAACATCAGATCACAAAAAAATAAAAATCCTTTAATAAATGAAATTTACAGTGCAATATTTAATAAAGTAATGGTAGATAGGAGAAAAAAATCCAGTTGATGACATTTGACTTACGTAAGATAAACTCTTAATAGCCACAATTGACATGCAAAAGTTCAGTGATGGCATCTTGTTAATAGAGCATTTGATAACGCGATATTTGATATAGGGTATTTGAAATACAAGCTGAAATTGGCAATTCATGCTGACAAAAAGATTATCAATGGATGTTGTGAGATTAATGAACATTGTTTTTAAAGAGCAGATCTTAAACTCTTGAAGGTGTATTGAGATATGCAATCCCAATCCTTCTCTCTAATGTTCAGTGATAACCGCTTCAGAATTTTGCCCCCTGTCAATAGTGGCCATCTAGGCATGTTCTATGGGATAGGTGTTATCGTCCATCAACATGGAAACAGAACCCATGGCTGTAAGAAATGGATAAACATATTGATCTGGATTGAGTGGAGAAAAAAATGGAACCTCCTTGAATGTAAACTAAAAACATAAAAAACACATTAAAAATAAAGAAAAAGAGAATTCATGTGCTGGGCTCTGCCAGCCTCAGTGAATTTCTTATGCGCATCTAAATAAAGAAAAAGCGCCTAAAAATGTTTAAACACTTTAAAATTTGAGACCAATGTTTAAACTTTACTCTGATTAGGCGATCATTCGTTCTTTCCCCACTCAACCACAAATACACCTCCATTATGAGACCTGCTTTGTTCATTCTGACTACTCTCATTGCCTAATCAGCGTGAAACAGGCTTATCTTGAGATGTCAGTTTGAACATTGGTCTCACATTTTAATATTGATTTCGATGTTGTTATAATAGCTTTTGGTGTACTACATAGGAAGATATAAAGATCAATTCAGCTGATATTGTTATGCCACAACAGCATATTCTTATACAACTTTACTTCAGTTATCTAAGTAGAAACAATATACTAAGCAACACGTTTTTATTGTTAACTTTTGCATTTATTGTTTAACTTTTAAGCACCATTGTAAAATCAGTAAATCTACAGTTCAATACTGTGAGTAACTTCTTTTATGTGTGTATGTATGATTGATTGATTGAAGCAATCACACAATAAATGATAAGATACAAAATGATAAAACGTTGGTTGCTTGTAGATTATCACTTGAGTTCCTACATTACCATGAATGGCTCAGAATTCTAGAGAATAAGTAGTTAGTGTATGAAATGAGTATTTTTTTTTTTAATATTAAAAATAAAGAAAAACATCAAGAAATAAGAGCAGTTTGATTACTTTTAAATATTGAATGAAATCTAAAATATATTCATACTAAACACAAGAAATGAGTGAAGAACAATTTTAGATCAAAGTAAAATTCCTCCATGTTTCTGATCTTATGCGATCAAAGAGTTAGAAAATATGTATTCAAATCATAAAACAGAATTGAAATATAAAACACATAGAAATGATTCTATGTGAGATCATGTCCTAATGTTTATATTTCAAAAATTCCTTTTTCCTTTTATGATTTGAATGTATATTTTGTAACTTTGAAAATGGATTCTTGTGTTTAGTATGAATTTGATTACTTATGCCAAAAAAAATAACTATTTTTTCAATTTCACATAAAATAGTAGATAAAATCAGTTACTAATTACATTTTTCATTGTTAATAGTTCAATATATTTTTTTTCTTATATTATCTTTGTTCTTATAGGAGTCGATATCTCTTTGAGATGGCAATGTCTCATCATCGCTTATATTTGAAAGTCAGTTCTCTTGCTAAAGCTTCAGAAATATTTTGGGACGGTAATGTAATATTGCTTCCTTTCATAATATATATATATATATATATATATATATATATATATATATATATATAGCTTTAATTATTATTTATATAAATGTATAGTACAGTATGTGCCAAATGATACTGAAATATTTGTGTACCAAAAAAGGTTTATGTAATATACAGAATACAAACAGTAGAGGAAGCTTGCACTACATGGAAGTCAATTTCCATGTTTTCTAAGGCACAGCACATGTTCAATTTGCTGTTCGTGACATTGCAGGCTGTATTCGTAAAACTCACGTATATTCTCAACCATGTCCCTGATGAGAGGTTGCTTCATTCCTCTGACGCATGTCGCAATCTTTTGACATAAGTCACCCATGATTGCCGGTATGTTCTTTCGGAAAATGGCTTTCTTCAGTATACTCTAAATGTAAGTGTCCGGAAGTGTAAGGTCAGGTGAATGAGACGGATATGGGAAGGCTGTTTCACGGGAAATTACGTGATTACCAAAATTCTCATGAAGCAACAGAAGCATATCATGTGTTTTCAGTTAGAGTGACTCATCATCAGTACTTATTTGGATCTTCTCTTAATAACAAGATTTATCACCTATTCTCGGTGCAGATTATATCTGAGGACAGTCTGCACAATAATAAAAATAGTCGGCCTTATTTCTCCGTTCTAACTATACAAATCACCATCATAAAAATTCTGTCGTATTTTACTATGCTATGCAAAATTGTTTTTTGAGTTGATTGTAGGGAAATAGATATCTACTGTCACTAAGCTGGAAATAATGGCTTTCATCTAAAAAAAAAAAGTATACCTAACCCTTTTTTCATCATCCTGAATGAGATTCATTTCTTTGGAATAAGAAATCTCAAACAACTGCCACTTATTATGAGATTTGATGAAGTGAGATTTCTTTTTTTTTTTTTCCAAAGTCTGACAGTAGACAGATCTAAGTCAATGCTCTGGGATGAGTGAATACTTTCTCAGTTCTTTGTTAGCTTCTGACACTAATGCATGTTTTATGGAGACAAATAAATGGCCCTGGTCTCATTGAAACTGTTATTTTATTTGACTTCTTAAAGTCGATAACTACATGATGCAGTGTAGATAATGCAGTTTTTCTGCATCTATTGAATTTTCTGATTATGCACACCCATTGTAAAGTTGTACAAATGTTGATCCTCATGTTTATAGCAATCAATGGTGTTGTTTCAATCAGCAGCTTTAAAAGTGGATAAAATCAATTTCCAAGGAAAATTATCTATTTATTTTGAAATCCTAAATCTGTTGTATATGAGTATGTATGAAATATTCAGTGAAATTAACTTACTTTATAAGATATATCCTCAGTCAGATAATATTATGTGAAAAGTTGTTTTTAGAAAGTGAAAAGATTAAATTCGGCAGTTTTAAAGAATACATGAAAAGTTATGTTAACAAAGAACGTACGACAACAAACAAGGCAAGTACAATATGTAATACTGTTTGTTGATGAGTTGTTAAAAGTGCATTTTATTTTCCAATTTCTCTTTATTTTAATACACGCATGTTAAGCCTCCTTGTTAAGCAGGCCTTTCAGAATATCAATAAAAATGTGCTGCATACGATGCCTGATGGTTTTGGAATTTATCTGAAATTTTAAAAGATTGATTAGAATGAGGGGAAAGTAACTGTTTTAAAAGGTTGTGGGACATATATTTTCTTTTAATTAATGTTTTTAATTTTTTGCAGTTTGTGAAGGGAAATTAAGTTTAAGAATTGTGGTTGGGATAATTTGTAGACATATTGGAATGATTATTTTACTAGTTGAAGTTACAGTGTTAATGTAATTGGTGTAACTAAAGGATCAGATAGGTAAGTTATTCACTATTCATGAATATATTAATGTCAATAGAATTTTAAGAATCTTATTTTTATTTTGTTTAGGATTTGATGTTTTTAGTTTTTGTTTGTGGATTTTTGCTGGACTGAGGGCAGAGTAATGTTGGAAGGATCTATTTTATTGTATGTTAATGGATTTGAAGGAAGGTAGTAAGAGGCAAGGAATTGCCTAATAAAACGTTCAAAGGGTGGTAATAAGGTAATGGAATATGTTTGATGGATGGTTTATGTTGGTGGGTTTTCTCAGTAGATGTAGCATAGAGTTAAGCCAGTTGTGGAAGAGGTGGCAGGGGTAGTTGTGGAGATTGAATATTTTGCTTATTGTGTTGAAGTTCATTATGTAGGGATTGTTGTGCAGAACATGTGTTTAATGCTCTTCGTATCATCAAGTCCATAGTGTTGATTTTATAGGAGTTTGAGTTGAATGTATTTATTTGTTGGAGTTGGTGAATTTTCTGTACATCAGATTGGCAGCCCTAACATGACGGTTTGGAGTGAACGAATTCATAAATTGGTTTTGAGTGTTGGGTGTAATGTTTATTATTCAAAATAGGCTCCACCTGCATCTATACAATCTTGCCAACACTGTCTTAAACTATAAATTCCTTTCTTGCACATACCCGTGGTTTGGCATTGCAGGAATACTTCAAAAGTCCTTTTTGAGATCACAATCTTGAAGATATCTCCTGCCCTTCAGAAAATTGTCCATATGTCTGAAAAGGTGAAAATCTCTTAGTGAAAGGTCCGGTGAATAAGGTGGATGAGGCCATATCTCATATCCAACTTCTAGAAGTTTCCTGCGTATGTGTTCTGCTAAGACCGCATTATTGGGAAGCAAAATGAAACTTTTCAATTGACTAGTGTAGGCTGTATCTTTCCTAGCTTCTAGTGCATTTCAGTCAATTTTGACCTTTGCTCTAATGGTTTGTCCAATCGATAATTCCAGCCATGGACCATCAAAAGAATTTTATGTTGGTGAAGAGGCAGTTTAGGAGTTGCTGCTAGTGGCTCTTTCTTATCCAGCCAAGTCGATGAGCACTTCCTATTACATACATTATCCACTTTTTGTTGCAGGTTACAATTCTGTCTGAAAAAGGCTCTTTTTTCTTTGCAAAGATGGAGTAAAGAACAAATTGTGTAATACGTAGCTTTGTTATCTTTTGTGAGTTCATGGGATACCCACTGTCCATCTTCTGAAATTTGCCATGTTCTTCCAGGTGGTGTAAAAAAATTGTTGTGCGAGATACCCCGAGTTTTTCAGCTATCTCCCATGAACTTTGATGTGGGTCAGACTTGCTCAATTCTTTCACCTCCTCGGCTGAGCCACTTTTTCACAGCGTCCTCTAGGAGCAATCTTTATGTTGCAATCTGTATCATGGAATTTTTGCAATCAATGCTGCATTGTCCTTTTGCTTACATGGTCTTCACCGAAAACACTATATATATGTTTTCCTTTGTTTCAGCTGCTAATAAGTCTCATAAGAACATGTAAAGCATCACTTTTCGAATATCCAACATCTACATATTTGGATTGAGCTCACAAAACGGGAAGCAGAATACAGAAAGAACCTCATGACCAGTCCTTACAAAATGCATTAGGAGTGATCCGACATAATACTCACCTAAAGCATATTTTAATTATTTCCCTAGCATCGGTGATATTGTGATAGAAGATGGAAACATCCTGATAGTTAATGTGTTTATTTGATGGTATTTTAAGCTCAAATTGTAGATGGGGTTCTTTAGTGATGATGATGTCAACATTTTTGCCAAATAAGCTGATGTAGGAAGTTTAATGGAGAACATTTTTTTTTCGATGTGGTGGAATGTTGAAGTATTGTCTGTCATAGATTGTGTGGATGAGGAAGTCCATTTGTTTAGTGTTGATGTTGAATTGGCAGAAAAGTATGTCATCAAGGAAGTTGCACAGGGCCTGTTTTATACTATTGTAGATAAGTGATGTGGCATCAAGGAAATCTCTTTGCTTTCAATTTTGGTGGATTTAATGTGGTAGAGAATTGTGCTGTGTTTTTATATATGTAATCAATTTTGTTTGTCTAGATCTGTAGGATGGTAAAGACAGTATTAGAAATTTTGGGAATGGAAGAGTTTTTAGTGTTGATCTGGCTTTGAGGATGATTGTCTTGTTTTGGTTTGTGAGTTAAGGGAGAGAGTTGGGAAGGTCCTGTGATTTTTGGGGTGAGTTTTTTGGCAGAGTGATCAGATAGGCCTATGTTTGGGTGGGCCCATTCAATAACAAAGGTTATGAGTTCAGTATATTTTTCAATGGGGATGTTGTCGGAGGGAGGTATGATTGTTTTCTGTGTAGGGGCCATTTTTTCATAGTTGTGTTTGTGCATGAGAAGATTTAACCCTTTGTCAGGATGGGTTATGTGGAGTCTGTCTTGTTTTGAAGTTTTTAAGGTATGCTTTTGTACAGTATTCAGTTTGGGGGAGGGATGAGGGTTGCGTTTGGTAATATTGAGGCATCTATTTTTGAAAGAGTTATGTTTCGAATGGTATTATCAAGTGTTTTAATGATTTCTGAATCCCATGCAAAAAGTGCACTTGAAGACAACCATCTTCTCCACATTCAATGGTAGGTCATATATTGATATCCAGGGTGCTAGTAGAAGATAATACCTTGCAGTTGCCAATGGCAAGTTTTGTTTTGGTAATATGCACTGATCAATGCCCACAATTTCCAAGACTCAGTTCACACTATCCCAACAAGTCAGGAACAAAATGGGAATATAACATTAGTATCTCATTAAAATATCCAATTCAAGTCAAATTAAGTCATGTTTTTATTTTCTGAAAAATTCTTAGATTATGATAATGACCACGGAAGCCAGTCAGAAGATTGGAACAATGAAGATCTTCAAGAGGATCAAGAAATTACATACGATCTTAACTGCAGGGAACAAAAAAAAATAGGCAAAGTTTTATCACATAGAACAAGGTTTGTGGTTAGAAAAATGATTTTTCCTAACTTTTTTCAGTTTTATTCTCATGCTACTAAATTTGTTTACAAATAAAAATATAATATTTTTTATTTTTAATATCTGCAGGAATGTGATTCCACTGCTTAGCAAGAGTGATATATTTTCTTCGGAAAGAATATCACGTAACTCTTCAGAAAATAGACTTGCTGCCATAATTTTCTCACCACAAGTGAACTCAGTTACTGCAAACAAAGTAAAGGAAGAAAATCGTGATGGAATTGATGAAAATGTGAATTCTGAAACTCCATTTGTCATTGGTAAATTCTTAGTTTTTAGATATTATATTATGAATTAAGATTTTTTTTTCTTCAAATTATGGTAATGTGATAAATTTCATAAATTCTAGGTATTAAAGATTTCCTACAAGGTGTCTTATCTATAGTAGTATTACTTAGCACTAGTCGTACCATGGACATCTTGTAGAACCACTGATTTTACCAATAAAAATAAGTAGCAATACAACGAATAGACAAAGCATTAAGAGAACCTAGTGCTGCAGAGATACCAGATATTGGAGGTACTGCCAGCCATGCCTGCTTTACCATTGTCCACAACTCTGCCCTAGATGTCAGTGCCATCATGGATGTGATATCTGTCTCAAGGGCATCCCAGAGATGTTTGATAAGGTTTAAATCCGGGAACTTTTCTGGCCACAGGATGGTCAGATGAGTGTTCCTCAATCTATGTCTAGATGATATCAGCACATTGTTCTTCTGAAACACTCCAGGATGCTCAATGGACATGAAAGGATAAAGAATATAACCTGCAGTATTTAAAGACCTTTCCAGACATGCTAAGGGACTTAATGCGAAGACTCCCCAGACCATCATCCACCATCTTGAACATAACCGATCGGGCAGGACAGACTATGCCCTCCTGCTGTTGGCACCATGCCTGCACCCTCCTATCAGATCAATACAGCTGATAATGGGATTCATCTGACCACATAAATTAGCGCCACTCTGCTGAGGTCCAGTTGAGATGTTCCCAGCACCAGTTGAGTGCAATGCTTGATAATGAGCAGTCAGCAGTGGCACACGAATAGGGCATCAGCTACAAGCAGCCTAGAGTATGCAGTGTTTGCCATGCCATTCATTCTGCTTGGTGCTCTGACATTAAAACTGGATGTGATCTGTGTTGCAGCTGTCTTCGTATTGATCTGTACAAGCCTGTACAGTTTGCTCTGACCCGATCATCAATAATATGTGGGCAGCCACCTCTTGTTTGATAGACTCTTGTAGATCCGTCATTGATATACTGCATGTAAACCTTGATCCATTTGTCTTCAAAACCCTAGTTTCCTCTTGGGCATTAGAATGACCCCATCTGCCAACAATGCATCCATGATCAAAGTTGCTAAGGTCGCAACATTTATCCATGTTCATTGATTGTGATATTATTGTTGGGAAGCCTATATGTCCACTTATTTATCAGGCATGTTTGGTTTGATATGTTCCATTATGGGCTGGGGGTGCCAGTGTCAATTTCCCATCACCCATACTTCTAATGTTTTGTCTATTCAGTGTTAAGCCATTGCAAGACTTTCTCTATATTTACATAATTTCAAGTAGTTTTAGGAAAACAAAACAAAAAAACCTCTTCTACTTATACAGATAGAAAAGTTCTAGCTCTAAATAAAACAGCTCTCAACATTGATCTACAGATACAAAAATCTATTGAAATCTTAAAAGTTTACTATAGTCTTAAATAAAGAAGGTAACTGTACATGACTATATTATTGATGAAGCTACGAAAGGGCTTGTTTTTAGGTCCTTCAGTAAAGTATCCTTTAAAATAGTTGTATTAATATGGACATTTAATCAGATCTAAATATTTTGATAAAATTTTTAAATATTATCGTTACTTATGATCGTGATATTTTGACATATTTAAAAGCAACCTGTAAGTGGTGGTCAAATGAGTCATTCCATGTCAGATCACGTGATGAGTTCATCACAGATTTTCATGAAAATTTATTTGAATGTAAGGGGTCAAAAGATAACACATTCTGCAAAATATGGAATTTTTAGGTTAAATACTTGCCGAGATATGAATTTTGGAAGTTATTAATTTTTTTAGGTGCCACACCCCTTTTATTTCATGTATTTTCTTGAATACGTCATCTTCTAATCAATCAAATGGAACCAAATTTGGTTTCCCAGGATAATTTTTTATGCTGAATCCAAAAATTCCAATGAAATTAGTCTAAGACTAACAGTTTTGTAGTAATGGAAAGCATGTAAGCATTTAGGAAAAAATTTAAATGGCCATATGGGATCATATTTAAAAATTTGAGATTTTAACCCAAATCTGAAAAAGGTCTAAAGTAACTGAAAAAAAATAATCAAGTTGGAGCCTGGAAAAAAAAAATTGCAAAGTTGGTATTCTTATCGAATCGCATAAAGAAATATTCAACAATTATTATTTTGTCACTGCATATTTATTTAGTAAATTCAAGTTACCCCTTAATTTAGTAACAGCTCTGTAAGCTGTAACTCAAAGCCAGGTGCAACTCATATTTTCAAACTGAAGCACTCCATTTTTTTTCATTTTCTTTTCAAAATATTTTCCGTATTTTTGGTTTTGAATTTCTTTGTTTCTGTTTAAGAGGGTTGGGTATTCCCCAACATCTACTTTGTTCAGTTTGTCACTACTACCAAAAATTGCTATTCTCAAAGTATGAACAGTTACAAAGAAATGGTTGCAACCCATTTAACAAACAAAAAAGAACACCAAGAAAGGTCTGAGATCATTTACACTTGCAGGATGTGCCGTTTGAAGCCTGATAAGAAATTGTGTGCTTCATGTAGACACAGACTGTAATAAGGAAAAAATTACACATCTCCTGTACAACTATCGGATGAATCAGAGGCTGAATCCCTTATGGACACTAGTGAACTGAATGAAAGTACTACAAAATTGGGCTGTAAAGTTACATGCAATAAATAAGAGCAGAATTGTGAACACAAAAAAAAAAAAGGCAAAACAAGTAAGTGTAGCAGTACACAAAAAAATTGCTGAACTAATTGATATATCAAGTACATTACTAATACCATCAATACCTGAAAAAGGATGAGCTGATGATACATTGTCTGTCATCAGATGAGCTAAAAACTGCCACAAAGGTGTGTGTTATTGGCTCATCTTTGATTGCAAGTCTTAGACCTAACACACGT
>JAFIDM010000003.1:70842071-70871929 GCA_023159025.1 Thereuonema tuberculata
GCAAGTCTTAGACCTAACACACGTGACTTGCGTACAAGAGTACATGTTGCTGTTGTATACGATGATCATTCACAAGCGCACAATGAGGAAGAAGAATGTTGTGATGAGAAATGAATCAACAAATCTCCTGGAATGACAGGTGCTTCATTCCATTTATTCATGTACCGTGCACATTATCATCTCCAGATCTGCATGAGCAAGTGGACGGCAATACAAGTACAACAACAGTATTTTTAACAACAATTGCCAATTGCTGAGAAAGGTTAAAAGATTAAAAATGCATCCCGAAACAAAGGGCTTAGGACACTTTGTGAAGTACTTTAGATAGATCTAGTGAATTTAGGAAATTCTTTCATTATTGAAGTTCTTTTCTTCTAGCGCAATGTAAAAATACATCTATTTTGCAATTTTTTTTTCCTGGCTCAGGAGCAAAACTCAACTTGATTATTTTATTTTTTTTTCAGTTACTTTAGATCTTTTTCAGACTTGGGTTAAAATCTCCAATTTTTAAATGTGATCCCACATGACCATTTAAATTTTTTCCTAAATGCTTAGATACTTTCCATAACTACAAAACTGTTATTTAAAAACAACAACTTTAATACTGAAAACTCCCTACATAACTCGGATATTTCGAAGGATTAATCATCCTTCTTCTTCAGCCTCCTTAAGCCTTTTTACATTATGGGACGAATACACGTTCTCTCGTCTCTTTATGTAAAAAGGCTTAAGGAGGTTGAAGAAGAAGGATGATTAATCCTTCGAAATATCCGAGTTATTATGTAGGGAGTTTTCAGTATTAAAGTTGTTGTTTTTAAATATTAGTACGATGAATTTATTTGGTTTTTAGTACAAAACTGTTAGTTCTAGACTAACTTAGTTGGAATTTTTGGATTCAGCATAAAAAAAAAAAAAAAAAAAAAAAAAAAAAACCTTTGGAAACCAAATTTGGTTTCATTTGATTGATTAGGAGATGACATATTCAAGAAAGTACATAAAATAAAAGGGGTGCGGCACCTATAGAAATTAATAACTTCAGAAATTCTTATCTTGGCAAGTAGTAAACCTATATTTTCCTAGTAGTAAACCTAGTCAAAAAAAAAAGTCAAAGGATCGCCACGACAGGCCTATGCAGGCCCAAGGGCTCGCTGGAGGTAAGGCTCCCGGCATTTCTTGACCGAAAGGATTAGGTAGAGATCGGGAGGTCAGCCCGACGCCCACCCGCCTTTAACTCCCAGGAAAGAAACCCGGTACCCATTCTACAGAGGGCTGGGTAGGCCCTAGGACCCGTTTGGAGGAGAATGGAGCTCGGAAAAATTCCCGCCCTCCGCCGAGGCCGGAAATCGAACCCGCCACCTCCAACTCGCAGCCAAGTGCCCTTACCCACTCGGCTACAGTAGTAAACCTAGTAAATCCCATAGAATGTGTTATCTTCAGATCCCTTATATGCAAGTAGAGTTTCATGAATATCTGTGATGAACTCATCAGGTGATCTTACATAGAATGACGAAAATGTCAAAATCTTTTTAAATTTATAATTGTAGGGTCTTTATGAAATTTAATGATGATAGTTGCGCTGCGAAATTGCTAATCTTAGGGAAATATCATTACTATAGTTTCTCCAACAGTTTTGCTATTTGCTTGTTTCCTATGGACCATAATTTTGATGGTTCTAGTATCTGGATTTTTTGGAGTATTATTCTGGCATAGGAAACAAATGTCCATTAACTGTTTCTGTTAGTAACTTATTATACAGAATTATTTCATAATTCCTTAACACATTTCAGAGACTCACAGCTCTGCAGCGAAGAAAAGGATATTTGTTCTGAAGATATCAAACTCACTAAGTTTTTTTTTCTTAAATTTTCTGTGTGTCCATCTTGCATGATTTGGCGGTAATCCATTTCTGATCATATATGGTGCAGCATATTACTGTAGCAATTGCATTGGTGTTATGATGTCGCAGTTTGGTGAGGTCAGTAGGAAATGGGGGAATGGACACTTTGTCTTTCACATACCCCCAAAGAAAACAGTCTGAAGGAGTCAGATCAGAGGTGTTTTTGTGCACAGACGTCCTTCATCTTGGAATGTTAGATACCAGCTCTTTATGCTGTTGTACTCCCTTTTTGAACTCACTTTTACATCTTTGCTGCACTGAATTCGTTTTGATGTATTCAAGACTCAAAATGTCTTCTCACATTATGAAACTGCCAGCTTGGTTGCATCTGTGCCCTAACGGCAATCGATGGAACTAGGATGCAGCGCTCTATTAAAAAAAAAAACTTGGTGAATTTGTCTTTTATTTGAAATCTCGGCGACAAATATCCCTTTTTTTTTGCCGCTGAGCTGTAAGTCTCTGAAATGTGTCAAGAAATTATGAATAATCTTGTCAAATGAATATTTGACAACCATGCTTCTCAAGATTTGCGCTTTGTATTTCTGTTGTACTGCCACCAACAGTTTTATGATAACCAGAAGTTTAAGTGTTGTAATGTCTTTGCCAATGAAAACATCTAGAACAAACTTGGCTTCATTGTGTTGTTTTTCTGCCAAGTAATCGGCATTGCATTTCCACACATCTAATTTTTGACCTAACTGAAGATGTCACTCTGCCCATAGTGTAGCCTCAGTCATCAAATAGAAGAGGTATTTTGCTTGTCTTTAGGATAATACTAGACAGCTGCCTTCCTCCAGAAGCCTTGCCTATGTAACGGAAAACAACATTTTATTTATTCAAAATAACAAATTACATCAAGTAAACTAAAAATTTCATCAAAGTTTAAATTCAGAAGAACACAAGCAATACAATATTGAAATCCATTTTTAACAATCAAAAAATGTATGCAGTTGAGTGGCCCCAATGCATTTGCTTCATTCCGTTGTTTTGAACAGAGTTGACCATAACAGTAACGTACTTCAGTTACTGCATAGCACACAAACTGTTTTTTTTTTAATAATGTAGATGTGGACTTTGATGGTATTTATTCATTACATACTATGTTACTGTTGTTGATCTGTCAATTTTTGAATTATATTCAGGATCCTCTACCTTTTGCCATTTCTTGGATCTAAAATTTCAAAATACAGAAAAGTTCAAAATAAGTTGTGTGTTTGTTTTGTTGCTTGGATAAGGAGCTTGGACAACCATTCTCTTTGTAAATTTTTTTAATATCCACATGAAAAACTTTTTGAAGGATACCAGTTCCCAGATGGAAAGGTTTGGAAATGTTGCAAATACATCCATTCTTATCAGAAATATTGCAAAAAAAAAAAAAAAAGCAAAAACAGATTTTCCAACACTATGTAGCTTGTTAGTTGAATAGAACAAAATTATTGTTATAAGAACAATGCTGTCTGAATTATTATTAATTAAATATTTTTATATTTCATTTAGATGAAGTTGATGAAACTCACTTCTCATTTCTACCAGAGGAGTCAATTAGTGATTCATTGGCAGAAAGATTTGCTAATCTCGATGGCTCTCCAGAGCGAAATATTGTTAAAGCAGTTCTTCCAAAATCCAGAGACTGCAGCTTAGGAATTACATTAATTGGAGGAAAGCAAGGAGTGTTTATTCAATCCATTACTCCAAATAGTATTGCTGATATGGAAGGAACTTTGAGATCAGGTAAGAAATTTTGTTACTCATTGATTGATTCACACGGTGTCCGGAAATTTGTTCGACGGTAATTTGTTCGAGGTCATTTTGTTCGAACGGTAACTTGTTCGAACGGAAAAATATTCGATAAGGAATTTGTTCGAACGGAAATTTTTTCGAATCGAACATTTCCTAGTGGGTGTTCGAAAAATATTCTCTTTAACATTTTTGAATATTTATCTAAAGAAAATACATTTATCATCGCGTAAACAATTCTGAAGTTAATTCATTAAATTAAGTTAATTACTGAAAATCGTTTGTAAGCGAAATCTATTGTAAAAATATTTTCAATAGTATAAAATAAATTATAATAGAATAAATAATAAAACATTTTCAATAACAAAATGTTTCCTTTTAAACAGAAATTAATTATATATAAATCCCTTGTGGATTCGATTCTTAATTATGGATTGGACTGTTGAATTCCTATTAATAATAAACAATTAAATAATATTAATAAGATTGTTTTAAAAATCTTTAATTATGCATATGTTCATTTTAAAAATAAATCTAATTTGGAAAAACAACATATTAGAGAAAAATATAATATTTTATTGATCAAAGAAAAATTTATTTGTAATACAATAATAATGAATTTTTATTCTGATAAAAAAGAAAAAAATAGTTATGTATCTAGTCTTAATACAAGACAAAATTGGTTAAGAACTTTTGATAGAATTAAGCTTAATAATAATTTTGGTAAGAGATTACATAGTAATGTTATATATTATCTTTTTAATCAATTGAATTGGGATAGATTTAGTTCTGAGAAAATTAAAATTATAAAAGCTATATAATTAATTTAATATCAGATGTTATTAATGGTAAATTTCAATTAAATAGTAAACTCAAATAGTAAGATAAATTTAATTTAATTTTAAAAAAATAATAAAATTTTATATAATGAAGTATTTTATTTTTCATGGAATCACATTTGTTAACCCTGAGATAATGGGGATCGGATTATTATAATAATGATCCTCATCCTAATTATGGTTAGTTACATTCCAAGCAGCTTCTTAAAAGATTATTTTGGAAATGTTGTTAAGTAAAGAAATCATTTAAACCAGGGATCGCTAATGAAATATTTTCCTTGCATGTAACTAACTTAAGAATTGATGCTCTAATATTCAAACATAATATGCAAGTAATTACTAAAAATGATACAAGATACATCCTCTTCTTATCAACGCAATATTTCGCCGTTTTATTTCTGTTTACTGCTTCATCAGGCCTTCTTACATACATGGAAAAAACTCTTCGTAAAATATAATAAAGAATCTGGTAACAATATAGGAAAACTCATGGGAATATATACAACTTATATACTGTTAACAACATTGTTTATAATAATTGCAAAACTTTTTTTTACAATTGATTTGCTTATAAAACTTCCATATTATTGAAAATAATTTTACAATAGATTCCGCTTACAAACGATTTTCATTAATTAACTTAATTTAATGAATTAACTTCAGAATTGTTTACGCGAAGATAAATGTATTTTCTTTAGATAAATATTTAAAATTGTTAAAGAGAATATTTTTTGAACACCCACTAGGAAATGTTCGATTTGATCAAATTTCCATTCGAACAAATTCCCTATCGAATATTTTTCCGTTCGGACAAGTTACTGTTCGAACAAATGACCTCAAACAAATTACCGTCGAACAAATTTCTTTCGAACAAATTTCCGGGAACCGATTCACACAGAAATAGCTCAAATTGTCTGCCAAGAAACATGACAATTACACTGTGAGAAGAACCTCCCATTTTAATATTTTGATTTAAATAATGAATCTCTACATTTACTGTGTCCTGTTCAATTTCCTAGTTAGTATTGCCAGGAACTGCAGAAAAAATCATACCCAAAGGGAACCAGTATACTTGTTATGTGGTGCAGTTTTGTATTTTTATCTCTTACTGAATTATAGTTAGTTGTCATTCTATGCTTTTTCACATAGTGGATAATGATGGGATTTTTAATAAGTAATGGTTTATGGTTACAAATAAGCATCTATCAATTGTTAATATGGAGGGTTGATTCACGTTTATTCGGTCGATTTCAAGGGCCCACACTATCTTGCATGTGCACGTGACACAGCATTGTTGCGTTCGAATCAGAATTCGAATTTATCGCCCTTTTGATGCCAAAGGCTGATTCGAGTGGTACTGCGAATGCAAAGAAAACTTTTTGAGAAGATTCGTGATTGTTGCGGGTTACAGCTGCAAAGGAAAGTTGCCTCGAGGAAGGTACCTGCAAAGGTCAAGGTTAATGCTGCCTTTTATCAAAAGCATGTCCTGGAACCCTTGTAACATCACGAATTCCCGCATTGTATGTTAGCGACAAAAGGAAAGTTGGACAAGGCGTTGAGCACACAGATAGAGCCAGCTAGCAAGCCAGCTGTATATGGCCAAAATGGCGACTGAAACCGGAATACGAGCAATCACATACAGTATGATTCCTGTAAATTCCCCTGATGCATCTCCTTTGAACTTGCGTTCTGATTACTTAAATGGGCTCTGAGAACACGATGACCAAAAACAATAGAAGAGCTTTGGAAAGCTTGCAAAGAGGAGTGGAACAAGATCCCCCTCGTCTACCTGCAACGCAGCCTTCTTCAATGGAAACTGCGATGCAGAGCCATTGCCAGAATGCAGTGGCACCCCTTTGAACAGAACCGGTGGTGGAGAAAAGAGTTCTGCTAAGTCTATGACATGATCAAAATCGATCGAATAAACGTGAATCAACCCTGCATAGATCTGATTGTATTCTTGAACTGTTTAAGAATTGAATTGTTTAGGAAAGTTATCTGGCAAATATCACTTCAAAATACACTATAAAGATGTTTAAGAAATTGATTTTATGGAGCTCCATTTTATTTAAACTTTCATTTGATAATTGATATTATATGGAAAGATGATATGCCAGTTTTGTTTTATACACTCATGGACAAAAAAATTAGCGCACCAAGAAGGAGTCGTCAAAATGAAACGAAAATTTACATACGTAACGACTACTTTGATATAAGTAAATGATTAGAAAATCAAAGAAAAAGGATAATTTATTTCAGAGAAAAAGGCAAAAGAACGGAGGAGTTAATACTCCATTGGACCCCCTCTAGCGCGAATGCACGATGCGATACGATCGGGCATTGAGTCATACAAGTTCTGTATGATGTCTTGAGACATTTCGTTCCATATTTGCTGTAACCTTGCCTCTAGTTCGTTCAAACTCGAGGGATGCCCAACTCGTCGTCCCAAATGATCCCAGATATGCTCGATTGTAGACAAATCTGGGGATCGGGCAGGCCAAGGAAGGGTAGTAATAGTGCGGAGACAGTCTTGTGACACCCTTGCCGTATGAGGCCGAGCATTGTCTTGTTGAAAAATGGCTCCTGGGAGCCGTTGCATGAGTGGCAACACATGTGGTTGCAGGATTTCATGAACATACCGCTGGGCTGTCATGGTGCCACGGAACAATACTAGGGGTGACCGTGTATTGTAGGCAATGGCACCCTATACCATCACACCAGCTGTGGGAGCGGTGTGTCGCTGTACAGCAAAGGCATGATTGAAGCGTTCACCACGGGCTCTCCACACACGAACACGATTGTCATCACTGCCGAGATTGAATCTGGATTCGTCGCTAAAGACGACCTGGTTCCATTCCGCTGCAGTCCAGTTTCCTCGTGCGCGGCAAAACTCCAAACGGAGGCGTCGATGGGTGGGCGTCAAGGGCAGCACACGTAATGGGCGCCGCGATACCAACTGTCCTTCAGCCAGGCGCCTTCGTATGGTTCGAGAAGACACAGCGGCCCCTAGTGAAGGTGCTACCTGTGCCTGGATGGCAGCCGATGAAGCAGTTGGCTGTACGCGTGCATTTCTGACTATGTGGCGGTCTTCTCGACGACTGGTCAGTCGAGGGCGTCCTGAGCCTGGTCTTCGTGTACATGACATCTCTCGGGTCCACTGGTCCCAAAACCTCCTCACAACGCAATCAGAGCGGCCTAATTGACGAGCTACTCGCCTAGCTGACCACCCAGCTTCCATCATCCCGACGATTCTCCCTCTATCAAACTGCGACAACTGCGTATACTGTCTTCGAACACGGCGTAATGGCATGTCTACCTCAGCTCTTCCTTTGTAAATGATTCAGCACACTCAAACAAGCTTTGGTTACCTGTTTTATACTCCACAGAGTACGATGTTCAACGCCCCCTCTACCGGCTATACGTAATGCGCAATCGCGCTGCATTTCTAATCATTTGCATATCTCCCTGACAAGTACCTTCATTGCAAGTTTCGTTACGATCCCGCAATTATTTCTTGGTGCGCTAATTTTTTTGTCCATGAGTATATTTGGACAAAAATTCTTCTTCTGAACTATCTCTCTTATATGCCTGGTTAATTGTCTATATTCCATTGTTTATCTCAGGAGCTTAAAATGCCAAGGTAAACTTCTTATCATCAGAAACTCATGATTTTTGTCTTTAGAAGGTGAAAAATCAATCATCAAATCAATCAAATCAAATCATCATCAAATATACATAATTGGCTAAGTTCGTCTGTCTGTCTGTCTGTAACTCGATATAATTAAACTATTAAGATAGATCCAGAGTTCTCAATGGTACCATTGAATCAAGGATACTCAAATTGGAATGAAATATTATTAGTTCATTTTGTCATTCCATGTTGTTTCCATGAAATTTTATCCTTGGAAACTGACCTAGACAACTGAAATTCTAACAAAACATATGTTCAAAACCAAATAATTTTGATACCACTGCACCCATTTTAATGAAATTTGGCATACTTACTCAGTTTTTTAAGCTGATTTTGAACTGAAAACCATTTTTGCCATAGAAGCTTCGTTCACAAGTTAGCGTAGTATTTAGATTACAAAGGTGAGTTTTAAATGCCTTTTTGCATTATGGGTCAAAAATAATAATTATTCCATTCTTACTTTTAGTAAAATTTATTTACAAGGACAAACTTTAGATATGGTTGGTATTTATTTACCAGAGCCTGTTTTTAGTCATGGACAGTTATATGTTGCTATTTCTTGAGCACGTCCTGCTTGCGACGTCAAAATCAAAATTCTTGACCGAATACATCAAGGACATCTGATAAAAGGATCTGATGCTGTTTTTAGAAAAAATGTAGTTTATAAGGAGATATTTACTTTGTAGTTGATAGTTGATAATAAAATGATTTTTCAGATTTTTTATGCTGGTCGTCCGACAGGCTTTGCTGCTAGTATAGAAATAAGAGAGGATTCAGGATAGAGTATTATAGTCATACATTAGTTATATTTTTTTCTTGATTAATATTCTGAAATTTCTTATATCTAGGCATGTTATGTATTATTCTTCTCTGTTGTATTGTAGAGAAATTTTCAGATGATATATAGATCTTGCAGATAATATTGAAAATAACAAAATGTAGTCAATAAAATCATAAATAATTTGATGTCAGAAACAATCTTTTAATTTTTTTGAAGTAAAGAATCTTATCACATTAACCGTAATGTGCCGTTCTATTGATACGTGCTCTTATTTGACAGTGCTATTTTTTCTATAAAGAAGCGTTTCAAGAAATTTGTAGCAGTAGCAAAAAAGTGAATTGTGATGCTGTAATCAAGTATTCTGTTAATTTTATTTGGACATTACAATCTTCAACAACTCTACTTAATCTATCAACATTAACAAAAGTTGTGATAAACTTGGAAGAAATGACTAATCGATTACACCAGTGTGCCTGTGGCACAATAAATAAAATGGTGGAGAAAGGTTTATACTAATTAAAAAACTTAATGTGTGCCACTTTCATAACAGTATTAAAATAAATTGGAGCCAACACACAAGATTAAATTAATCTCTCTCTCTATATATATATGTAGATAGATATCTGTACAGGGTTACAACAAAAGAAATTCACACTTTCAATACTGTATAAACAAAAACTATCTGTGATATCGACATGCATTTTGTGTTGTTAGGTTGAGGAAATGT
Source organism: Thereuonema tuberculata (assembly GCA_023159025.1). Classification (NCBI taxonomy): domain Eukaryota; kingdom Metazoa; phylum Arthropoda; class Chilopoda; order Scutigeromorpha; family Scutigeridae; genus Thereuonema; species Thereuonema tuberculata. The sequence goes on from JAFIDM010000003.1 coordinate 70,851,744, forward strand.
AGTTGATATGACACATTGTTGGTACTACTGTGCATATTGTTGTACAGGCAGAAGCATAAGATGGCTGCAAACTCTGTGGAGAAATCATATTGAGTGTTTGAATTAGCCAGAATGAACTCCGTAACTGTTGTCCAAAGACATTTTTAAACAAGTTTCGGAAAGCCACCACCTATTAAACATTCAATCTATGATTGGTACAAGAAATTTGAGACAACAGGTTTTTTTTTGTAAAGGCAAAAGTTTGGGAAGACCCTGCGCGGCAGAAGAAAAAGTGGATTATGTTCGTGCTGTTATCAGCGAAGTCCATGAAAATCAACAACAAGGGCGAGTTTGGAACTACAAATTCCACAACGAACTGTGGATAATTTTACAGAAGCAACTGGAAATGACGCCTTACGAATTGCAGCCATCTTAGATATTATGCTTCCATCTGTACAACAATATGCACAGTGTCACGATTTTTTTTAGTCTTTTGTTTATTTTTGCCCTTTCATTTTTCGTCCCTTTATTTTTCGCTATCTTTCTCACTGTTTTACTCTTATTTTTAATTTTTGCGAATTTCCTTTTGATTTAGACTGTTTCTAGATTCATGGTTATCTTTTCTCCGGTGGTCTCTTGCGTTGCGTTTCCTTTTTGTTGACCTGTTAACCCCCTTATTTCTCTTCGCTACTCTGTTTATTTGAGAGCTTCCTTTGCTTTCTTTTACATCGTCTTTGGCCTGTCAATCATCTTCTCCCATTCGTGAATTACCCGTCTCTATGTCGCCTGTCGCTTTATTGGTTATTTTTTGTGTGTTTTGGTGACGTTATCAGTTATTCTTTTCAATTATTTTATTTCCAGAAAAATAGTTAGTTGGTGTCGGAGTCGTTAAGCCACTAAGTCGAACAAGAATGTAATCTCCGATTTTAAATAACTTTATTCTCACTTTAGTTTTTATTTTTAACTTTTACGTTATTCTTCCTCTTATGCAAAGATTTGTGAGAGAACGATAAGCCTGGAGAAAGACACTGTATCAACACAGGGTGTGCTTTACCCTCGACTGCTCAGGAATAGCCTATGCAGGAATGTCGAAATGATCGTTTGGTTGGGAACCCGCTGGACAAGGCGGAACGGCGCCCGATCCGACAGCGAGTCCGCCCTGATAACGCCGTGCAACCGTCTCCTATTGACATGGTTCTATGGCCAATCAACCCGCTCGTTGTTTTATGCAGCATTGAAAGTGTGAATTTCTTTTGTTGTAACCCTGTACAGATATCTATCTACATATATATATAGAGAGATTAATTTAATCTTGTGTGTTGGCTCCAATTTATTTTAATGCTGTTATAAAAGTGGCACACATTAAGTTTTTTAATTAGTATAAACCTTTCTCCACCATTTTATCTATTGTGCCACAGGCACACTGGTGTAATCAATTAGTCATTTCTTCCAAGTTTATCACAACTTTTGTTAATGTTGATAGATTAAGTAGAGTTGTTGAAGATTGTAATGTCCAAATAAAATTAACAGAATACTTGATTACAGCATCACAATTCACTTTTTTGCTACTGCTACAAATTTCTTGAAACGCTTCTTTATAGAAAAAATAGCACTGTCAAATAAGAGCACGTATCAATAGAACAGGCAGTTCTTAGGTCACATGTATATTAGGTCACATCACATTACAATGTGATAAGATTATTTACTTCAAAAAAATTAAAAGATTGTTTCTGACATCAAATTGTTTCTGACATAAAAATAAAAGACTTCACATGAAAGTACAGAAAGAAGATCTATTGGAAGACTTGGAAATGTGACAATATGCTTAGAAACTTGAGAAGGAGAGTGATCAATAGCACATCTTCTCAAATGGTACATGTCTTTCAAGTGTACAGTGTACAGTGTCAAAAATTCATTATAGTAACAGATGTCAGTTCACATTGCCAGTAGAGAAGAAATCAGGTTGATTGAAAAAAATATGTTCCACAACCTACCACATTTTATGTAAATCTTATAAGGCTTGAATAAAGACTTTTGGGCATAGTCCATATCGATTCAGGCAGGGGAGTTACCTTCATAGTCTCAGATGTTTTTGAATTTTACATATGTTAAAAATCAGGAAAAAGTAGACAACCATATTTTTTGTTTTGTTCGAAAAAATTCCTGGCTCGAGTAATTTCTCACTCACTCACGTCATTTCACACTCGCGATTTTCGGCAAATTTTCGAAACGCTCTATCTCTAGAACGATTCACGATATTTTGTTACAGTTTTTTTTATTTGAAAGATAATATTTATGTAATTAAAATGATGTACTTTGTTTGAAAATATGTGTTCAAGTTCTCTTGCTGTAGCCTTCTGAATTTTTTTTTTTGAAAAATCAAAAATATTTTTTTTTTCAAAAATGCCAATCCCAAAAATTTTAATTTTTTTGTTGTTGATCAGTATCATAGAGTTCTACATTTCCTGAAAAGGAGAACTTCCACTTTTGAGTTTAACATTTTTTATCTCTCTCATCTATTACAGTTTCCAACCTCAGGCTGGGTCTGTCTGGAACATAAGCCTCTCCACCTAGTCCTTACCTCCCACCATCTTCCGTTGTCACCCTGTTCCAGTCCTCCCCCCTCATTCGAACAGATTCCTCCACTCCCTTAATTCATTTATCCCTTGGTCTTCCCCTTGGTGTTTTCTTCTGCATCCTCATCTCATTATCCTCCTGGGAATCCTCTTCTCTTCCATTCTTTAAGTGGCCATACCACCTCAGTCTAGATGTCTCGATCCTTTCCTGCAGGGGCTCCTCTTTCACTATCTCTCTGATCCTTTCATTCCTCACCCTATCTCTTCTAGTTACTCCTATCCTACCCCGCAGCAATTTCGTTTCACAAGCTGTCAATCTGCTTACCTCTCTTTTCTTCATTATCCAAGTTTCCGATGCGTATGTCAGTATAGGGACATAGTAGCATCGGTACAACACTTCTTTGCTTTTTTGCGGGACATCCTTATTCCACACCAAACTCCTAACGCATCTGAGGAAAGCTTCTGCCTGTCTGCCACGTTCTGTTATCTCTTTGTCATTTCTCCCATTCTCCTCCACCATGCTTCCCAAGTACTTGAAACTCTCCACCCTCTTCAGCAGTCCTCCTCCAAGAGTAATCCCACTCACCGGTCTATTCCTTTTCCTGGTCGTCAACAGAATCTCGCATTTACCTTTGTTGAATTTCATCCCGTATTCACCCACCGTTTCTTCCAAAGCCTCCAGTTGCACCTGAATCTCCTCCTTGTTACCCTAGACAATCAGATCATCTGCAAACACCATTGCCTTCATCTTATCTTCTCCAACTCTTTCTGCCACCCGCGTCAAAATTTCATCCATGACCACAATGAAGAGCAGGGGTGACAGTGCACTGCCCTGTTTCAGACCACTCCTTTGTTTGAACCAGTCAGTTCTTTCCCCTCCCACTTTCACACAACTCACACTTCCACAATACATCTCCTTCACTCTACTAACAGTCCCTTTATCCACCCCCATGTTCTCCATTACTTCCCACACCTTTTTCCTACACACACTATCATATGCCTTTTCTGTGTCTAGAAAGGCCATCCAAATATCCTCCCCAAATTCATAGCGATGTTCTTGGAGTTGTCTCACTGCAAAAATGAGGTCAACTGTAGATCTCCCAGGTCTGAAACCATACTGCTCTTCTCTCAAATCCCTCTCAACTTTTGCTCGGATTCTACTTTCCAAAATCTTTTCATATATCTTGGCACAGTGTGATATTAGAGTGACTCCCCTATAATTCCTACACTCCTTTCTGCTCCCTTTCTTGAAAATTGGGACAATTAGTCCTTTTTTCCAATCTTCAGGGGTCTTTTTCTCATTCCACACCACCCTGATCACCTGATACGACCACTGTATCCCAACTTCACCAGCTGCCTTTACCATATCGATATTCACTTCGTCCACCCCTGGTGCCCTTCCTCCTTTCATCCTATTTATAGCCATTTCTATTTCTCTCCATGTCAGGTCCTTTTCTATTCCCATATAGTCTTCTCCATCTTCCGATACGTTGTCTTCCTCTCATTGACCCTTGGGATTCAGCAAATCCTCAAAGTATTCTTTCCACACTTTCTTAAGTGTCTCTCTGTGGTGTACCTCCTTACCGTTTTTATCCACCATTACCCCATCCTCCCTCAAACCTCTTCTTTTACTTTTGACCATCCCGTAAAGTACTTTCCTATTTCCTCTGCTATCCTCCTCCCATCATTTCAGTCCACTTAACCATCCACTTCTTTCTCTCCTCTGCAACAACCTTGTTTGCTTCTTTTTTCTGGTTCTTATACTCTTCTCTCGCTAAATCCTTTTTGTCCTGAAACCACACTCTGAAAGCCTTGTTCTTCCTTCCCACTGCTTCTTTCACTTTCTTATTCCACTACAGTGTCTCCTTACATCTCTTTCTGTTACTGTTCTTCCACAAACCTCAGTATCCACCATTGTACTTTTAAATAGGATCCATTCCTCTTCCCCTGTTTTAGGGTTATCTTTAGGTAACTTTTCGCTTACAATCCTTTGGAATTCCTCCTCGATTCCCTTTTCCTTCAGTTTCCATACTTTGATTCTTCTTTCCTGAAACTCTGTCCTCCTGCTATCCTTCACTACTCTCAGGTTCATTACTAATAGTCGGGGATCGCTATCTAAGGCCTCCGATTGTATTACCTTTACCTCCTTGATGCTTCTCTTCATTTCCCAGTCGTACAGCACATAGTCTACCACGGATTTCTTTGTCAAATCACTACTGTACCACGTAACCTTAAGGCTCATTTTCTTCTGGAACCAGGAGTTCCCTACCACTAGACCATTCCTTTTGCAAAAATCCAGCAACTTTTTCCCTTCATCATTCCTGCTACCCCAACCATCTGCTCCGAATACATTCTCATATCCCTGCCTATCGCTTCCCACATGTGCATTCAAATCTCCCATGATAATGAAACTCTGGTCATTCAACTGCTGTTGCAGCCTTTCCTCAAAATCCTCCTTCTCTTGGCTGTACATCCAACTTGAGGGGCATAAACCTGAGCTATCTCCAGGCTCCTTCCCTTTACAACTAACCTGATCTTCATCATCCTGTCACCTATTCCCTTTACTTCTTCCTTCATTCCATCTCTCACAACAATTCCCACTCCGCTTCTCCTTCCTTCATCATTCCCCCTCCAGTACAACCGGTAACCTTTCCTTAGGTCTAAACGACCTTCCCCTTTTCATCTTGTTTCGGCCAACCCCAGTACATCTAGCCTTCTTCTGTCCATCAAACCTACAATCTCTTCCACCCTTCCTGTCAGTGTCCGGATATTCAAAGTTCCAATTCGTAGTCCGTTTGTATCTTCCAGGTCGTCGCCTGCATCCGTCCTTTCCGAGACTAGTTTCTGTTTTGAAAGCATATAAAAAATCCACTACTGGCTTGCTAGGCCTATCGTAGCTTCACCAGGGCCCCGTCAGCCGTTACTTTTCGGGGTTCCCATAGGGCCTTCACAGCTACCGTAACGGTCTCGGGGCCCACGAAGTCCCCACTGTACTTCACCCTTACAGGCAGTCCCCTATTTCATGCCATTGCCTGTCTCCCCTGCTTGGAGGAGGGGTTGGACTTACAAAAATTGAAAATTTTGTCATACATTAAACCAGTTTCCGTTACCACATACTCACATATTGGCCTCATGAAATAAAAATCTAATGTTATTTGACATAGCATTTTAATTCTTAATAAAAATAAGTAACAGACACGGCTTTCAAAACTTATAAACATATAACAGGTTTCATGGCATACCACTTTTGTGCACTCTGCTTAGAACTAAATTAGCAATTCAATGAACTACAAATTTATATGTGTATTGTGCCAATTTTGAACTTTGCATGGTGATTTTGACAAACTTACTTGAAGGCGTGAGACATCACACCTTGTTTCAAAGTGTGAAGTGGTTGTAGTAGTCTGTGATGTAGAGTGAGAGACCTGTTTGTTTCAGGAATGTGGTGACTATCCTGGTGACTATTCTGGACTTGCCTTACAGACTCTTGGTCTTGAAAACATAGCAGATAGCTCTTCTGAAGTTATGTATGCAACATGGGAGGAAAATAAACTCATTAAGAAAACTGTTGCCATAGATACCTTCATTGATGAACTTGGGAAATGGTCAGTGAAAGCAGTAACACACCAACATCTGAAGAAATTGCAAAAACAACACATTGCAGAAGTGAAGGGACGTGTAGAGGCTGAACAACTATGTTTACAGTGCTCACGCCGAGAGTTGAAACTCCCAGAATGCAACGCAGATTATTGATTTTCCTTTCCTGGCCATTCGCTAATATTCAAATAGAAGAGAAGGCGTGAGCATTTTAGTGCTTCACTGTGATTTGGCTGAGAACTGGTCTGTGATTCTACCACAAGAAGTACAAGGGTATCACTGGAGTAATGACCAAGTTTGAATTTTTACAGGAGTCATATATTTTCAAAACAAGACCACTAGTGTTGCAGTTATAAGTGATGACAGAGGACATGACTCAGCACAAGCATTGTTGGCAATATGCAGAATTCAACAACAGCTGCAATCACAGCCAGAAAAGATCATCATTATTTCTGATGGTGCCCTCGTCACTTCAAAAATCGTTATCAATTATTTGAAATGACTAAATCGCAATGGAGAGGGTATTCAGCGCTACTGGTCATGGGAAGGGGCCTTGCAATGGTATAGGAGGCCTGCTGAAGCACCACGCTACAAAACATAATATTTCCAGCCCAAGTACAGCTGCAATTCAGAATGCCGGAGATTTTACAGGTGGTGAAGTCATACACATCAACAGTCCTCATCCTGTTGATCAAAGAGGAAATTGAAGAATTCCGCCAGCAGAACAAACAAGAATGGTCAGACCAAACTGCCCCTGTGAAAGGAATTCAGAAGACACGTGTGTGGATTCACTATGATGGGCGAATCTACATTGCACGGACTTTAAAGAGCAAGAAAGAGGAAATTTCATTTGAACAACCAAGATCTCAGAAACAGCAAGAGAATATTCAGATTCACAACTTACAAAGAGGGATGTTGTGGCATATGTGTATGAATGCAACTGGTGGATTGCAGAGGTTATAGATATCAGTTGTGAGTTAAAAGAAATCGTCATGAACTTTATGCTACCACATGAACCAGCTGCTGGATATAGATTTCCAACTGCAAGACAGCAACACCATCACTAGTGCTCACTTCCAATTAGCGATGTTTTAAAGATTGTGGATGCCCCAGTTCCTATTGGTTCAACAGGAAGGCATCACTAAATATCAAAGGAAGATAATTAACAAATTTTTAGTTCACTGAATTGCTAATTTCATTTCTAAACAGAGTGCACAGATGTGGTATGCCGTGAAACTTGTTACATGTTTGTAAGTTTTGAAAGCTGTGTCTGTTACTTATTTTTATTACAAATTAAAATGCTAGTCAAATAACATTAGAGTTTTATTTCATGAGGTCAATATGTGAGTATGTGGTAACGGAAACTGGTTTAATGTATGACAAAATTTTCAATTGTTTATAAAAAATGTTAAACTCAAAAGTGGAAGGTCTCCTTTTCAGGAAATGTAGTATTCTATGATACTGATCAACAGTAAAAAAATTAAAATTTTTGGGATTGGCATTTTTGAAAAAAAAAATTAGTTTTGATTTTTCAAAAAAAAATTTAGAAGGCTACAGCAAGGAAACTTGAAAACATATTTTCAAACGAAGTACATCACTTTAATTAGACAAATATTATCTTTCAAATAAAAAAAATTCAATAAAATATCTTGAACCGTTCTAGAGATGACAAACATCGATGTTAGCCATTTTGCAAGCGGATGTATTGCTGCCACCTATTGATGCAGGAAGTTGCTACTGCAGTGGATTGGAGAAGAAAGTTTGAGCAATTGCGCCAAATTCAAAGTTTTCACTTAACTAACTTATTTCAGGAGAAAAAAAAATAGGAGGCATTACTTATTGACTGACCCTCGTACATTATGTAAAACAATATCACAGTAAGATCATGATCAATTTGTTTTCTGTTCACAGCTTTCAAGTGAAAAAGGCTATTATTGGAATAGTATTGATAAGATTGCAACAAATACGATGAATAAAGAAAAATGGAATTCCAAAATGAATGATTTGAAAAAGAAATTATTAAACAATGAGTAGCCAATAACTTATTAATAAAATATGTAACAGCTATTTTAAAAAGAGAAAAGGAATGAAATCTAAAAATGAGTAGAAAGAAATTATAAAGATCCGTTTGAAGAATCAAAAGAAGTCCTATTAAAATGAATAACACTTATAAGAGCAAATAATTAGGTTCTTTGATGATGAAAAAGAATGGGGCAAAAAACTTAATGAATATGATGGGAATTGTATGATGTATACAACGAGGAAGATGGCCTCGTTTTGACAGCAATTACAATTGGCTGCTGATAGAGCACGGAGATGTGAAAGCAGAACGCAGAGGTGACACGCAACGTATCACGTCACAACAGAGACCTTACAGTGAAGTTCAGATGGGGAACTACAGGCTATTCAGAGCTAAAGTCAGCGTTCTCCAAGAACTGAGAGTAGACAACTAATTTTCAAGTAATAAAATTGAAGTCTCCTATTGTGCATTTGAGTTGAATTTGGCAAAAGATATTTGTGAAGATTAGAAGTCACAAGCGACTATTAATCACAAGACTATCGGCGTAATTAAGGTCAGAAGAGAAGAATTAATCAACTATCAACGTGAACAATTTAGTAACTAATATCCAGTGAATTATTTTAGTTGTATTTCGGAAGCAAGAATTGAATTGTTATTTTATTAGCCGTTTCTACTTAAGTAGTTCAAAATAATTAGTGAATTCTTATTTAGTGAACTCTTCCTCAAGCAGTGAAATTTAAGTTAAAAGAATTATTATTTGCCTAATAATAATTAAAGTGAATGGTAAACGCCATCAAAGAAAAATCTGTGGCGTTTTTAATAAAATTTATGATTATCTAAAGGTATAATCTAGAGAATATTGGAAAATTTCAATAAAAAAGAAATATTTAAAATACTGTATTGAAATAAAAATAAATAAACTAAGGATTATGTGCATCAAAGCTTATGTTAAAATTAAGGGATGTTCAAATCTCTTTTACCCTAAATTGGCAGTAGACAGTATTTGTAGCAACTTAGCAAATTGCTGGTGAATCATCAAAATTCCACTGCCCATTTTCTTGTATTAAATCATTCAAGTGAACTCATCAGTCCCCGGGCTGTTCACTTTTTCCAAGATAATAGCTGACATAGATTCTGATTCTTGTGATTTTGATGATGAATCAGATATACTTACTCTATTAAATGAACTACTATTAGACATTTTCCATTCTGGAAAATCCAATCTTGAATGGTTGCCACAAATGGGAAAACTATAAGATTGATTGATGAGATTGCTCTTCTGTCATACCTACTGCAGCATTATGGCAGATTCTGTAAAGGCTTATCTTTCAACAATTTCTTCTGGTCAGATTCATTATCTGTAAGTCTTTTTCTGATGCTTCCAACACTACCATTGAAGCAGACAATTCTTTGTCCTACTGAATATTACATGGGTATTCTGAAATTTAAGTTGACTTCCAAAAATTAATTGACAAAAGGACCTATAGAAGTATTAATGGAAAAAGTTGTTGCTGTACGAATGTTAACAACTGTCAAAATATTCGAAGTCCTTTTATTTATTTGATCCTCCTAAAAGCTCCAAAGCCATATTTACTTTTGTTTGTGCCTTCATCTGGCTCTTATTGTCATCATGCAACTTCATCTAAGTGGTTAACCAATTTGGTATATGGAATTCGTGATTGGAACCAATCATTTGCCGATCTTTGAAGTTTATCAGTTGGTGGTATTCGTCCTTTTTTTTTACTCAAAGGCAAAAGATAGATACTTGAACAACTTTCAACAATATCCAATATAAAAATTATTAACATCAATAATAAAATTATACTTTGATGGGGCATAAGAGGGATCCTGTGACTTTACCTCTTGAGTCACTGAATGAGATCGATTGTAAACTAAAGTGTTTTTTATGTTGGAAACTGGTATTATTATGAAGCTTCACTTTGATCAATGGACTAAAAGAATTGTGCTTTTATTATTTTGACATTTAAAATAATGACCAATCAATTAGTTGCCTACATTGCAGTGGCTACAAGAAGGAGTTTTTGCAAATGTGGGAACAAAATGCCATAAAACTGACTTAAGTTAATCCCAAAATTGACATTTCATTTCTGCTTTGAAGTTGTCATCATTAGCTTCTCGAGTAATTCCATAGAATTAGTACTTAATAAAAAAAACCCACTTAATTTCATAAAAATTAACACTTTTAAATCAGATGAATGAATTGTCATTGGCTGAGAAGCAAAGTCACTCCAAAGAAAGGTTCTTCCCATTTTATCTTTACTTTCATTTGTATAATTTATCTGTAAAATCTTTGAGATTAAAAAAATAAATGTTTATTTTAATTTTTAGAAAAAAAGTAATTCTTTTGACTTCTAACATTATAAAAATGTTATTCTATTATTACAGGTGATTATTTATTGTCTGTGAATGGTAAATCTGTGGAAGGTTTAGGATATGCTGAGATTATCCAACTGATTAAGAATATTGAAAGCGATGAACTTGTGTTGATAGTTTCTCAGGTAAGTTTTCTATCATTCCTGCATTTATCTTATCAATTCAAATAAATTCACTGAATCCCTAAATTATAAAATTTTACATTAAAAACTGCTAATGGAGTTAGATAATTTTAAATCGTAAATATTAGCAATACTATCAGTCAAAATGTCCATTATTCTTTTTGGTTTTGATTGCTGTACATTGGGCCCAAAGTTTTTCTTTGTTTCCATCTTTAATGAAAACTAATAAAGAGTTTAAGGTTTACAATTAAGAAATTAAAAATTAACTTTTTAAACAATAAGTTATCAGCAAATTTAATTGCAACGAACTTTTGAAATTGTCACAGCCTGGATCAGCCATTGGAGAAAGAAGGCTTGACTTGGTATTGGAATCATTGATTTGCTGACGTAATCTCTTCTCCAAGTTAGAATTGAAATTTTTGATTATTTTTTTTTCAATCCTCCACATTGAGGAAAGTTCACTTGGTGAAAAGTGAATGTGTTTATCTTTATTCTTTTGCTTAACCCTTCGTGTTAACTGTTGTAACTCTTCTACAGGCACAGTTTTAGCACCTTTTCTAGTTGTTTGACTTTTCTTTAAAATGGAAAACAGAATAATAGTTAATTAATAAAAGAATTTCAAAATCGGTATTTTTGAAAGTCGTATTCATTAGAAACCTTTTTTATTTACTTATAAGTTCTTTTGATTCTTATTTTCATTTGTTTTCTCTATCCTTTAAGAAAAGTAACGATGGAATTATGCTGTTAAATATGAAAGCTAGAAGGAATTGGTTACAAGTCTTGTTTGTACAGAAGCTTTATTTTTTCCTTCCTTTTATGAAGTTTGTAATAAGAATTTAAAACTATTACTAGAGTCCTTTTTATAGTAGATAGAATTCTTTCATCTCTGATTCCCTTCCTTCTTTACAAATCATAAAAATGAAAAGTCTTATTTGGGACAAGGATTTTTGTTTTATTGAATGAAGTAATTTATTCCTCAACAATTTTCAGAGATTGATTAAAAAATTTTACGTACTAAAAAATTCTAATAAAATAATGCCACCAATATAGCACACATTTATTAGTGGCATTATTTTATTAGAATTTTCAGAGATATTTTAAATTGATTTATCCTATTGAAGAGTAGAGAAGCCTTTTTTGAAACCAGAAAATGTTTGATTAGAACAAGATTTGCAGGATTTGCAAGATTTGGAATCCTTGGAGGGAAATGTTATTGTCAGTTACAAAACACTTGTAAAGTAGCCGTTAAGAAGCCAAAACCAAATGTTGACTTTTTCTAGAACAAAATGTTATGTCTTTATTAGAAATTTATTTTTGAAATAAGGCAATTTCAAGTTTAAACAAGTGACAATAGAATCACAACCATATGGAAGCAATCAACTTAAAAAAAAATTAAACAAGTCTCTAGATATTTAAAAACTAATTAATTAAAACAAAACAAACAAACAAACTGAGGTTAGGAGAGTAAATTTCAGGAATTTTATTATTAAAATTGACTCATTATTACTTTCATCTTCAATGAATGGAGAAGATGATTTGTTTTGTCCTTAAAAATCAGATAATTTATTCAGATTAATCATCATTATCAACAACTGAATATGGTACAAAGCAATACTAATCATTGTTGGATTCTCATCTGCAGCCTAGAAATGGGGACAGGGTATTGTAACACATGTAATGTTTAATTAGATTTATATAAGTGAAATTAAAATCAATTGATTAATTCATTGTAGAATTTTAAATGGTTTAAATGAATTTATTTCTATAAAAAAATAGGCTTACTGTGCAAATCTAACGTGTGTGCATTTATGTCATACAAATAAATAGAGTGCTATTGAGTTTTGATGATTTTACATGATTTTGCTTTAACATTGAATCATTCCAGTAGCAAACCTTTGGTCGTTTTGAAATGTTAAAGAGATATTGTAATGTGCTTTATTTACTGAGAAGGAATAAGACTTCGTCATTTAAATATGAGTGAAAGAAGTAAATTGATTCACTGTCAAAATTAATTGTGCCGTTGAGTTGGTGGTTGTATTTCTATGTTTGTTGTTGCTAGCCAAGAAAAATTCTTTCTTATGAAATCTACTTATATTTAATGTCTGTTCCAATTTGTTTGGTAGAAATCTTGAGCTGCAGAATTCCATAAAACTTCTAGGAGTGCTCAAAGTGAATTTGGGTTCCTAGAGGAGGAACAGATGTAAAATAACAACTCTGTGCTCTCATAATTTCTTTTCATTATTTTATGGAAGATCTTTGTTAGATAATAATTGTCATTTATTGAATTACAACTTAATTATTGTAAATAGAAATAATTATTTTCCAATCAATATGAACATTTTCTGATTAAGATAATGCAGTTGAATTACGATATATTAAGGAAAATAATACCCTTGAATCTTAAAAAAAAAACTATTACAGTTAGAAAATACTGTGTTATTACTTTGAAAGTGCTATTATTATTTTTTTTTTTTGAAAAATGTAAATGTTTTTTAATTATTTAAGAACAGCAATAATTCAATGAGCAATAATAAAAACTGTTTCATTCAATATTAAAATGAAATTGTTACATCAAGTTACAGTTGGGTCAATCCAAGTAAAAATCTACAAATTATTGGTATATTACTGTTTTTAATTTAAATAAAATTTCATTCATGATAAGTACTAATCTTTGTGATTTTAAAATTGTTGTTCTTGTGTTTTTGGTATGTTTTACTCCAGAGATATAAATAGTTATTTAATGCAAATGGCAAGAAAACTCCATTTTTGACCTTTTTCTGTATTTTTATTGTATCTAATGAGGACATGAATTCACAGGAAAGCTTAGAGATCAAACTTCTTTTTTTTTTTTTTTTTTTTTGGTCTGTTGCAAATTTGATATTAATCAAGTGGAAATGATTCAAAGATAGTTTAACTTCAGGTTAAAGGTCTTTGAATAACAGGATTGATACAGACCTGGGAAAGTCAGGGAATTCTAAAAAATGTCCTGGATTTTTAAATTATCTGATCAATTGATCACTTTTGGAACAATGGCTAAGAAAAGCTATGCGATATTTAGGTAACATCAGAACCTAATTGAAATTAACTGCAACAAATCTATTTTTATTTTTAGAGCAAAATTTGCTAATTGCATTGGCACATTTCAACGGTCCTTAGCAAAACCGTGATCCAGATTGACAGCTTTATTTTTTCCTAAATTTGGATATGGCTTATTTTTTTTTTTACATACACTCACAAATTTTTAGAAACTTAAGTCTAAATGAGACTTTTAGTCGGAGTTTATATTTCCAATCAAAACTTTTCACCATCAATCTAAAGTGTTTGAAGTCGTCATAAAATAATAAAGCAAGTAAATATAATTGTTTCTCTTCAAACGACATTTTCAAACAAAAGCAGAACATATTGTCTTATGGTAATATTGCATATTTGTTGAGCCAAAATGATATATATTGACAAATAGACACGATAATGTAAAGCAAAACAATACAATCATAGTTATTATATGCATTTGTCATAAATATGCATGGAAAAAAACATTTTTTAAAGTTTTCTTGCTTAATACAGTGCTCACAAAATTTACGGATATTGCGAAATGAATATAATACACCCAAAAAACAGAGGCACTTGAGTTTATTTATTAAAGAACATCAGAGAAGCAAATGACATGAAAATGGAAGTTGTTTGAATATGCAAATGTGATGCAAAATGTTAATTTGCATGTTTGTCACCACTCTGTATAAAGAGGCTGGCGTTGTTGGGTTATCTCCACTTTCCTGGATCAACAGCAAGTAGCAGAATCGTTGAGTGTCATCTACCTTGGACCTGTGAAGAGTGGACCGTGGTTCTCTTCAGTGACGAGTCAAGATTCAGCCTGCAGCCTGACAATCGTTGTGCCCTGATCTGGCATGAATGTGGAGCACGGGAGATGACAACGTTTTGTGCAAGAAAGACATTCCTTTGGTGGAGGTAAATCATGGTGTGGGCAGGTATCAGCATTCGTGGTCGTACCGACCTCTGTATTGTTAGAAATGGAATGGTGAATGCTGTAAGATATCGGGATGAAATTCTAAAGCCTGTAGTGGTACCTTAGCTGGAGCAGTTGGGGCCAACTTTCTTTTTATAGATGATAATGCATTCCCCCACCATGCACATCTCGTCAACAACATGCTGCAAGAGGCTGGAATCGAGCACATGGACTGGCCTTCACGTTCTCCAGATCTGAATCCTATTGAACATGTTTGGGATGTACTACGAAGAAGTGTTACCAATCACCAATTACCTCCCATAACAGTTCTTCAGCTAGAAGTTGCCCTGGTTTGCAAGTGGCCACAAATCCCACAGGAACTGGACAATTTGATCCTCTCCATGCCTCATCGCTGTCAGTGTGTTGTAGCAGACTCAGGTGACCATAGACCCTACTGAACAGTCAATGTGTGACACACTTTTCACTTTTGACATGCGAATGTTAACCCCCATCCATGTGTCACATCCTGCTCAATCCCGATAAATGGATTCTGTACCTCATTTTCATATTGAGACAACTTCCATTTTCGTTCCAAGAGATATTTACGTTTACTTTAGTACTTTTTTAATGTAATTTTTTTATTATTTCTAGGGATGGACGGGATTGGATTTTTAGGTCGGGACGGGACGGGACGGGATTTTTTTTTCCCTCCCGAAAATCGGGACGGGATCGGGACGGGACGGGATTTTTTTTCCCTCCCGAAAATCGGGACGGGATCGGGACGGGATTGTCCTTCCTTCAGTAAATGGGAAATAGTTGTTCGGGTTTTGAAACTTGATATGGATGGCAATAATAATAACAAACAAAAACATTTTATACTTTTATTGCAATAAATTAAACAATAAATTGAATATACTACATATAATATGGAATTACAGCTAAATAATGTAAATTTAACCAACAATAAATGATTTGTGAAAAAATAACAAAATCTTAAACTAAAATAAAAACAAACAAAATTGTTTGAATAATATACAGAGATCGGTTGAAAAATGCTTAAATATTTATCACAGCTGCATTAACTAGGTAAAA
This sequence comes from Thereuonema tuberculata, assembly GCA_023159025.1. Lineage (NCBI taxonomy): Eukaryota > Metazoa > Arthropoda > Chilopoda > Scutigeromorpha > Scutigeridae > Thereuonema > Thereuonema tuberculata. The sequence continues at coordinate 70,867,488 of JAFIDM010000003.1, forward strand.
AAAAAATAAAAATTAACACAAAAAAAGTCTTGGAAAGATGAAAGATATAATACAGTAAGTTGATGATGCAGCTGATGAAGTTTTCAATATCACATGTGTCCTTTCTGAAATTACCGATTCATATATGATTACTTACAGATATGATTTACTCACAGTGCTCATTCATCACTCTAGAGTTTTGGTGTAAGAACACCAACTCCTCAACATGTTCAGTAGTTAGTCTTTCTCTCTGTGTTGTATTAACATTGCCTGCACTGGAAAAAGTTCGCTCACTGGCAACTTCAGTAGCAGGAATACCAAGGTAATGACAGACGACAATTTCCAGACAGGGCAACCTGCCTGCATTTTGCCTCCACCAAGCACACGGATCTACAGAAGGTGGAATTGTTGGTTCACTAAAATACACCTTCAATTCGTCGTCTACTTGCCTCTCCAGCTTAGTTCCACCCCCTGGCCTTCTTAGCTGCAGCCTTCATGAACACCGATCACAAGGATTTTGATTTATAATCTTTTTCTGAAAAAATATATCATTTATAAAAAAAAAAATTGGGTCAATTGAAGCAAAAATCTGCACAGTAACTTTATTTTAGTAGTAAAGTGCAAATGCGTACGCTTAGGTATAGTGGCTTCCTAAAAGTACGCACTTGAAGTCACAAGAGTACGCAATTTAAAAAAAGGAGTAAAACAATGGCATTTATTATAATAAATGGTTTAGTGAAGAGTTACAATTAAGATATATATCAGCTCAACAAAGTTCACATATCTCTTTGTTCTACGGTTGATCCCTGCGCATTCAGCAGCTGTGACACTGCATCCAATCTTCGCGATACTTTGAAGTGGAATAGAGGCTGTTACAGTAAATGCAGGTTGGATATCATCATCTTCACCATCAAAGTCCTTCAATTCATCTTATCCCTTGTTAAATTTAATTTCCACAATCTGCTCTTTGTTCTTTTATTAACCCCATTCGCACGATCTTCTAGAGTCTTCTTGAACGGAGTCGACGTCATTACTGCTGATGCTTTAGATCGGTCTCCTTTCTTTCTGCCCCTGTACCCTTTTGGACTTGGAAGAAGATCTTTTGCTGTGACAGTTTGAGAATTCTCCAGGTCATATGCATCTTCATCTTCAATGATGCCGATATTTTGTTCTATATCCGATGCGGGATTATTTTTGCTTACGTTTTGGTCAGCTGTTTATCAGTGAACAACTGCCTGTCAGTTTTTCTCTGGTACTTTGATGACATAATAGCCTACCCACAACGAAAAAAATTAACCATAAATATAAGTTCATTAGCACTGTCCCATGAATACGCACTAAAGAGCAACTTGCGTACTTTTAGGACGTTTCGCCATTTTTCATTGTGACTCTCACAAGATCAAAAGTCAATAAGAAATTAAATATTTTTATCCCTCAGAAAGAATTAGAGAGTTATACGGATATTATATCAATGGCAAAGTCTCATGATTCGACAATATAAGTGTGCAAAATCGTTAATGTATTTGTGCAAAACATTGTAACAAAATGGTTGTCAGACAAACAATTAACTTATCTCTCTTCTCGGTGAAGCAAACACAACTGGCGCTTTCCTACGGTATGACCAACTCATGCATCACATTCCCTGTGCTTGATAGCTTCTCTCACCTAGTGTGAGAGATGTGAAGGGCTATTCAAACTCTTGGGCAGTGCGTACTCTTAAGCGGTCTTCCCCTAGATGTTTACTGCAGTTGCGCAGTTGGTAGTTACCTCGATAAACGAACAGTCTCTTTTGTCTGTCGCTAGTCGAAATCACGAAGGCAGTCTGTTATTTATTGGTTTCGCCGGTCGATCGCTAACGCCATGACGAAAACACTTTGTTTTTGATGCAATATTGGGAGGTAGAAGAAAAATAAATAGTCCAGAGTATTTCTCAATGATTTATTGTAGTCTTCAGTTGCCAGGATTAATAATCCCAGCATTATTAAGCCTTTTTTTTAATTTAAATAAATCGCTAAATCCCGTCCCGAAGAAATCCCGAAGTAAAGCAAATCCCGCCCGATAAACGGGATTAAAATTTTCCCGAAAACTTCCCGAAATATCGGGTCCCGTCCATCCCTAATTATTTCAAAGTAGTTTTTTATTGCTACTGAAAAATTTAGTTTTTTGACTTATCACAGTTTTGCTAAGGGCTTTGTGCCGAAAGATGTGAGTCTTTAATAAACTACAATGTCAAAGGCATTGCGATGTCTTATATATGGCTCGTGCTATAATGCTGCTTTATATTATTTAACTAAACTGACTTTTGAGTCTTTGAATACAAATTTCTCTGATTTTAAAGCATATTTTCTTTTGAACTTAGAAAGATTAGGCATGCAAATGTTATAATTAATTTCCAGGTTGGAATATTTTTGGTTTCCAAATCTTTTAACCAGAGGCATTCAGCTACTTTCATTTCTGAGTTGAACTCCTCCCTCTGTTGACGTCCATCAAAATTGTATTTTATATTCATGTACCTACAGTCATCGCGGCGAATGTTGAAACCGGAAACACATTATCATTGACTAATTTCTCCAGTATCAATGCCATAAGCTCCGCAGGAAATATCAATCTCAATTATCAAAAATAGGAAATATCAAAAATCTCACATACATTTTCTTGAAATCGATGAGCAACTTAAGAATAATTTCCCTAGCTTGACTGTTGAGAACTTTTTCTCGTCGAAATGTTGAATGTGAAGCAGTGACCGCCATTTTCTCTTCTATTTGAATGTGCAGGACCGGCCGGAAAGGAAAATCTATAATTGTGTTGCATTCTGGGAGTTTCAACTCTGGCTGCGAAGACTTTAATACCTGCATTATCATCACATTGAGATTTTACAGGATGATGCCTCTTCACATGAAAACTGCTTTTTAAGTGTAGTGGTCGCAGCAAGAAGATTTTTTACCATGGCTTCAGGAGTATTAAAAGACAAAAAAGATTTTTTTTTTTACACTGCACAGTTTGCAAAAAAAAAAAATGTGAAATTGAGTCACATGGGCAACAATTATTGGAAGACAGAATGAATGCTTCTTGGTAGCTTTTGATGAAACTCTTAATAAGATGAATAACAGATGGATTTTGTAGTGATTTTCTAGACAAAAGATTAAGTGTAATCAATAGATATTTGGGATCTTCTTTTTTTGGCCTCCGATTTTCGAAAGGAGTTATTATCACTTAACAGAATGAGACATTCCACATGAATTTATTAAGAAACATGAAAAAAAAAAAATAACATCTGGTACAGCGACTCTAGTTTCGTCAGTCTTAGATGCTTAGTTCCAGTCAGACAAATCATAGGACTTTCCACCCCCATTCAGTGTTATGGATCACTCAACAAATGTCACAAATGGACCTTTCTTTTGCTGCTGCATTGTCATTGGTTTTCAGCCACATGTTTCCAATGCAAGCAGCTTTTATGTGTTGTTATCAGCTCATCAATACTAGTGTCTACTGGCGAAACTACAGTCACTGTAGCAGATATGTTTCTTAATAAATATGTGAAATGACTCATTCTGTTACTCTGAATCTTTATCATCACTTAATTTGAAGAACTTACTTAGTGGATGGTCCAAATGTTAATTTGAAATAATTACGAAAGCTCAAACAAGATTTACAAGATGATCCACGACACCCGCTATTACTTGAAATTGAAAGTTATGGACTTCATATGATGCAGAAAGCATTTAAATCTGCACTCAAAACTGCTAATTGAGATACAGCCAAATTTTTGTGCTCTATTTACAGTGTATTTTTAGATGTACCTGCTTGTTAAGCAGACTATGTTCGCTTCACTGGATATCAGTAATTCCCTTTGAAATTTGAAAGATGGGTACAAAGTGCTGCCATTGCTGAATAAACTATACAAACTCTCCTAATTTAAAAAATTATATTGTTTAGGCATAAAGTGAAAATGTAAAACCAAAATCATATCTTAGGAGTTTGCAAAAAAAAAAAAAAATATATACTATATTAGCATTCTTTCATACTCTTGCTGCTGAAATAGAACCATTTGTCATTGCTTACCGAAGTGTGCAGCCTATGATACTGTGCCAGTATCTGATCTCACTAAAGTGGAAACATGTATGATGAATAAATGTGTTAAAGATGAGGTCTTGAATAAAGTCATATCAGTGTGTGCAGGGCCGGATTGAGTGTATGTGGCTTTCCTAGGCCAGTTTGGTTTTCAGCGCCTGATCTTTTTTTTTTAATTGTTGAAGCTTTATAAGTTTTACAAATGGGGAATGTTGTAATAGACATATTTAGCATACTATTTTTTTTTTACAAGGTTGGCACCCCAAAGCCATTGTGCCCCTATGCCAGTGCCTCTTGTATCGAAACCTAGAGCCGACTAGGCCTAGAATGTGTGTGTGTATATATATATATATATATATATATATATATATATATATATATATATATATATA
>JAFIDM010000003.1:70871939-70883714 GCA_023159025.1 Thereuonema tuberculata
ATATATATATATATATATATATATATATATATATATATATATATATACAGTGGAGCACCGTTTATACGTTTCTCGTTTATACGTTTTTTTGAATGGTCCCGGCAAAATCCAATGCATATTAACGTTAAATAATTTCATTTATACGTTTTCCTGAAATCGCAAATTTCATTTATACGTTTTTTCAAGAACTCAAGAAGAGAGAAAATGCGCATTTCAACCTCAGATTCCTATTTGCCGATTGTCCAGTCTTAGAAAAAGCACGCAGTCTTAGAAAATTGCACTGAAAAACCTCTGCCAAGTTTTCAACAAGCTTTGGCAGGTTTTAACACCATGCATGAATACCTCATTAGCAGTGATTTCAATGATAAAGTTAAGATGGCACTTTTAACTGTGCACAATGAACTTTTTTCCTGCGCATTCAAAAAAGCCCTACAACCTAAAATAACAAAATATTTTGTAAATGCTGAATGAATATGAATACTAGTTGTATATTAAATCCGGAATAAAAAGTTTTGTATTACATACCTCTTCTATTTCATTTTTATGTAATATTTTAATTTATCTCTGACTTTTTATTGTTTATTACGAAATTGTTTGTAACTTTTGTGAATTTCGTTTAAACGTTTTTTCGTTTATACGTTTTTTTTTCTCAGTCCCTTGAAAAACGTATAAACGGTGCTCCACTGTATATAGATACTCAGCCACAGTGTGTATATATAAAGCCAACAATTTAATAGCTGCAACTGCTGTTAATTTGGATCGTGAGGTTAGATTAAATCTTTGTTCTGTGGACAGGTTCAATGATAGAGCAATTTTGTTATTCAGGCAAGATGTTGCTAAATTTTGTCAAAAGTTTTGTTGAAATATGCTCAGTAGTCACTGTTCATTATTAACTGATCAAAAGTCAGTCATTCTAGAACCCTAAAAAAAGAGAAATTTATTATCTTGAAAAGTGAGAAAATTTGCTTTGAAATGCCTCACATTAGAGGTGTTTATGTGTCATAATTGGATTACACGAATCACAGCAGTGGAATGAGAAATAGTGGAATGAGAATTCAAAATATTCTGTGAAAAGCCATGTAATACAGCAGAGATCTTTAACAAGAAATAAACTCCATTAAATCATTTCTGGAAAAGACTTCTAATGAAAGGGTTTCATCTGAATTTGTGTCCTTTTGAAACAGTTTGTTATAACCCACAGTAAGGCTAATGTTGAATAAGAATTTTCAGTGAATAAAGATTGTTTTGTTGAAAATCAGTCTGAGAAATCATTAATAACTCAGCATCAGGTGTGAGAAGGGATTGAAAAGATCAAAATCAGGCAAAATGATAGACTGTGCCAGAAATTCATTAGCAAACTAGATCATCAACAAATATACACTGCCTGACACACCATGAATGCAGTGCCATGCAAATTGCAGAATGGATGTGCATGTGCAAGTTAGGCAAATGATTAAAATTTCTGGCTGATCGTAGGAACAGTGCTGCAGGTTGGGGGTGGCAGGTTCGATTCCTGGTCTCGGCGGAGGGCAGGCATTTTTCCACGCTCCTTTCATCTGGAAACGGGTCCTAGGATCTACCAAGCCCTCTGTAGAATGGGTACCGGGTTTCTTTCCTGGGAGTTAAGGGCGGGCGGGCGTCGGGCTGACCACCCGACCTCAACTTTATCCCGTTATTCACGAAACACCGGGAGCCTGACCTCGCGCAACCCCAGAAGCCTGCATAGGCTTCTCGTGCGACACTTTAACTTTAACACTACCCTATCTGCAGGGCATCCCAAACTCAATGTTTCAACAGGATAACACCTGGCCACATACAGCTATATGCTAGCCCTATTCCCTGATCTCTTGCCAATCGAGAATCTGTGGGACTCGATTGGACATCGGTTGAATACCCTCCCACCCCCCACAAAATGAAGATGAACTATGGACTCAGATCAACACCACATGGTCTATGATACCCTAGGACATTATTCGACAGTCATCAAATAAAGGCCACATCGGATTCAGCAATGTATCGCCTGTAATTGAGGTCCCACCTTCTTATTGACCATCCTGTATTTTAGGGCACTGGAGCCATGTCTGTATCTGAAAATTAAATCATTTGTTCTGTAGCTGTTTGGTTATCTATGCACACAGTTTGGTGTGTTTTTGATTATTCCTTCGCAATGTGGCATTTTCTCTGTCAGGCAGTGTAATAAAACGAAAAAGAAAGACAAAAGCTTGACTTCAAAAGAGCCCAAGTAAAATTGAATGAGCTTAAAGAAAAAAAGAGGAGAATAATGGATGAAGCCATCAGCGGCTTATGGTGATTGGACGACGAGATATTAAATATAACAAAAATGTCAGAATGTTAAATGATTTATATGAATTGTTTATTTATTATTATAAAACAATAACTATGTGAAAGGATTTTATTTTTGTATTTTAATCATTATCGAGGTAACATTTATTACCTAATATTTTTTAAAATTTCAACGTTGGTTTAGTAATATCTACAGTTAATATCTAATGGGTAATTGGTAATATCTATTATTATAGTCAAATAGGTCCTGGTAAAATGGCAGGTTAGGCCTGGAAAACCTGGAAAGTTAGGAAATTTTGAACTTTACTAACCTTTCCTAATCCATCTGTACCAACCATGAATAATAGTTCAGTTCAGTTCAGTTTTTGTTTTTATTTTTATTTTCAGCTACATTTATGAATAAGTAGAATATGTAAATTGAACCTAATTAGTAAATAGTCATAATTAAAAAACTTCCTTAGAAATTTTGAAAAATTGAGTTTTTGGTTTAAAAAAGATATGTAGTTTATATTTTATTAAGCTATTCTAATAAGCGCCGGGCTGCAGAGGGGACACAGCCAAATAGTAGCTGGTCTCTAATAGAAGCCAGGTCTTGTTATTTGCCTACCGGTACTAGTGTAAGCGTTCGTATCTTTATAGTCGTACGTAATACCTTACGGTACATTGCCTTATAAAATGCTGCCAAAACGGTCATTTGACATTGCCTTTAAAATTCGCGCGGTGGAATACGCGAAAAAAACTTTCGGTGAGGCGGCCGCCTGTAATTGCGGATTCGGACGACGAATAGCAGCGAAAGGTATAGAAAAAGACATTGCCATTTATCTTTAACAGTCTTATGTAGCATGTAAAATTCAAATAAAGTAGCTGTTTGTAATATTAGCCGGTATTTATGTGTAAAAATATTGCGTTCTGAAGGTTTTTGTTAATAGCAGCCGGTCACTATTAAGCGCCGGGAGCCGAGGCTAGTTTTGTAAATAAACGCCAGGGCCTCTATTGGAGCATATATGGTATATGCACTCATGTTTGTAAAAAATGCAGCACCTTGACGGAAACATGCAAATGAAGTGAAACTTACCGGAAATGTAAAGCAGGGTATAATATGCAAATAATTAAAATTTGGGAATGATTTTGCATGCCTAGACTCAGCAGTGCCCTCTGAGCTGTCGTGTAAGAGCGTAAAAGTAGAGGACTGTTGTGGATCCAGACAAGTAGTTTTTCAAAGTCAGTGAGCTGTACACTTGCCTACAGGAGTCAGTATGCCTTGTCGATGTCAAAGGGCATCTTATAAGCAAGCTATGGAATTTGAATAGGACCAAATGATTGGCTTGCATGAAGGAGGATTTTCATACTGCAAAATTGCTGTTCATACAGGGCATAACGATACAACAGTGAAGCGAATGTGGAAGCAGTAAACTGACGAGAACGGGACGAGTCGAAAAAACAGAAGAGGACCAAAAGATGTGATGACACCACAGGATGATAGACACTTAGTCTGCAAGGCCAATCCATTCAGCTTCTTCTGGAGTGTTAGCACAAGGAATTGACTGCAACAGGTCTGACATTGTTTGGTGCCATGGTTCAACTGTGTTTGCTGCGCAGAGGACTGCGTTCATGCATTCCTTGGCGTAGGATTCTCTTAGGCCTAAGCCATCGACGCTACAACAGGCTCACAAAAACACCCACTGGTGTGCAGATTGGCAGCATTTGTGTTTTCGGATGAGACCCACTTCAACCTTATCCCCAATTAGTTGACTTTGAACGTGGTCACCTAGTCAGGATGCGTGAAGCTGGAAGATCATACAGAGCAATAGGCCGCCACCTGCACCATATGGACACTACGGTGCAAAGGTGCTGGCAGCAACTATTGGCGGAAATGAACTCATCGGCGGAATGAAGGCTCTGGAAGGCCAAGGTACACGACTGCGAGGCAAGATTGGATGATTGTGCGACAGGCTCGAACTGTCCTAGCGGCATCATTGTCCGCCATCCAATATGCTACTGCCTCTTCCATACCACCCGTGATACGTTCCACCATCGCACGGTGCTTGGCTGAGGTTGAGTTAAGCGGCCTTTATGACGTTCGCCTTTAACCCCATGGCGTCATCTGGAGTGGTGTCGTAGCCGATCAGCATGGCTGCCAGCAGACTGGCATCGCATAGTGTTCAGCGATGAATTCCACTTCAAACTTGGAGCAGATGACCATCGGATCCATGTTTTGAGGTCCAAAGCACCCTTTGTTTTATAGAGGCACACAGCCATTATCCCTAGTGTGATGGTGTAGGGTGCTATCTCTTACGACAGCAGTTCATCCCTAATGATCCAGCTCAACAATATGTTGATGACATTGTGCGGCAGTTTCACTACACTTCCTGGAAATGAGTCATTTGTAATCATAGGAATCTTCTTTCTAAAATGTAAATATAAATACAACCCCAGCAGGGCTTAGTTCCAGTATGTAGCAGCTACCTGCAACATCATTTGTTCTGCAATAAATCACTTAAAGAAGAACTGTGTCCATTGTGCTCATTTCGGTAACTAAATATTAGGGTGGTCCTTATTTTAAAGTTTTGGAAAGTCGGGCACTTTTTTAATATGTTCCATTACGAAAAAAAAAAATTGTAAAATTTGATTAGTTTTGAATAATATTTAGAGATCGCTGCCATGGTCTGAAAAATCGCAATATGTCACAATGCTAAGCATAAAGCCACTCAACTAGTTTTGAATAGTGTTTAGAGGTCGCTACCATGATCTAAAAATTGCAATATTCCACAATGCTAATCATTCACTGTTGAAATACTTTAAATGTTGTAATTAGGTGGATTTAATGGCTATTAATTAATGAATTAATTTTCAGTCCTTCTTTTTAAAACTTAGTTTATTTACTATAAAAAAGAAAAAAAAATCTTAACGAAAGAAACATTTCTTAATAAATCATTGCCCGTCCTTCCTCAACCGAAGGCGGCACCTCACTGTTTAATGGTGATGCATTTCAAATCCCATAGAAATCCTACATAAGTGCACTAGTCTAAACACAGTGTTGTTACCTCTTGTTGTATAACAGTCCATATCATGTCTTCTGGATCAATCTAGATCCTTGGGGAACAGTCTAGGACCTATACTATAAAAGCTGGCCACCTATGGCAGCGTGTTCAGTTGTCGACAAGCAGCCAAAGAGTGCAGTTATCGGAAGGGTGGTCTCGTAATAAGTTGTGAAAGTACTGAAGAGTTTTAGGTTTTCTTTTATGAAGAAATGACTGCTAGAGGCCTGCTATACGTAAAACGATGAATGTTTGGCTAATCGGACAACAACCACATAAAATACTTGGAAATAAGCTATCTTCAAAGTGGGAGATTGCCACGGACATTTTGTTGTACCATTTTATTTTTTTTTAATATACCTCTATTTAATTCGTTTATTTTATTCTCTTCCTTATTTATTATTTTAACTTGGAAAAGTTTTTTCTTGTTTAATTATTTTCAGTCTATTTTCCTTTCCTTTGTGTCTCATTACTATGGCACCCTTACTTTGCCTTTATTATTTTGCCATGGGTACTTGATCCCCTCTTTCTTTTTTGCACTCCTTACTATCTGACCTCTTGTGTTTGGTTAATTCTTAATTATTTTCTGTGGAAACTCCCTCCTCCCCTTTCGTCTTAAGTTTATTTTGAAGTGCACTCAGAAATCGTCTCAACTTCACTCTTGTAAACATGAAAAATGTAGTCTCCTACCTAACAGGACGAGTATAGTCTAGGTTGGAGACTCATCATTTTATGCAGTTAGTAGTAGACAGTTTGACGAACAATGAGTTGATGGGCTCATTTTTATCCGTACTTTCTTTCATCGCCAAGTGAATGTGTTTAGCAAACTCGGAATTTGTAAAATTGTGCTGTGTTTGTGCTTCAAGAAATCATCTAATCTGGCTAGTTAAGGAAAATTATGGTTCAAACTGCAGGTAACCATTGACTGTAAGACTAGGATAATGGTGTAGGTTAGTTTTTCTCCATTTTCATGCTAAGCAGATCGGTGAGTTTACTGCTACTGGAAATCAGTCATCTGAACTCTCGATCCCATTCTGTCATCTGCATTTATACAGGACTGTAATTTTTATATTTATTCATGTTTTAATTCTTGCTGATCATCTTACCTTTAATTTCTCTTGAGCTAATTATATTTTTTATTTATCTTATTGTGTATGACTTCCACATTATATTCTATTTTATTCCTTATTTATTTTGCTCCTTGTATGTTTATCCATTTTTTTAAACCTGTTCATTGTATATTGAGTTAAGGTTTTGCATGTTATCTGCTTTATTCATTTATTTGACCATGTTTTAACTTGTCCCATCATTTTCTTTGCATTTTTTCTTCTTACTCTTTTTGGGCCCAGCCAGATCAGAATAAACATATGTAACTTCCACTTGACAAGGTAATGGCTTATTTTTTTTTTCATTTGTATCTGACTGAAAAAGAAAACTGTTTGGGGAAAATACTACTTTGACTGTCGAAGCTAACATCTGGATCTCTACTCGTCTACGGAAACACGTAATTGCAGTTCTTGAAAAAAAATCTTCCATGACCGAGAGAAGCTGAAGAAAAATGAAAACAAAAAGAAGAAAAGATCCAAAAAAAGAAACTACTGAAAAAGAAACTACTTTCAGCACATGCAGATGTGCTATCCATGATCAAAGTAGAAAAAGATTGAGAATTTCTTCTGACTCAGAGGGAAAAATAATGGTGAGGAAAGATGGCAAGAGATGACAAGGCTCTAGAAAAGGAAGAAGCTAGAACTAGGGAGCAAGCAAAGAAATATCAAGACCGCCTTGAGGAGAGTAGGAAGGAAACAAGAGTCCTTATCTCATGTCATCTTGTGTTCCTCATCCTCCGGCAGTGATTCTGAGGAGGTGGACCGTGATAGTCATCAGAGTAGTGCACCTGCTGAACTGGAACTTGCATCTCTTTGAGAGCCTTCTTAAAAAAGAGGATCTTGTAATATTGTAGCATGGAAATTACCAACTGTAAATTTTTAAATGCTTAGTAACTACATTACCTTGTATTTTGCTTAAAATAAAGAAACTTAACGATTCAAACTTTGGTAGTGACCTCTAAATTTCATCTAAATTTAGCCAAATTTTGGAAATATTACTTTTTTCAGTACCAGAACAAGTTAGGCAGTTACTCCTATGCAAACTTTTGTTTTTAGTCCCTATAAGAAGGACCACCATAATACATACATACATACATACATACATACACGGTGGTAAAAATGTTCCCTGACTTTTGAAAAATATTTTACAGCTTAGAACTGTTATACAAATTACAAAACAAACACTATAAATCATTTAGAGATCTTTATTAGACTAGCAATAATAATATTCAGTAAAAAGAATTACAACAAATGCTTGCAAAGTTGCTTTGGATAGTCTTTGATAATGGTTGCTCACTGCTCGACTATTATTTAATCCCAGGCTCATTACAGAGACACTTTGAATTCATTCATTGACTTGTATGGGATGCGGGAGACCATCTGCTCCAAGATAGACAAACTAAAAAGTCCATTGAGTTCGAATTAAGCAAATTTGGAGGCTGCATCCTTGTCCCAAAAACCCTGGAAACAACTCACTGCACAAGCCGATAGTTGTATGTGCTGCATGGACCAGTGCTCAATCTCGCTCAATGGTGAAGCCATCTTCATGGAAGTGTTTCAATGCCCAAGACTGCAAGATTTCCCAACGAATGTTTTGTTGATTGCTAGTGGTGTCAATGTTCACATTCTACTCAATGAAGACCTGCAGCGTCTTATCCTTTGTAGAAATATCGACCCATACCATCAGTGATGCCAGGAAATGTTTTTGTGAGACAATTTGCATAGTGACAGACTTCTTTTGATGCTTTTTGTGAAGTTGAAAATTGTTCTGGCAGTTGTGCGGATGTTCGATAGTAAAACTTTTCTTGTCTGTAAAGAGAACGTTTTGAAGGTGACCAGCCGAAATATACGATGCACTTTTCCCAGCTGGTTTGCTGTCAGTAAGGGAGTGACAATGATCCAATTTTAACTGTAGAGTCGCAAATTATTGTCGACAATATTATGAATGCTGACAATTAGTCGGATTTTACGTGCACTGATCATTTCTCAACAAAAATATAGCCCATACACCAGGTTAAATTTAAAACATTTAATTTACAAATTAAAATACACTACTATTTTCAACTCCAAGAGGAGCCTTTCTCAAGTAATTTGGTTACAATAAATGCCGAGGTATTTATAGAATACATCTTTAAAGTATTGAGCTGTGATTGGACAATTTAAAGATGTATTCTTTAAATACCTTGGCGTTTATTGTAACCAAATTACTTGAGAAAGGCTCCTCTTAAATTTAGATTTAATTTGGTCATTGATAAATTTTTCTGGATAGTTGTTTTTCTTAAGGAGGGCAGTCATATCATTAATTTTTTCATTATATACATTTTCAAGACTGGTGTTACAATCTAATCTTCTTAGCCAATTTTCAACAATATTCTTTTTTATATGAGTTTTATGGCCTGAGTGGTAATTTAATATATGATCACTTTGAAATTCTTTTCTGTAGTGCTCCATTACAATTTTGTTTTTATTTTTTATCAATTTGATGTCTAAAAACTTCAACTCACCATTTGTTTATAATTCTTTTTTAAATTTTAAATCAGTAGTGCTTTTATTTAAGTTTTCAAAGAATAAGTTGAATTGTCTAATAGTGCCAAACCATATTATAATATTAAATCTTACAATACTTTCAAAATTAAAGAAATTAACAAATTTGAAAATAAGATTTATATCCCTTACCTTAATAACAACAGCTTTTGGTTACAAACTTTATGTAAAGCTTACAATATAAACATTGGCTTTAGATATAATAATAAAATTAAAAATTTGCTTTGTAAAAAAGTAAATCAACATGATTATAAGAACGAAATGGGGTTAATCTATAAAATTACTTGCCAATCTTGCCAAAATTTTTACGTAGGAGAGACCAAAAGAACCTTAGCGGAGCGTGTATCAGAACACTGTAGGGCCTTAAAAAATAAAAACAAAGACATCTCAGACGTAGCATATCACTGTATAACGAAGAGCCACGTTATGGACACAAATGTCCACATTTTATATAAAGAAACACAATTAGGTTTAAGGAAAATATTGGAAAGTTGTGTTATAAAAAACTCTAAAGAAAAAAATTTCAGTAGATATAAAGGAGCTGTAGTAGACTTTAATACCGTTGTACTTATTAGAGATTATTTACAATTTAATACCCAAAAAACAGCCAATATTAAGGAATTAAATTATTAACAATATTTTGGAAAAATTATGGATAACAATTAATAAGTCATAATTGTAAACAACAATTAAATTTGTTGTATCACCATGGTTTTATTTATTTTTTTGTAACAACAATAAAATTAGTTAGTAGTCACTTTTTTATTCTTAAATCATTTTGAGATGTTTAAGCAGATTGTAACAACAATTAAATTTGTTAATAGTTCATGTTTTTAATCATTTGCTGCCAAGCTTATTCTTAATTCTGTTGGTGACATGTTTATATTATTGACTTGAAAAAAGGAATATGTACATTTCCTGAAAATTTGTCTCCCTTATTAGTATTTTAATAAATATTTAAATACTAATGTAATGTATGGAAGAGTGTGTTTCTATCTAATATTTTTGATATGGAAAGGAAGAAGATTGTTGAAGAATTTGGTTTATGCCATTCTTAGCAGAGAAATCAAATTGTAAACCTTTAATCAAATGTAGGATGACTACTGTACAACTGGCAAATGAATAACATTTGAAATGATACATACTCCAAAGTGATAAAAATATTGTACTTTTTGTTATAAAAATTTATCTCCATTAAAGAGAGAGATTTTCATTTCTTTATTGGAGTAAGTTACTCACTAAAAATTGTTTGTTTCATATTGCTAATAAAATGATTGCTTTCCATTTTAAAACACAAAATGTTATTTTAAATTGATTCATCAAAAACGATAAAAAAAAAAAAAAATGCTGCAGACAAATTTTTTGCATAGGGGAAGGTGTTGTACCTTTGACCGATTGTACCTTTGACCACTCTTGCTAGTTTTACTATCTATCAGCATACTTTAAAAGCTTTTCTGTTTAATGTGTAATATTCCCACTATTTGCACCTTCAGTAGCAGTTAAATCTTTGACTCGGAAGGAGTGAAAAATATTTTTCTAATTCCATCACCGAAAAGTAAGTATTTTTCAAGTGCATGTTTCTTTAATAATATTATTTGTTTTCTTTTGATTGTTATTTTAACAAGAATGAGTAATAAATATATGCCTATAGATTAATTGTTAGGACTTTTAAGATGACTGGATTAACCTAAAAATTGTAGCATGGCGTGAAACGTAAGTTTGACTGATGTTGTACCTTTGACCACAGCAGAGTGTTGTTCCTCTGACCAGGTCAAAGGTACAACATTACTTAATAATATGTAAATGTTTTTACTTAGTCATTTTAGCATTATGTAAGATGGAAATTTAAATATTTTTTGCCAAATTTTCATTTTTTTACCAAATCTTATCCAAAGAAAGTAAACAATTGATTGTTTGTCCATGACTTTGAGTCTGATGTTAAATATTCATCAGAGGAAAGTGTTTTCGATATTTCAGATGACTGCCACGAGTTGGAGAAGGAATTAAACTTTGAAAAAGAAGATTTAGTTGAAGAAAGTTATGTCCCTGTCAAGCTCACAACGACAAAAAAAAAACAAGAAATACTTTGTGGCCCATATAAAGGAAACAGCATGTGATTATTTTAAAGTTAAATATTTGAAAAAACTACCGAAGATGACGAAATTTATCCAAGAAGATAACCAGCTCTACGACATAGAACTACAAGATATTGTGGCCAGGCTACCAAATCCAACCACAGCTGCCGGCACAGCTCGACTAAAAGAATGTCTATTTTTTTTAGATAGACATTGACTTTTCATTGTATAATGTAGAGTAAACGGGCTTAAGCCATTAGATTTTATTTCATGTTTTGTTATTCTACTTTGAATTGCATATATTTGCCAAATGTATACATTTCTTAATAAAAATGTTAATTAAATAACTTGTATCTAACTGTCAGTTTCTACTACCATCTGGTCAAAGGTACAACACGTAGTTTTACCTTTGACCACAAGGTATAGATTTTTTGTAAAATAAAAATAAAATAAAGAAGGTTTAACGTGCATTAATGTAATATGAAAAGGGAAGAAAAATCTATAAAATGCACAAATTCGTTAGAATTGTTTGCTTTTAACGCATTGAGCCATTATCAAAAGCAATCTGGGACAGCTGTTTCGTTCTTATTAGGACTCATCAGCCAGTTTTAGCTTTGATAATGGAACTCGGAATGCGTCGGTACCTATGATTCCGTCTCCCGCTCCCGGAAGTGGAACATGGTTGAAAGCAAACAACTATAGAAAAAT
>JAFIDM010000003.1:70884114-70915648 GCA_023159025.1 Thereuonema tuberculata
TAAACATCGATATTATAATAAAAATCATCGGTTGAGCTCTTGAACAGGAATCAAAAAATCATTCCTCCCTAACTATTAGCCACTGAAGAGAAACGCATCTTCCATTAACATAAAAAGCCAAAAGATGCGCTTTGAAACTGTTTCATGCCAGGGGTCAAAGTTGTTTACGAAAAGAAGCTAACCAGAACTTCAACACAACACATTTGAGAATGGCTGCTTACGGATACAATGGCGATTCAAGTCAAGAAACAGTATGGCAAGTATAAAACTTTTTTTCTGCTTTTCCTTGTTTAATTTCTACCAACATAATAATATCGTTGTTACATAAGCAAATACATTCTTATGTGCTTCAAGATTGTAATGATTTCCTTTTGCTATTTTACTAAATTAGTACAATTTAGATGACACAAGTCGAACACTCATGGGGAGGAATGTGTGTTTGATCATTGGCTAAATTCTTTATAATTTTTTTTTAATATACAAAAAGTTTACTTACATATATATATACACACACATATGCACTACTAAAGAGCTACAACGGATAAAAATATTACGATCATTGCCAAGGAATTATGTTGAGTTCCAAATTTGATTTAGGAATATTATGTAAAAAAATAGTTTTCTCTTTTCCTAAGGCTTTTCAAATGGAAACATTCATTACTATTTGCTATATATTGTACAGTTCTAAGGTCATAAGGGAAATTCAATATCACTCAAATGTCATTTTCATACTACTTTTTATTAGCTATGGTTTTTATTGGATGATATTTTTAGAAAATACTAATTTAAAGATATGTATCAGAACAAAGAAATTTTTAAATTTGTACAATCACTCTTTAACTTTGCCAAACTATTTCAATATCTCTTGATGATGTTTAATTAGATGATAAATATCATTATTGTGAAAGAAGTTTGTCTAATTTTTTTTATTATTTTAGTCACAGAAGAATGGATTAAGCTTTGTTGGTGAAGAGGATTTAAACAATGCGGATGTTTTACTTGCGTCTCCTGTTCCACCAAACACTTTAAACAGCAAACAAATGAAGACATATGATGATGACTCTTCACACGATTCCTCCAATAATGATGGGAAAAAAGACAAATATACCAATTCAAAGAATTTCATTTATGAAAGTATCAAAATACCTGAAATCAAACCTGGAATATCTTTGAATGTCTCAGAAATTGTTGATGAAATTAGATCTGTTGAAGCAAATTGTAACGAAGAGACAAACAGTTTGATGGAAGAACTTAACCAAATTTTAAAACCTCTAGAAAATCTAAATGATGAAATTTCTCAATCTGAGGAAGAATATGAATCGTTGAGGACCTCTCAGTTTTCGAATCCTCTGAAACCTCCAAGGAAAAGAACTTCCAAAAACGTATCTCAGATGTGTAAGAGAAATATCGAAAGTTATATAGAAACAGTTCAATCTCAGACAAAAGCTTGTTCTCCCAGGGAAATGATCAAATCTTGTTTAGATTTTGATGAAGATGCTCCTGAAAACATCTCACAAAAGAAAGCTTTACACAATATCAGTTCATTTTGTCATAATGAATCCCCAAAGGAAATTACTGGAAATTCATTAGACTTAAATACTTTTCCTTTAAAAAAATCACGGCCTCCAAAACCACCTCGTCCTAGTCTTTTATCTCCTTTAAAACAAAAACTTTGTAATGTTACAGTGAAAGCAGAATTACCAACATCCTCAGAGTCTGATCAACTTTTAGCAACTTCAAAATCTGTAGAAAGCCAGTCAGTAAATGAGACATTTCCTCTCTTAGCAGACAATACTTCAAAATCAGATTCTCTAATCAATTCTTTTGAGTTACCTAATACTGTGGAAACCCATGATTCCATTGTTAATTCAAAGAGAAATGTAAGGGAGAGTGATAATTCTTTAATAAAAATTGAGAAAAATCAATGCACTAAACTAAAATCACTTCTACTACCATCATTGTTTAACATTGAAAGTAAAATATCGATGCAGAATGATAGTTTATTAATCTCCCAAGTAAACAAGAGTTTACGTGTGAAAAGAACAACATTGGATGGAAATGAGTTTGAAATGGAGCCTCCTTCCAATAACTTAGTCTGTGAAGAAAGAATAAGTAGAAATTATGAAAAATTAGATGAAAACTTTGACAATTTGACTGAAAAATCAAACATGGTCTGCAAAGATGGCAGTGGTTCAGTGAAACAGACTCCAGTTCACTTAAAACCTTTTTCTGAATTAGCTTCATCGAGCGATCATGAAACTTTCTTGGAACAATTTAACTTAGATGACATGCCTCTGATAGTAACTACAAAAAAATCAGATTCATCCCCTCCATCAGTACCTCCAAGAAATCATTCTTCTCAGATGCATTTTCCTGGAGATAAGAAAGAAAACTCTGTATCAGTAACCACAACTTGTCCAACTTCCCCTCCTCCTGTGCCTCCAAGAAACATTAATTGTAAATTTTACTTTGAGTCAGCTCATAAAGAAAAACCTATAATAATTCCAAGAAGTTTTAATAATATTCCACCTCCAGTGCCCCCAAGAGCATCTAAAGTTTCTTCTAGCAAAGTAGCTCTGAGAAAGGATTTATATGAAAATGTTTTGGCTGTAGCAAGTAATGAAAAAACAACAGTAGAGGAACCTGAACCATTGGACCTGAAGAAAACTAATTCTTTGCAATGTTCATCATCTAAAATGAAAGTGAAAGAGCTATTAATTCCTGGAAATCTGCCAAAGGAAAGTTGTGATCTGGTAAGTAATCAATGTTTATTTGAAACCATTGTTCTATTATCTTTATTTTTATCTGTGTTTGTGTTTTTGTGTAATTACTTCTCTTCTATTTAAAAGTGTTCCCCGGTAAGCACTATAATAAATGTAATTTTTTTTTGAAGATTACAGCCTGTAAAGTTCTGTTTCTAGATTATCCTGCATTTATTTAATAGATACCACTATATGGACATTAATCATCGGACACTCCTGGAAAGGAAGTGGGATAGTCTGCACATGTCATATGCCTACAAAAGGACCTTGAACGTTACGTTGATGTATCAGTTTAAACGCACAAAGTGAGCTTGGTGATTTTAAACGAGGCATGATTATTGGTGCCTACAGGTTTTCTATCCATGAGATTTTCCAGATATCCTATGCAGCAGTGGGTGATGAAATGGTGAAATGGAAATGTGAGAGAGTTATAGCACACCAATCCAGACCCGAAAACATTGATAGAGCAGGACCATCGAAGCTCCGAAATGTGTTGAGGTCCAACCATAAGGCTTCGTTACAAATGGTGGCCAATGACTTTCAATGGACATCGGGAAATGATGTAAGTGATCGTACCATCTGCCTGGAGCTGAATGCACTTGGATTCCACAGTTGCATTCTTGGATTGATGCTTATCCCAATTGATTCCCACAAAATAAAACAGAGTAGCTTTTCTTGAGATGCTACGCAGAGAAGTTTGTAAAAAATTTAATAGAGATTTTTTGCCATTTTTTTAAATAACAATTAGACCATAATTCAGGTATCAGCAGATACTACCTCAAAATTGCTGGCTATCAATTTCTTAGCTAATATGTTATGTTTCACTATCATAACTTTTGTAGTTTGATACATTTTTAACGTGCAGAATTCAATTAATAATAAACAACCATTAAAGCACAATATTAAAAGTTATAAGATTAAAAGATTTACTGAAATGACGTTTCAAGGCTGAACTATTAAACCAGATCTCTTTGTCAAATTAAAAGATAAGCGAAGCTTATGATAATTGTACTTAATGGAGTCATTAGAACTGTGAGTGATTTCAATCATATGATTACTGTCTTGCGTAGTATCAGTGCCATCTAATGTCAGTCCTCGAAGATAGAAATTGTCTACTTATGAATGTAACTAGTGAAGCGTCATAAGCTTAGCTTCCCCATAAATTTAAATGATTATATATATTTATTGTAAGGCATTATTTATACGTAGGCGATACAAAAGAAGGCTTAAAAAACGCCTAAAAGAACGTGAATACGCTATATAAAAAAAAAGGAAATATACAATATGCTATGGTACAACATCATCTAAACAGGACATGGTATAGATACTGTGAATTCTATCATTTATGGAAAGCAAAATGACTAAATCTCAGAAAATTTTGAGTCCTTAACTATTAAAAGGCAAGGCAGTTGTAATGTAGATCAGTGGTCGGCAACCTTTTGTTGTAAAAGGGCGAAATATGTTATGTGGGGATTACTGCGGGCCGCACTTGGGCCAAAAATTTTAACAACCAAAAAAAAAAAAACGGAAAATCTTACTTTAACAACCAAAAAAAAAAAAAAAAAAAAAATTCCAACACGCCCCGCGGGCCGCACCAAAACGCTTGATGGGCCGCATGCGGGCCGCGGGTTGCCGACCGCTGATCTAGATGAATCAATGCCTTACAAAATACAATATTTTTAATTCCTTTTAAATTTCTGGGGAAGCTGAGCTTATGACCCTTCGCTAGTTTTATTCATAAGTAGATGATTTCTACCTTCGAGGAAATATTACAGATGGCGCTGATACATCGCAAGACAGCTATCATATCATCGAAGAATCAGTTCTAATGACTCCGTTAAGGACGATTATAAACTCCGCTTACCTTTTAATTTGAGAAAGGGTCTTCGTTTAATAGCCTTGAAATGTCATTTTAGTAAGTCTTTTAATTGTATAACTTTTAATATTGTGCTTTAATGGTTGTTTATTATTACAACTTTTGTAGCTTTGAAAAATGTCCAGGGGTTAGTTCACTGGATTTACTGTGGGATAATTCACTGAAGCAGTAATGGAACTGGATTATTTTTCCTCGGAATGTAATAAAACAAGTGAAAGGCAATGTTTATTTGTCCTGTCAAGATGGAGGAGAAAAAAATGACAAGAAAGGAATGGAAAATTATCGTAGAGATTGAAAGAATACTTCAGTAGAATTAGTAAATGGAACAGATAGCTTTCAAAATTAATAGTACATATATGTTTATTAAATCATTTTGAATCTTACTGAATGTGTGTGATTAAGGCTTCATTTATCTAACACTAATACTTCTTCGCCGTTGACTGAAATCCATCCCTTGGGTTTCTTGCGCTTCTTATCGTAAATCTTCCCATTTCTTTCAATTGCCACATTTAGTAAGAGTTCTTCAGACTGAAAATTAACTTTTTGCACCTCTTCAAATGTTTTTACCTCCAACTTCCAAATCATTCGTCAGACTCATAATTGTCTAGTTCTGTTCTTTTTCGTAACTTCAGAACAACTCTCTCTTCAAACTGTTTAGAAAGTCTCACGTGTTGGCAGTAATCCTTTCCTATCTTTTGATTGTTGCACGTGTATTTAATATCTTTAGATTAATAATAGAGCCTATGCACAATCATTTGATTAATTAAGTACATTTATAACATAAATAAATAATAATAAACATACATATTAAAATTGGAGTCTTTCTATTTTCTCAACGAAAATCAACTGGAACGGAGGTTACAAAATTTGAAAATAAAATTTGAAAAGTAAAACAAACGAGTAGGTGTTTGCTGATTGGTTCATCCTCTGGGCGCTTTGATTGGTCATTGTCTCAGTTGGTTTCTCCCCTGGTGTGAACTGTCATTGCTGTTGTGATTACCCCCTTCTTGCTGCGTTGTCCCATCGTCTGACTTTGCACAGCATTGGGGCCGGATCGCTGCTGGCTGTGTGACGTCATTGGTTTGTTTTGGTGGGTTTTTTCTTCGTATTGTTTACCTTTATGTTGGTTGGAGCTTTGCTTTTAATTTTACTCTGTCTTTAGTTTTCCTTGCTTTAAACCAGAAATTTCTAATGTACAGTGGAAACTTGATTAAACGTCACCTTCGGGACCGGGACTGTAATGATTAACCGAATAGACGGATGACAGAAATTTTGCAATAAACATGTACAGTAACGAAATTTCAATGCTGGTTTGGGACGAAAGGCAAACAATAAATTAATACAAAGAAAAATCTATTGGTAACAAATAGATATCGTCAAACACCAAACAAATAATAATAATAATAATAGGAACATAAAACAGTAGGCCTACTAAATAATAAGGTTTATATGTTGAAGCTGTAATCAGTCGTCTTCTTCTGTTTCTTTGAGGCTTGAGCTTTTTTCCGCGGCAATGTCCCTTATTTTACGGAGAAGTAGGTTTTACGATCAATGACAGATAACAGAGAGTGACGGTTAATCGAGTTTCCACTGTACTTGTTTATTGTGTTGTTTGGGAGTTGATTGTAGGACCCTAACAATGAGATGAAGTAACTTCCTTTTAACTCCCTTTTGCATTTATTTTCTTCTTGTGTTAGGATGATCGCCTGTTTGAATTTGATGCAGCAATTTGTATCATAGACACATTGAGTATGTTTGTTATGTTTCCTAGTTTTATGCAGCTTTTCACAAAAAATGGATATGAAAATCAAATCTTAGAAATCTTTAACAAATTAGACAGGCACATCCAATTCACCTCGGATTTGCAGACAAAAAACAGATTTTCATGATATTCTAGAATATTTTCGTAGATACCTTAGTCACAAACACTAAAGAAAGTTTCAAAGTTCAGTTTTGTAGAAACCCACCGCTTCTACACAGGTCTCACCATTCGACTCTTCCACATCCATTTCCATGAAATGAAACATGATTGCCGTCATGGTAAGAAAAGCGTTTCACATCTGTACAAATGAAAAACTTTTTGAGACCAGTCTATAAACAATACAAACATATTCACACGAAGCAATTACCCAGCACAATTCATAGAAAAAAACGATCCTTGAATACTATCTACAATCTGCCAAAAGAAAAACAAAAGAAGGAAGGCAACATTTATGCAGCCTTCCCATATCATCCGAAGCTCTTCATTCAATTACAACAGACATAAAAGTAGCGTACACCCTAGACAATAAGTTAAACTACCCAGTTAAGAACAGTGTCAAGGACAAAAAAAAAAAACCCAAGGATAAGAACAATTGTTTTTACTTAATTCCATGTATGGACAAAGACTGCTTCTGTCTTGGCAACACCAGCAATAAATTAAAGCAACAGATATCAGGCCACAAAAGCTGCATAAAACTAGGAAACACACAAACATTGCTCAGCATGTCTACAAATCACTGCGTCAAATTCAAACAGGCGATAATCCTAACACAAGAAGAAAATAAATTCAAAAGAGAATTAAAAGAAAGTTACTTCATCTCATTGCTAGGGTTCTACAATCAACAACTCCCACACAACACAATAAAAAAGTACATTAGAAATTTCAGGTTCAAAGCAAGGAAAACTAAAGACAGAGAAAAATTAAAAGCAAAGCTCCAACAATATGAAGAAAACACCCACCAAAACAAACCAATGACATCCCACCAAAGGAGAAACCAACTGAGACAATGACCAATCAAAGCGCCCAGAGGATGGACCAATCAGCAAACAACTACTCGTTTGTTTTACTTTTCAAATTTTATTTTCAAATTTTGTAACCTCCGTTCCAGTTGAAAATGATTTTCGTTGAGAAAATAGAAAGACTCCAATTTTAATATGTATGTTTATTATTATTTATTTATGTTATAGATGTACTTAATTAATCAAATGATTGTGCATAGGCTCTATTATTAACCACATTACTCAACGAAATCATGCACATTAAACTTCTTATTTCTTATTTAATATCTTCTAATCCCATTAATTGAAACTTAATTTCTACTAAAATGCACAAATTTAAGCTAACTTTTAAAAATGGGGGAAAAAATAATATATAAAAATCATTTTACAACTGAATTAACTAACAGCAGAACTTAATATTACCAACTAACAACAGAGCTAAAATTTAACGAGGAAAATTAAAGAAAATTTTATTTTTTTATATATATTTTTTGATTAAATAAAAATTAATGAATTAACAATAAACAATTTAAAATAATACAAAAGAAACATCCTAACAGTTAAAAACAATTTTAAGCATAAGCTACAGGATGTTTCACTATTTACGGGAATCGTCAATAGCATATATTGGGATTAAAAACCCATTTGGGATTGAATGGGTTTTTTTTTTATTTGAATTGACAAAGAGGATGAAAATTTCTGATTATTTTGGAATTATTATACAGGTCTTTGTGATAAATATATTTGTAACTACTATTGTATTATAATAATTGTGGCAATGCCTACTTGTTCTTTTAAGTCAGAAATATTTATATTTTTCTATGATTACTTACATGTAGATAGACTCGTGATGTACTGTACTAGTGTATCTATCACCTTCTGTAATAGTTTTACCTACTTTTGAGGACTTATAATCTAACCTACTACAGGCAAGTCATCTTTCTATAAACTAGCATGGGATGTCCATGAGCTACACTAGCACTATAGGTTGCTGTCATATAACTTCTTTCTAATCCCTGTAGCATATCAGACAGTATTTCTTAAGTATAAGGAACTTGTTGTTTGGTGTTTTTGTAAATCCTTCCATTTCACTAGATTTCATTCCCTCATTGTAATCTACAGTGAAAGAAATCCTCCACATTGTATTTGCTGAAGACAAATTTATTTCTTCTAAACAAAACTTAAGTAAATTATTATCTGTATTGTAATACTTTTGCCATGAGCATATATGTAAGGGAAGGGTTAAGGGAAATGGAGAATTAGTGCGCAGTGGAAAAGAATTAGGTGGACTCAGAGCTGTCGCGTGGGCGCCACGGCAACGGCAAAAATAAATAAATTTGGAAATTCTGTTTTTTTTTTGGTTTTTGAATTGGAAATTCCTGGACGCGGCAAAAATAAAAAAAATTTGGAAATTCCGTTGTTTTTTGATTGTTGAATTTGAGATTGTTTTTTTTTTTGGTTGTAGATTTTTGGGATGGGGGGAGGGGGCAAATATCAAGTGTCGGGCGTCTGACGAAATCTTGCCCCGGGTGCCAACAAACCACGCGGCGGCCCTGGCTGGACCCGATTTACCTCATTAAGAACTTTACAAATAAGGAAAGGATTAGGGGAGAAGGTCGATGCTTGGTTGTGAAGCCAGGGGGGGGGGGCTTTTTTTTAAAAAAAGGCCGGCGCCCCCCCCCCCCCCCCCCCCCGGCCACGCAGTCTGGTCATTAGAGAAGGAAGGATGTCTGGTGAGATTAGCCTGAGGCATCCACTACTTGTCGCAGAGTTCTCCCTCAACATTAAGGCCAGGACCGCACTCGAGCTTTTTGCAAGATGGATGCCAGATGGGGAGAGTGAGCTCTGTAAAACATCCGTTTCAAGAATACAAAGAGGTACTCTTGAAGGTTCGGAGGAATAAAGAAGTTAGAAAATATTCCTAAGGATTCTTCAAATATAAAATGATGAAAATAGAGGATAGGAAAAGAGAAATTATGTAACAAACATCGGGCTGTTACAGTAATATGTTCTACCTTAGTAATTTGAAATTGTTGCATTCTCTATTTTACCTAGCAAAAATTCTCCTATTAAACCTTTCTACTGCAGAAATAACCTCTTAATCTAAAGACGTAATTTTGCTGGGACATTTAGAAGAAAATAAAGTAATTTTTATGTTATTTACTCGATGTCTATGCTGTGTATCTATGGATGAAAAGGTAAATCTAGTCTATTCTGCACTCTGTATACTAGATATACTCTTTGTATAAGCTAATGGATGAGTAAATGTGAATGCACTGAGATGTCCAGAAATAAAGTCCTTAAAAAAAGTCATGATTGGATTGGTTAGCTCAAAGATAGTAATTTCTGATTTGATCTTTCAAATTTCAAAATTCTCAGTACAAAGTTTGGAAAAGAAACACCCCATTCTCAAGTTGAAGTTTGTTGTGAAGAATGATTACAACTGAATGGACTAGAATTTTTCCTCATTGTTGAGATGGGTTAACACTTGCTTTTGTGTTGCTTTCTTGGGTTTGATGGCATTTGTTGTAATTAACTGCAAATTTTAATTTTTCTGTAAGTCATTTTTGGTTAATAATATGACCCTGTAGAATATATCTTCAACTAATGATTGTTTTTAGAATTGTCTGTACCTTTGACAGCCTATGTGTAGCAAACACATCCAATAAATATTATAATTTGCCTAAGGCGTAAGCGCAGTGCCGGCATGGTCTACTAGATTAAACAGGTGTCTTCCATGAGGCAGATACATTGGCACCTGGGTTTGAATCTCGTTGGATATTTACTTTCTTTGCTGTGTTTGATTCTTTCGCTTCAGTTGAGGTGATTATGACCAGATTCCCTTAAGTTATTGGGAAAACCTTCGTTCAGGCTTTTACTGAAACACAAGACCGTAAATAAATAAATAAGATGTAAGCTCATCTTGCCTTTTCTTCTTTACAGTTTTTTTGAAAATAATTAAAACAGAAGAGTCGTGTTCTCAAATAAAGACCTTGGCATTGCCACAATTAGAAGCTTAATGAAGTAAATCAATGTTGAAAAATGAATTTAAGACTAACTATTGAAAACTACTCGAGTGACTATTTTTTCTGAAGCATTTGATAATTTCTAATTAGTACTGAGAATATTAACATAAATTATATAATTTTTGCCTTTTTAAACTGCCATTCGTTTTATTGTTGATTTGTTATTACATTCTTTGTCAGTAAGTTCCTACATGAAGAGTCTTGTATATTTAAAATGTTTGTTTGAATTAGATTTCAGAAACAAAATTAAGTGACAGTGAAGACTGCGATGGTAAGTTTACATGTTTGTATTTTAATGAGAATCTACAATGTCCATTACTTTTTTTTTTATAAATTAATACCGTAGGCCTAGAGCCCCGATTATCCACGGAATTGGGTGGGAAGGGCTTCGCGGATAACGAAAATTGCGAATAACCCGAAAAAAGACTAAAAATGAGGAGTAAACACGAAAAAAAAAATATTTCAGCATAAAAACTACGTTTTTTTATACAAAAAACATAATATGCAAAACTTTTAAAATACGTACAGTACAGCAGAAACCTTTCTGCAGAGCAAGAGCCTGCCACTCATCCACAAATTCCGAGAAGGCCTATAGGATTACGATGCACAATAAACCTGTCAGTAATTTTCGACCTTCGCACTGTAGGGCCAATTGTATTTTCCCTGTTGTTGGCTTGGATTAAAATTGGTTTTTGTGAGGTTCGTAATTAAAAAATTTTTTCGCGGCACTCGCGGATAATCGGGGCTCTACTGTATTTTATCTTAAAAAAGAAAACAATAGACTAATTAATTTTATTTTGCAGGTCATTCATTGTTTGCCTTGAAGTCTCTTTGACCAGCTATTTAATCCTTTTACTTTCTTTTCTCATTGTTTGTTAATGACTAAATTAGTTGTTAGGAACATCATCATAGGAAGCTCAAAATTAAAAGAAAGGAACTTCTTACTTGAAAGCTAAAATTTGTAAAATTTGTAAATTTAAAAAAAAAAAAAAAAGATTTTTTTTAAAAGTAATTTAAACTTTAATAATTAACCAATTACTCTAATTAAGATTGTTAATCTCTAGCTAAGATAAAATCCAGTTTCTTCAAATTATAAGTTTTTATTATTTTGATGATTAAGCAGAATTTGAAAAATAAGAACTACCTCAGACTAAGTTTACTTGAGTTAGAGAAGAACAAAACAATTTTATTTATTTATTTTTTATTCAAAAAACTTTCTTTTATTAAACTCAGCCTTTCAGGAAGTAACTGTTTAATAGAAAGGATTAACAGAATCACTCTAGTAATAAGAATAATTCTTATCATGAAGTGAAATACAATTGAGGCAAAAAAGTTGGTTGATAATCTGAGGCTTTGTCATTAGTTTCAGAGAAAATAAATAAATAAAAAGTATACATTTTGAATGTTCTAACTGTAAGCAGAAGTGTTTATTTGCAGCTTTGTTGCATTTTCAATCACTGCCTATCTGATATCAAAATATCATTTTGGAAGGTAAATGTCCAAATACAGATCTATTACTTACTGTACATGTTCAAGAAATTGTGTCTTACCAAATGTAAGGGAATAAAGATGCTGAAACTCCCTAAGTATCTTTAATTGTTATTAATTATTAAAGAAAATGAAAAATAAAATAAAAAATCAGCTTATAAACTTGTTTATGGGCAATTATCAAAAAAAAAAAAAAAATTATCACCAAAGAAAAATTAAATTAAATTTTCTGAGATTTCATTCATATTAAGTTTTAAAGTAGTATAACAAAAATTATAACAAAATTATGCTGATTGAGATTATATGTTACTTATTTGGAATTTTTATAAATTTAAATAATACGATATTGATGTGTGGTCGAAAAATAACAAGAGGCCGGCGTCTGTGTTATAGCTTAAGATACACACACTTTTACTTACAATTTATTTACAGTTTATATACATGTTTGATGGATTCTCAAGATCTGCTTGGAGTTTTCTTTTCGGTCAGTCACTGGGTGCTCGGAGCTTTCTGTTCGGTCAGTCACTGGAAGAGAGAGCAAGTTGCATAGTTGATTGGCCTCCCACTTCAGCCAATCACAGGGCAGATTAACTGACCAATCCAGGAAGGTTTTCTTTGCATTATAGCCCCCCCTCCAAGGGTCTGCGTCCTCGCTGACTGAGCTGTCCAGGTACCGTCGAGGGTGGGATGCTTTTCTCTGTAAGCGGTGCAGGGGAGGGGGTGCGTCTCATGCTGTTGATCCAATTGGGAGAGCGTGGTTCGGCTGCTCAGGGGCAAAGATGGCCTCATCATCTGGTTCCACCATTGTCCAGTGGTGTGGAATTGGCAGTGTCCGTGCAGATGTTTCCGATGGCGGGATCCTATCTTCCGTGCTGGACAAGTGGGTGCGTCATCTGGTGGTAGGTAACACTTCATCCGTGTAATGTGAGCTACCTCTGTTGGCTGGGAGCGAGTAGTAGGCTGTAGCCGGGCAATCTTCTAGGTGACAAGCGACGGACGATGGCATATGGACCTCGCCAACGGTGGAGCAATTTGTCGGCGAGGCCAACCAAGCGGGTTGGGCTGAAGATGAGGACGAGGTCTCCGGGGCTGTATGTGATCTGGTGATGATGGCGGTTGTATGCGAAGTTGAGACTCCCGTTGTGCGTCTACCATGAACTGGTGGGCGATGGTGTTTGCTCATGTAATCGGCGTTGTAGGGCGGCTGCATAGTCCGTGGAGGTCTCTGGGCTTGGGCCAGCAGGGTATTCAATGTGCTCTGCGTGTGATGACCCCGGAACATTGATTTGCAACACATTTCATATTAAAATCACATTAAAATTTACGTGATAACACACCTATTTCAAGATCCTCTTAAGACACCCAAATTATGCTCTACTGTAGCTCAGCTAAAATGAATTATATTACTATAGATTTATTGTTTTGGTGTATTTGCTCTGAAATATTTATTTATTTATTTTCAGTTTTATCATCTGAGAGAAGACATGAAAACAAGCATCTCTGTTCTGATACTAAACAGTGCTTAGATAACGATCAGAAAGAAACAAACACCGAGGAACTCTCAGGGACACTTAATTCAGACGTTAATTCACATTTAGAAAAGAAATCTGTGCCAGCGTACTGCTTTCTAGATTCTCAATCAGTTACAGTGGAATGTGATAGTTCTAGTTTTCCAACTTATAAAGGAAATGTAGAAAGTATTATAGACACTAAAACTGATGGAATTCAGAAAGTTATTGAAGAGATAAATTGTAAAGATCCCATATATTTTGCTACTTGTGGTAATGAGTTTTTTCCAGTTTCTAAGGGAAAAAAATGGCAAAATTTTGAAGAGGTTTCCAATTCAGACGGAAGATCTGAAAAATTGGATCAAATGAGTGGAGAATCTGTTTTGAACTTTAGTGCTGAAAAAAATTTCATTTCTTCTAAGGATTTACAAGATAAAATAGAGATTTCTATACCTTTAGAATACTCCCCTAATCAGACTGAAGTTAGTGAAAAAGACTTGCTTACTGTTGCTGGAGATGATATTCCTTTTGACATATTCAAAAAAATTGGTGATGACAGAATAGATACACAGACATGTTTGCCTGTAATGGCTGGTGACATCTACCATGTGGTTTTGGAAAAATGTTGGGGATCTCTTGGCTTGAACATTTCTGTAAGTATTTAAAAGTTCTATTTTTAGATAAAGATTTTAAACTAAAGTTATAAGGGCCATTCAAAGAAAATTAGCCAAAGTGCTTCTTAGCAAGACACGTTTCATTTCCCACAGTGATTCTGTCGATGAAACGGTGAGCTTCCTTTTGATATTAGAGCAAATGTTCCAGGCAAAGACACATGCGAATTCAATCCAAGTTGTGTGGCACCCACTGTGCTCAAATCTTCCAGTATTCAAACAGTCCTGTCGTCAAGTGCTTCCACCATGACCGAATAAGAATTGTCAACTTCTGCCATGGAAGCATCGTTGATTACACTTCTCGTGATGTGCTTGACCTGGCCTCGAATCATCATTTAATGATGACTGTCCCTCTCGGCACCGCTAACTCCATTTTTTAGCACATGACAAAGATAGGCATTTTTGGTACTCAATGGATTTCCCTACACCTTCAATGATTCAAAAACCTAATAACTACTCACTGTTCAACATTTGTTGCTTCAAACATGACTAACAAGGAGGCTTAACGTGCATGTATTAAAATAAAGAGAAAGTGAAAATAAATAAAATGCACTTACTTACTAAAATGTTGAGGAGAGAATTATAAACATGATAATAAACCAAGAGTTTTGGAATACATCAGTGAGTTTTGGAATGTCAGTTTATTACCATGTTTATAATTCTCTCGTCAACATTTTTGCAAGTAAGTGCATTTTATTTATTTTCACTTTATTTCAATCATGACTGTTTGGACACTAGAATGACATCCTGGAACAAAAGCAGATCCTCTCATCACGTGATGGCAGCGCTACCTTTGTTTGATGTCGAAAATCCCTCAATAGACTCATTCGGCATTTTCTGTGTCATTTGGCTCATTTTCATTTGAATGACCTTTATATATTATTATACTAAAATCCTTCATCATCATTTCAAATTAGAGTAGATTTATCAATAGAATCGCAAAGATAAAATCGCAAAGATAATGATGTCAGAATGACATCATTATGAATGTTTGTGATTTGAGAATAAAGCAAATAAAGTCAGTATTGAAAAATACCTCTAAAACCTCATGAACTTCTAGATTTAAAAAACCTTTGTGGAAATAGTCCATTAGTTGTGATTGCAAATTTGAAAGCTGTCCGCTCTTATTTCTGGGGTGATTTGCCAAAAGGAGTCAAGTCCTGAAACAACATTTCTGGGAAAATGAAAAAGAAAGTTCAGAGTTGTGTAATACATAGTGCAGAATGCAAGGTTTTATTTACGTATAGAAGCTGAACTATGTACAGTGGACTTAGATCGGTTTCACTTATCATGAATGCATCTAAAATAGATTGACTGAACATGTTATCTTAAAATAGCCAATTGTGGACTATATTGAAGTGTTCTTTTCCTTATTTATTACTATATATATTAATTTGTCGAGATTTATTTAAAATTTACTTAAAACTACTTCAGAGGTTTCTGTCATTTACGGAATTCTGCAATTATTGACAACTAGATGGGTACCGTCGCTTCGCTCCGGGAACCCTTGCATGTATAGCATTAAAAAAAAAAACTTTATTTATTTAGCAAATTAATATGGAGATCGGAGAATACATGACTTCTTAGCTCGTTGTTTGCTTCTCCGCTTAACTCAGTTGTATTGGGAGTTGGCACTCACACGGGGGGTGGGGTGCCGCAAAAACACTTCATTTTTGCATGTATCTTCCAAACGCAGAAACGTTTATTAATGACTGATATACTGTTCGATAGAACTTTCAAATACCAATATTTTCTCAATATAATGTTCTCTTCCAACTTGTATACTTTTCGTTTAAATTGAGAAAAAGTCAAAATTTGACCCTTTAAAAGGCGCCATCTTGGAAATCAAAAACTTTTTTCAAAAGATTTTTGTAGCATTTTGTTTGTCTTAAAAAGCTCTACATTTTATCCATTTAAATGACCAATCTATCTCTTATAGTTTGGTCACAAAATTGGAAAAACGTAAAGTCTTATGACAATGACAGAATAACGCTTTTATCTATACTTACTATTATAAAGCAGAAGATTTTGTATGTTTGAATGTGCTAATCTTAGGAACTATTAGTCCGATTTGAAAAATTCTTTTTGCGTTAAGAGAGCCTGCTTATTGAGAAAGGTTATAGGCGACATAACATCACGCTACGATCAATAGGAGCGGAGCAGTAAACATAAACATCAACAAATCT
The DNA here is from genome assembly GCA_023159025.1 of Thereuonema tuberculata. Taxonomy (NCBI): domain Eukaryota; kingdom Metazoa; phylum Arthropoda; class Chilopoda; order Scutigeromorpha; family Scutigeridae; genus Thereuonema; species Thereuonema tuberculata. Next base: position 70,900,392 of record JAFIDM010000003.1, read on the forward strand.
GAGATTCAAAAAAGAGGTCCAACACACTATTAATAGGGGGAAAGAGAAGAAAGCATGAGTCAAAAAACAATATAAAATAAGTTATAATTATAATTATGTATAATAACAAGGACATGGTATGATATAATGAAATTAATACAATAAAATAGTCATTATAAGTACAGATAATAAATTTAATTAAGTAATTGAAAATATTTAAATAAAGGTTTAAATGTGGTTGGCCTCTTAAGCAACAGTTCTGCTTCAACAAACTAATTTTTGTGGATGTGTTTGGTTAATTTCATTGAATAATTCTATGCGTTTCCTATATAATTGATACTAACCGTAATAGATAAGCGCACGTTTGACTTAATATATATAAATTTTAGTTTTTAGTTACGTTTAATAAAATCAATTTGTAGGTAGTTTTTTTTAATAGATTGCAAAGATCATGTTATGAATAGGTAACAATATATTATAGACAAGGTGAAAAAAACTAAAAATATCGTCTACAATGAAGTATACTGTAAATTTTCATTAAATAATTTAAAATATTGCTACCGAGCTTTTGTATAGGTTCGGTGGCGGAGGGGAACAGAATGCGACAGGAGTCAGGTAGTTAAAACCCACAGAGACTTTATTATTTAAGATCAGTGATCAAACACAGTTAACTCAAATAACGTAAGAGTTCTATGGCCAGGCTGACTTCTCCACAGTCTGCTAATGGCTAGCGATCATCTCAGGATTCTACCGGGGACGGGTGCTGTAGTCTCGGCTTCGGTTAACTTTTCCGCTGCCTTCTAATGATTAGCGGTTGTCTCAAGGTTCTACCGGGACGGGGGCTGTAAGCTCGGCGTCGGTTTTCTCCTCCGATGCCTTCTAACGATTGGCAGTCGTCTCAGGGTTCTACCGGGGACGGGTGCTGTAATCTCGGAATCACTTGTCTTCTCCGATGCCTTCCAAAGGCTAGCGGTCTTCTCAAGTTTTCTACCGGGACTGGGTGCTGTTATCTCGGCTTCGTTTCTTCGCAGTCTTCGGACTAACGCATGCACTTGGCTCGCCTTCATTCGACTTTTCTGCGGGGCGGCTGCCTAACTAACTTCTTCTGCTACTCTCTCTATCTCCAGGTCGGAGACCCTCTAGTGGCTGAGAACCACAAAACTAACTCTTCTCTCTGACTTCGGGTAGAGACCTTCCTTCTGGGCTCCTGCTCAAGTCCGTTCTCAAATGCTCTGCTCCAAGTGGAGACCTTCCTTCTGGGCGGCTGCCCACAAACGAACTGACTTTCAGGCGCTCTGCGTCTCTTTTTAAGGGCGCAGACTGCCTCGACCCAGACTTCGGAATAGTCGACTCGACACAGGTAGGTCTGGTAGATCGAGTCGACTTCGTTGGAGGGGGAGCGGACAAAAGAACTGGTAACAATATATTGTATTCGTAAAAAACCTCATTATCTATTTTATCATTTCTTAGTATATAGCCTTCAAACTGAAGACACTTTCTCTCAAGTCGGTTATTTTTTAGTGATTGGTCCTTTTATGTTTCCACATAATTTCCAGATGGTATTTATAGTTAATGCGATGCACTTAGTTATGTACTCGCAATGTGTATAAAACAGATATTTAATTTAACGTGGGTGAAACCGCTAGTATGAATATAATTTCAAAATATTGGGAAACATTACTTATAGACCCTTATTATTAAATGGTTGTAACAATATAAAAATATAGATATAAATTTTCATATAGATTTTGACATTTGAATTTCGTTTTTCAATAAAGAAGAATTTTTACAAAGTTATAACAAAAATCATTTAAAGCGCAAATTTTAACTTTGTAATGAACAATAACAATTTTTTTTTTTTATCATGATATTATAAACAAGTTTTGTTTTGTATTTAGATTTTTTTTTCTATTTTTATTTTACAACTAGCTGTACCCGACCTGCCTTGCAATGCCACTCAAAGAAAGAAAGGGCTTGGTGAGAAGGCAATTGACTTGGGGGGGCCCGAGAAGGAGCCCTAAATATAAGGTCCCGGTGAAGGTCGGATGTGGGACACTTATGCCCTTGTGTCGCCATCCCTCCACCCAAGCCCCCCCCCCCCCCCCCCCCTAGGAGAACGAATTTTTCTCTTTTTGCAATTGACTTGGGGGCCCCGAGAAGGGGCCCTAAATATAAGGTCCCGGTGTCGATCGGGGGTGGGGCACTTAGGTCTTTGTGTCGCCATCACCCACCCAAGTGTGGTGTCCCTGCCCCCCATAAGAGAGCGAATTTTTCCTTGCAATTCACTTGGAGGGCTCGAGAAGGGGCCCTAAATATAAGATCCTGGTGTCGGTCGGGTGTGGGACACCTAAACCCTTGTGTCGCCTTCCCCCCACTCAAGTGTGGTGCCCCTACCCCCCAAAGGAGAACGAATTTTTCACTTTACACAATATTTGTGTAGTTCTTATTTTCACCACCAGGTGGATATTGGGTATTTCAGGGATTTTACCCCTTTTCAACCCCTTGGGTGGGGGGGCAGATTCTAAGGTAGTCTATCTTTTCCGCAGGGTCCTAAAGAGTAATTCTGGAAAGTTTGGTCCAGATAGGTCAAAGGGCCTAGGAGTGTATAAAGGACAAAGAAAGAAAGATACATTCATTTTTATATATATAGACACGTTTACTATTTTTATTCTGCAATTTCTATCAATAGATAATTCTAATTATATTTTCATATGAATTTTAATTATGTTTTTATGTTTTATGTTAATACTTTTACAAATTTAAACTTGTCACTTTAAAAGGAAAGATGACAATCTATATTACTAAAATCTTTTATTTCTCTGTGTGTCTGTCCGGCGCAGTTTTGTGTGAGAATGAAAAATAGAAAGATTTTTTACAATGAAAAATCAGTGACAGAAATCGAACCTGCAACCTTCTGATCCGAAGTCAGACATCTTATCCATTAGGCCATCGGAACTACAACTCTCTGCATATTATTTTTTTGACTTATCTGTCAAAACTGAACTGACTTTGACTGAAAAGTAACAATTGTAATAAAAAAGAAAGTCAAAAAAGAAAGTAGCAATACTTTATTAGGTAGAATACTGAGAAATCACTATTTGTAAGTTAAATCCACTGAAAAGTATCAATTGGAATGAAAAAAAGAGTCAAGAAAGAAAGAAGCCATATTTCTATTAAGTAGAATACTGAAAAATCATTATTTGTAACTCAAAAACCATCATTATTTGTAACTCAAGAACCACTCAAAAGTATCAATTGGGAAAAAAAAGAGAGTCAAGAAATAAAGAAGCACTATTTCTATTAGATAGATTTCTGAAAAATCACTATTTGTAACTCAAAAAGCTAGAATCACATCAAAGTCAAAAAACTAAAGATAAATATGCGACTCATCAACCAAGATGAACGAGAGTGTCGATAACATCAATCGAATGATAAGTCTAAGAATAAAAGGAGAGACTACAGAGCATACAAGTGCGAATAAAATTGATACTTCTGATAATCCACCACACGAACATCTCTATCGCCCGAGTATCTAAATGCATTGAATCTCAGCGGTATTTCTCAACATCTTTTGTCATTGAAGATTGGGTCTCCAATAATATTGTTGCGAAACATCAATCCTAAGTTTGCATACTGCAATGGAACTCAACTTAAATGCCGTTCATTCGATAATGATCTCATAGAAACCGAAATTATAACAGGAACTCACAAATGAGATTTTGTTTTCATCCATAGGATGTCTATGCAACCATGCGATAATCTACTTCCATTCACTTTCACAAGAAAACAATTTCCGATCAGACCTTCTTATGCGATGTTTATTAATAAAGCTCAAGGACAAACTCTAAATAAAGTTGCCATATATTTGGAAAACGTTGTCTTTACTCACATACAACTTTATGTCTTTGAGTCACAATTCAACAGAATTTGGTTATCTTCTACAATTCTCTTCATATTGTTTTTGGACTTATCTGTCCTTCCCCTTCCCCCATCAATAAGGAATGTATTCAACCTTTTTTTTTTTAATCTCAAGATTGTTTATTTATTTCCCATCCGTCAGTTTATTTGTAATTCGAAAATGACAATTAAAACTATAATTACCGAAAAGTTGCAATATTTTAAATATAATATTCTGACTTAACCAAATTCTGTGTGATATTGAAAAATAAGCGCGTGTACATGGAAGATGTTGGAATATAAAAAAGAGCGTCAAGAAAGAAAGAAGCTCTATTTTATTAGGTAGAATACTGAAAAATCGTTATTTGTAATTCAAAAACCACTGAAAATTATCAACCAATATTACTAAAAATTTTGCAATTATTGTAATTTGTGAAATAGAAATAATTTCTACAAGTTCACTTCCTGAATCTAACATGCAACTTTCTGCTCCGAAGTTAGACGTCTTAGCCATTAGACCACGAGGACTACATTCTAATCTATAAAAACTAAAAATATATCATAGATATATGATTCACACGCTGGTTCTAAAAGCAGTCGTAGATTAAGAGAATATAGACATCAAAAATTAAATTAAAAAAAAAAAAAAACTTTTAAAAATTTTAGTTTTAGTTTTCTTGATGTAATTTGTGTGTGTGTGTGTGTTTTTTAATAAATAAAAAGTTGTTTTCCGTTACATAAGCGAGGCTTCCGGAGCGAAGCGACGGGTAGCCGACTAGTTTCCCATAAAACAGTCTTTCTGCTAAAGTCGTTGCTTCGAAGTCATTAGGTTTCCTCTTCTCTTCCTTTTCTTGTTACAACCATTTAATAAGTAAACAAGACTCTATAAAGTAATGTTTCCCAATATTTTGAATTTGTCAATAATTGCAGAATAAATGACAAAACTTTCTGAAGTCGTTTTAAGTAAATTTTAAATAAATCTCGACAAATTAACAGACATAATATTAAATAAGGAAAAGAACACTGCAATATATGTATATATTATTAAAATAAATAGTATAAGTTTTCGTCTCAATAGACCTCCGGTCGCAGTGCTTGGCTTCTCTGCCACCCACATTCACTACATAACATAAGTTTTCGCCTCATTATCATTTCAGTTTTGATTTACATATCTTGATTTACTTTTTCATAAATATATGTTGTATACGCTGATTTAACTTGTTATATTTACCTCAGTTTTACAATAATGTTGTAAGTTTTTTTTGGGTTTTTATTTATCTGAAACTAAATGATGAAATTTACTGTAAATGAATAAATTTTTAATATACAGGGTGATTCCAAAAGGTGGGTCGAAAATTGAGCCGTAGGTTCTACTCATGAAAACAAACAAAAAAGTCCCTATAAACATGGGTCCGGAAATTAGTCGTTTTCTAGAAAAATGTCTTTATCAATATTGAATCATTATTCAATGTAGGTGTTTGTTTCTTGGATTGTTGGCACAGTATGGTGCGAGAAAACATATTGGAAATAAGCAAATTAGGGAACGAATGATTTAATAAACGGTGTTGAATAAAACTTATGTCATTAAATTAGCGAATTTGAATAAAGTTAAACACGGCTGCAAGAACAATTAATTTTTTTGACTTACAACATTTACAATGATTACTGCAAACTACTTTTGCGCGAAAACTATTCATTAATTGTTTGTTTTTGGTTTATTAACATCGATTATTAGATCACTAGTTGCGACCCGTGAAAAATTCCACATTTTTGAAAAACACAAGATTAAAAAATATGTTCTAAGCTAATTTTTTTAGAAGCCATGACTTCCACAACAGCCCAGATGTAATTGAATATCGGCTTATTTGTTAAAATAATATTATAATATTGTTAAAATAATAAAAAAAAATAAAAAATTGATTTATCAGTTTCGTAGTAGCCAGAGCTGCGTTTTCACATTATGAAACATAATGGCAACCTGCTGCCCTAAAAGAATAGGGTCGTAGAAATTGAGGCAATATTAACGGAAGTAAAACAAATGCCACATTTTTGAAATATCCTGAAATTTTTGAAAAACACAAGATTGAAAAAGATGTTCTAAGCTCATTTTTTAAAAGCCATGACTTTCGCAACAACCCACATGTAATTTGAATGACTAAGCCAAATTTTGTTAAAATAAAATAAAAGAAAAAATTGATTACCAGTTTCAACAATAAAAATAACAATTACGAATGTTCAACAATAACAATTACGAATGTCCAACAGCCAATACCAACAATCCTGTCTGGACAACAATGACGGCACATGCAACGTCCTTGTCTCCTACTTGTTGATTATTTGAGCGAGTGACTCCACAGCCGAAATTATGTAAAAACCGAGGTTTTACAAACTCTGTGATAAATTTTGACGCATGAACTTCATGCATTTCAGTGTAAACTTCATTTATGTGGGAAAGAAAATTTCAATACGCTGATAGTAATTATGTAATCGCGCTCCGTGGCCGTGAAGTGAGACTAATATTAGAAACGCCATCTTTAAACATGGGCATGACGTCATGCCTGACGTGTTCCAACGCTGCAGTGTGATTGGTTATTTCAAATTACAAATTTACAAAGATCGTACAACTTTTGCCTATTAATAGGATGATTCATTCGCTATTTTGCTTATTTGTGTTTTGTTCTATGAATATTTGCAATACGTTTTCTCGCATCATGCAAAGCAAACCAAGAAACAAACCCACCTACTTTGAACAATGATGTATTCTCGAAAACTATTCATTTCCGGACCCATGTTTATAGAGACTTTTTTTGTTTGTTTTCATGAGTAGAACCTACTGCTCAATTTTTGACCAACCTTTTGGAATCACTCTGTATATATAAAGTAAATATTGAAAAAGGGGCTAACAGGCAAAATAATAAAGGAAAAATAATGAAAAAAATGTTTTTCCACGTTTTTTTTTTTTTAATGATATTCTACATAAGACAATTCAATTGATTTATTTAAATTTACTTTTCCCAAATTGAAGAAATTTCGGATTTTAGGGGCATTAAATAATTTTATGACCCTATTGTAATTTTTTCCATAACCAAAATTACAAAAGGACATAAAATAAATTGATGAGATCACTTTAAACTTGTGTTTCTGCATAGGATAATACTACGCTATCGGAGAGGTTAGTCACACTGTATTTTGCGCCATCTGGTGTTCTCCCTATTGTGCTTGTTAAACTCTTCCATTGGAAACTGCCGACTCTTTCTAACCTCTATAGAATGAACCTTACTTATGACGTCACAATCACCTCAGCTAATAGCAAAACGTTTTTCACTCCCTCCCCCATGGATTATCGGAAATAAAGGCGCATTTTTCATTGAAATACTTAAAATAAAATTAAAGTATTTGACACAGAGTTTAATAATCACATATATTAGGCTAGACTATAGAATCCGGCCCAGGTGGTGATTCGGTGCGCAACAACACACCACGTGGTTTTTTTCAAATCATTTATTTTATTTATGCGGAGAGATATTTTGTTTTGTTAATTTTTTTTAGTCATGTGATTTCTATTGTTCTTTGTTCTGCTCTGCCAAACAATGGATGCTTGTCAAAAGTTAACGGACGGGAAATGTGATTTATCTGGCAGTTTGACAGATGGGTGTAATAAAGATGTTATTGATTTTTGTATGAATGTGGGTATGATTGCGAAACAGTATAAATGTCCAAAGTGGGGTAAAAACATTAAATTGAAGCAAGTGTGTCTGCGAAGGATAACAGAAAAAATATACCCTCCGCACACGACAGACGAAGATACATAAGGTAAGCATTTTTCACCCATTTCAGTATCAACCAAAAACAATTAGGCTTAGGTTAACTTAAGTTAGGTTGGCACCCATTCCATTATCAACCAAAAACAATTAGGCTTAGGTTAGCTTAAGTTAGTTTGGCTCAGATGCAGGATGTAACCCTTCAAATTTGGCTTAGGTTAGGTTAAGTTAGGTTGGCTTAGCTTCAGGATGTATGTATTGGTAAAAACCCCCGCCATTTTCATCCACTCACATTTCAACACTAAATCATGTCCGCCATCTTGGATATAGTGCCAAAACAACGATGACATCACAACTTCGAAAAAAAAGTTCGTTCCACACCTGGGCCGGAAACTGCAGTTTAACCCATATATTAATCATTAAAGTAAAGCAAATTAAAATATTCGCCCCTAGGAATTATCCCCATTGTTCGGTCATGAGAGGGATTGCACTAAATTTACGTAATTTTTGGAGGGAAGTTTTGTTTTGATGGATGAATTAATAGAATAATCTTAATTAATAGTTGATTAAGTAGCTTCTTATGATTAATAGTTTCAGTTTGAACCTTTTGACCTGTGTTGATTTTATGAACAAAGATAAAATCAGAAATAGTTCTAAAATAATAATAATTATAAAATTGTACATTGAAATAAATGGGCTTCCACGATATGTTTCATCCTTGACAGTTGTTTCTAGAAAGCAATCATTGAGATATACTTATCTATATGGATATATTAAATCCTTTAGACTACTTGTAAATACCATTTACTCCAACACGATATTTCGAATTGGTCTCCTTGACCATTCTTCATCAGGTGACATTAATACATTAAATAGTGATTCTCTTTTAATGTATTAATGTCACCTGATGAAGAATGGTTGAGCAGACCAATTTGACATATCCTGTTGGAGTAAATGGTATTTACAAGTAGTCTAAAGGATTTAAAGCAATCATTGAATTTTTAACTTTGTTTTTTTTTAACAGTTTGGCATCTTGATACGCCAACAGTTAATTTAATTGCTTTTTAGCACCAAAGATTAAGAAATAGTTGGATAAAATATCTGTTGTTCTGCTGCTTCTGAGACAAACTGTAGAGGCTCCGATTTGAATAGACTAGATAGGATAGTGACTGAATTAGTTTGAAAACTGATCCCTTGTGATTGAGACGGTTTTTATCTTTGCTGAAATAGTAAGCATTGTTAAAAGCAAAGGAAGAAGAACCATGGATCTTTTTTTGCAGCTTCTGTGTTTTTGAAAAGAGTGACATTTTCTCTAAACTAATGTTTAATTTAATAGAAAAATAATAATTAGATAAAACAAAAAATTAATCCAGAAGGAATTGGATTAATAATAAATGTATTTGAAAAAAACTCACATTGAATTCTAAACAAATTTATAATAAAAGGCTTCCAATAGTAAATTTCGGAAATTAACAATAAAGTAAAATAAATAGAAATAAATCTTTTAAAAAGTGATCTTTTAAAAAAGATAGATTGCTGTGTTATTAGGCTGGGTTATGATGTCAGAGTTGCATTTCCTTAACTATGGAGATGACAATTACTCGTCTATTTACTATAATTTGTTGCAATAATGTATCGTGACATTGCTTGAGCTTGAAACGTGAAACTAGGGAAACCTATTCTTCTTACAAAAATAACCTACAGTCCTATCAGTTATTAGGAAGAGGATTTTAGTTGTGCAAATTGGCACAACATTTATTGTTGATGTTTTTTGTTCTGCGGGGGTCACTGCCAGGTGTGACGGTGACCTCCACTTAAGTATCTTGCCTTTCTGGGTCTTTTATCGGGGAAGGCGGAGATCGGGCTGATGAGTCCCAAATAGGACGAAACGACCGTTTCCGATTCCTTCCCTATAATCGAACCAGAAAGGCAATTTGGTTAGATTTGTGCTGAATTCATTTCTTGTTTTATTTAATTTGAATTATTTTAAACTCTTTTAACTGAAGAAATACATGTTCGAAAATAAACATATCAAGAGTGAACAAGGGGTGGATGGCTTTCTATAATTAAGTAGGTCTTCATCAGTGCTGTAACAGTAAGAACTTTAAATTTAATGTTCGCTTTAGGATTGTTTAACGTTTTCTCAGGGTTTGACAATTTTTTCATAGGGGGGGGGAGTAAGTCCTCCTATTTCAATGAAATTTGATATCTACGGGGTTTTGGTGTTACAACATACGAACATTCATTTGTAACTATCACGTGGTTTTTTTACCAACTGGGAAAGGTTTCAAGTGGTCTTTCAATTACAATTTCTTCTTCCTTCGTGACTGCTGTTTTTTTAACTGGTATTTTGCCAGTTTCTTATATCTAATTGTTTTTACCTAAATAATTCTCTTCCTTTTTATCACCATCCCTCTGTCACAGAACTATCACTCAAAACAAACACAATCCCTATTTCTTTTTAATTTTCCTTTCTCATGATCCTTTTTATTAATGGCCAATATATGCATAATAAACATTAATTCTAAATATTCTTACCATATTTATAAAATTAAATGCATTGTCCTTTCTCCAAAACTTGGGGGAAAAAATCAGTTAGGATTTCCACAAAACCCCCCCTGTAATAGCTTTTTTAAAATTAGAATTTACACCCAACTACATTGGCGAGCAAAAAAACAAAACGACTCAATGTTCATACTTTCAATTGTCTGTTATTTCAGAAATGAAATTATTTTGAATGAAAATGTAAGTATCATCTGAAAGCTTGTAAAGTACACTTTCAATCAGTAACACAAGTTATCAATATACAATAAAATTTTCTTGTACGATAAGACCTAGAACGGAAACAGGAAGGAACAATAAATGGAAAGGGTTTGTTTGAAAAGAAAAGCCAAAATACTGTAAAAAGTAACAAAATTTATTGTAATCAGCATTTGTGGTGCCACCCCTAGCACTTGTAATGGCTTCCATATGGTTTGTCTTCGACCGAATTAATTTCTGCATAGTTTCCTGTAGAATGGCTTCCCACTCCTCTATCAAGGCTGCCTGGAGTTGACTGTTGGTGCTAGGAATGGGACTTTCAGCTCAAACCCTTCTCTCTAGTTCATTTTTCATGTGCTCGATGGGATTTAAGTCCATATTGGACGGAGGCCAGTTTATGGTAGGTACGCCGACGTCGTCCAGGTACTGTCGGACGCACCTTGCAACATGTGGTCCTGATTTACGGAACCACATAGCCACCTAAAGATGTCCCTCTGCCGTCAAACCACCTTTGCAGCCACGACCAGCTATGGCAATGAAGCCTCGAGGGAAATTCCAGCCCAGCAGGATCCTCTGTCGCCATAGCTCACTTGTTCTGAGATACAGCATTGTGTATAACGTTATCCAGGCCTCCTGTCGCTGCCGTGTAAGCACATTCTTTCATCGGAAAACAAAATGTTGCTCCATTGCTCTAAATTCCAATGGACATGCTCGCGAGCAAAGCGAAGACATACTTGTCCATGGGCTGCCATCAAGAGGAGCCCAGTAGCAGGCTTCTTCGGTGTCAGGTTGCCATTCTTCAATCGTCTTCTCACCCCCCATTCCTCCATGCTCGTTGCAGTTCTTGTTGGATGTTAATTCCGGTGATTTCGGAGTAAAGTTCAGACAATAAAGCGATCGTCTCTCTGAGATGCGGTCTGCCTGAACCTGGTCTCGGATTGAAAGCACCAGTCTCCTGATATACTTGTAATATGTTCAACTGATTATGCCTCTCTTGCAACAACTCAAGCTGCTTCTTCAGGCATGGTGTCTATTTTGTAAGTGAATAATGCAATGTAATAAGAGGAGATGTGTAGCGGTCCACTTGTGAAAAGTGACTGATGTGGAATACCTCTGTTTTAGAGACAATGACATAGCACGATGCAGTTTTGTTGGATATTGACTTTTATTGAACCACTTGAAAGCTTATTTTCTACGATGATGTATAATTACAAATACATTCCTTTCTGACATAATTAATATGAGTATTAATAATTGGATAATAAAAACGGTACACATAATTTAGGAAAGAAATGATATATTAAAACATTTATAAAATATATAAATACATTACAAAAACAGGACAGTTTCGTCCGGCAGTGGATTGCTCAGGACATCGTCAGCTAAGTGACAAGGATATACATAAGTCCCTTTCCTTGTCACTTGTAACTAAGCCGACGATGTCCTGAACAATCCACTGCCGGACGAAACTGTCCTGCTTTTGTAATGTATTCTTTATATATTTTATAAATGTTTTAATATATCATTTCTTTCCTGAATTATGCGAGTTGTTTTTATTATCTAATACTCACATTAATTATATTTTGAGACAAGTTAAACATCCTAACATGTGACCTAATTGACATCGAATGCAAATTGAGCCGTTGAGTTGATTTCCTTTGCTCGTCAGTGTGATATAAATAAAAACAAAAAGCCTTACTGTTGCTAGCGACCATCACTTTATTATAATGAGGTTGCTAAACTGATACAACCAGGTAAACCCTGCTGTATCTGTAATACTTATTCCTTTGAAAATATTTTGAGGTTGTTGTGTGCTGAAACATAGGTCTTTCTGAATTCAGAAATCACACCTTTTCCTTATAATATTCTTAAAATCTGTTGATTTACACAGCATTCTTAATTATGTCCGCAGATACAGAAACTATAACTGGAAATTGATGTAAAACCTACCTTGTTCTTCTATTTCATTAAATATTTTCTACATTTTCTTCTCAGTCATTTTATTTATAACATCAGAAAGAGTGTTTGAAATTTTGAATTGACTAAGAAATGAGATATTCATCTTTATTTTAAGATACTTAAAAAACGAAAAATAGCATTATTTCTAAATACAAAGAAGTGATAGATGTTAAGTAGTGATAAATGCAAAGAAAACACTTCCTAAGTTACTGAAATGCAGGTTAAGCACTAAAGGAATTGGGAGGAATTAATCTGATAACATCCTTTATTAAATATGTTACTTAATTTTTTAAAATTATTATTTTAAAAAACAAAATATCTCTGAGGTTGCAGAGGTAAGACTTCTAGCGTTTCAATGGGACTAAGTTGGGGTCAGGTGGTTAGACCACAATTTAACCCCCGCAAATAAACCCATTCCCCGTTTTGCAAAAGGCTGTGTGAATTGTAGGACCTGTCTGGAGGAGAAACGCTCCTCAGCCTCCTCTGGCCTGCACCCAGTTTCGTTACTGCTGGACCAACTAGTCCTTAAATTTGTAAAGTATTACATTTAATTATATTAAATTTCCATTTTTATGTGAACAAGTGGCATTTTTCTTCTGGTTTTTTTTTGGAAGAAACGTAAAGGCAGAAATGAAACGAAAGACTTTATTAAACTGCTGGCGATTAAAAGTGCAACACTAAGAAAAACAAGAGCTATCAAAGCCATAGTTATTTTACAGATAGATAATGTTACAGGGTGAAATGATTACAATTACACCTCGGTACGACTTGCCGAACGTAAAGAAATCTGTATTTCGTATAGCCACCAAGGGCGGCATTAACTTCTGCTACACGGCCCAGCATAGAGAGGAAGAGACGTTGTTGTGTGATTGGAGTCAGTCCATTTGTTGCCAAAATTCATCTGCTGTAGCCGTGGGTGGTCTGTAATGTGCCAGTCGTTGTGCGATCATAGCCAGACGTGTTCAATTGATGACAGATCTGGGGAATGCGCAGGCCACGGAAGAAATTGAACATGGTGGCCATTGTTGGATGTTGCGTCTCATGGTCCTGATGGTAAGTAGTCCCAGGCAGGGCTTGAAGCTAAGGGACAACAACACCACAGAGATCTAATGGTGGTTATTCAATGCGGACTAGGCACGAGCGAGACTGGAATCCAGTGGCACCCCATATCGTAACGCCAGGTGCTGGACCGTTATGGCAATGCATAATGCAGACTCACACCGTCTTTCGCCGCGGTGCCGCCAGATACGGATGCAACTACAGTGGTGCTGCAGACAGAAGCGGGATACGTCGGGGAAAAAAACGATGTCATGCCATTCGACCCTCCATGCATGACGTTCTAGGTACCATTGCAGCCACAGATGCCTATGATGTACAGTCAAATGGAGCTGAAGCAATGGATGCCTTGCAAAAATGCTCTGATGCCTCAAACGACATCGAACCGTACGTGTAGAGACTGGGTGCTGTGCAACACACCCTAATTCTTGAGCTAGGGTTTGTGATGTGGCTGTACGATTCGTAATAGCCATGCACACAAGATATCTGTCCTCTCATTCGGTGGAGTCGAGGATCCGTTGTTGTTTTTTTTTTTTCACGTCGTTGAGTTTTTTTTCCACATTTGCATCACTGGCTGTGTTTCATCCAAAACGACGAACACCAATTTTTTGGAAGGATAATCCACAGTCTTGATATGCCACAGTTCTCCCGCGATCAAAGTCGAAATCTGCTGGTATGGCTGCCTTATTCTTCGACGAGGCATTCTGAAGTTGGTGAGCAATTCCAATACAGTACAGCGGCTCTCTTTTCTCTCCTTTACTGCTTCCAAGGGGGCGGTACTGGCTCTCATTATTTGCATATGTGCTGCGTTGCTAATTTTTTACATGTGCTCCCATGATCTATGAATCATGCAAATTTCGTGTCGATCTCCTTCCTGGTGGTGCACTTTAATGGCCAGCAGTTATGAAAAAAAAAAAATACCAGGATAGTTTCAATTCTGAAAATAGAAAGTAAGGAAAAACTGAGAAAAAAAATTATTTCTTTATAATATTAGTGACTATAATATGAATTATTGTCAGTAAAAGATCAGTTATTCTTCCGGTTTTATAGTAATCCGTTGTAAAATTTTACTTATCTGTGCTTTAATTACAGTTTGAGCTTAATTAAGGTAAAAATTATATTTGTTCCAAATTCCAAAACATACTGAAGTAATTTTAGAATATCTAATTTAGATTGAATCGATATTCATTTCAAAATGAAAGCATCCAATATTAGAGGCCTCATAAATATATAAAGGCCCCAGGGGCGTATATAAGGGGGGGGCCGAGGGGGCCCGGGCCCCTCCCGAAATAATGAAGTCCTCCCAACGTTTTTTTTGGTTGAACAGATAGGTTTCCATCGTTTTTTTTTTTGGGTTGAAGAGATAGGTTTCCATCGGTTTTTTTTTTGGTTGAACAGATAGGTTTCTATGGTTTTTTTTTTGGGTTGAAGAGATAGGTTTCCATCGGTTTTGTTTTGGTTGAACAGATAGGTTTCTATGGTTTTTTTTTGGGGTTGAAGAGATAGGTTTCCATCGGTTTTTTTTTTGGTTGAACACATAGGTTTCTATGGTTTTTTTTTGGGTTGAAGAGATAGGTTTCCATCGGTTTTTTTTTTGGTTGAGCAGATAGGTTTCTATGGTTTTTTTTTTTGGGTTGAAGAGATAGGTTTCCATCGGTTTTTTTTTTTGGTTGAACAGATAGGTTTCTATGGTTTTTTTTGGGGGTTGAAGAGATAGGTTTCCATCGGTTTTTTTTTTTTTTTGGTTGAACAGATAGGTTTCCATCGTTTTTTTTTTTTTGGGTTGAAGAGATAGGTATCCATGGTTTTGTTTTTGGTTGAAGAGATAGGTTTCCATGGTTTTGT
>JAFIDM010000003.1:70940636-70963717 GCA_023159025.1 Thereuonema tuberculata
TAATATAGTATTAAAAAACACTCAAGAAGCCATAAACTCAATTAAAGAATATAGAGTAAATAACAGTTGTAATAGATATAAATTATACACTTTAGATATTGTTTCCATGTACACAAACATCCCTCTCCCAGATACCATGGAAATAATTGAATCCAAATACAATGTTTTTTTACAAAATAAATTCAAGATGGATAAAGATCATTTTTTAAGATTATTGAATCTAGTGATGGAAAATAGTTATTTCAAATATAAAGACAAAATCTTTAAACAAATCAAAGGTTTCCCGATGGGTAGCCCAGTATCAGGCACTTTATGCAACATTTACATGAATTGGATGGAAGCCAATTACATCATGAAATGGACAGAAGCTAAATTCTTTTATAAAAGATATGTAGACGATATATTGATTATATGGGAAGGCACAAACAGACAATTCTCCAGATTTTTAAATTATATAAATAAATTCCATAAAAACATAGAATTCAAAAGTGAAGAAGAAGTAGACAACAAGATCAATTTTTTAGATATTACATTAAAACATGAAAATACAGATTTAACTTTTGAACATTACAGAAAACCTTTCCAAAGCAACCATATCCTAAATTTCACTTCAAACCATCACATATCCACAAAAAAGGAAATAATCAAGAGTCATTTAAAGAAAATTACAGATTATACAGAAGATAAAAAACTATGGCAAGAAAAGATTATAAATTTGAAATTAAGATTACAAATGAACGAATACCCGTTAGATTTTATTGAAAAAAATTTCAATGATTTCTTTAAAAGAAGAAATATCAAAAAGGTTCCAAATAATAAAGAAATATTCAAAAAATGCATGATTTTCCCTATTGGTCTGAAAATTAATGATACTATAAAAAAAGAATGTAAAGAAAATAAAATAAATATTGTGTATTTTAAAGATAATGTTTTATTCAAATTTAAAAGAGAAAGGGAAAACACAGAGCTACACAACATGGGTGTGGTATATGCCCTCCAATGTAGAGATTGTCAGGGGGTCTACATTGGGAGCACAGGCCGCACATTAAAAGAACAGGTAGAAGAACATGTAGGGGCTTACCGTAATAATCATGAAAATATATCAGAATGGGCAGCCCACTGCATTCGTAATGGTCACAACCCTGATCCTGTAGTTCATATCATTTATAAAATGCAAGATGAATACAAAAGATTCACTTTAGAATATTGCTTGATTAATTGTTGCGTATGCTTCAACAGAGACAAGTCACAAAAAGTAAACAATATGTCTTTAAGTATTTTCAGGAATTCTCTAATAAAAAATAAAAGATTATGTAAAATTTTGAAATTTAATTAGCTTTATCTCTTGTCAATAATATATTTTGTATCAGTCATTGTTTTTTTATTTATGACAATAACATCTTTTAATGTATTACCACATTATTACTATATTATCCCACAACAATCACTGTATATATTCATTGAATGTACTACTGTATTATTTAATTTTGTAAGGTTAGAGAAAGTTCATTCTCTTACCGTTTAATCGTTATTTTTCTTTTATTTTTCTTTATTTTTATTTGTACCCTGAAGAAGTCTTTGAAAAAATATATAAGACGAAATATTGGATCGGATCGGTGAAGAAGTATTCTTGTTTTTAGTTTAATAAAGGAGTTGTGATATTGGATTAATCTTCATTGCTTTTATGCTCTGTTAAACTTTAACAACTTTAACCCTTTAACGATTTTACTTCTATCGTCAGGAATATATCACCGCAACTATTAATGGAAAAGAAATAAATACCTTACATTATTTCCCAGTAAAGAAAAGTAGATTCTAAACATCGTAGCATATCCTTCTTTAGATCAAAACTCTTCGAACGTTGGTTGCTAAGCAACATGAAAATTCCTGGAAGAAACATTGGAAAAGAGGGTTAATGACTTGAGCCTTTCAAAGTTGAAATCCTTACTTTAACTTTGAGTAAACCATCGTAATTATTCAGAATACAATACTGAAACATCTGTCGAATAAAAAACGGCGTGTCCTTTTAATAATCCTTGATAATCCAGTGAAATAGAAATTATCGTGACATCAGATTATCTTTGAAACGGAGCATCCTCACTCCGCCAAATCGGAACACACATCTCAATATGGAGCAGTCCATACAATCAAATCACTGTGATGTCCACGTAAACTCATATCATTGTCACTTTAACAATGAGTCGTAGACCAAGAAGTTTCGCTCGAACCTTCCAGTCGCTGATTGTTGTTTAAACAGTCGGTCACTACAATGAACGTGTTCCGCTGTAATAATTGCCTCTTCTAATCTATTTATACAACACAATCTACTCTGACATTGCCTGCGTTATGGCTTGCATTTATGGCGAGTGAAATGGTAAATGTAATACGGCCTTTAGAAACAATTGAGAATGCGAAGTTCAAATGGCGCCGCATTCATTGGCTGAGATATTTTTATAATTTTCATTTGTCTACCCATGAGCTATTTGTAGATTAATTAAGTTGATAACATTCTATGGTGTGTCATTTTTTTTTGTCATCTTAGATTGTAGTTTGTTTCAAATTTTGAATTTTAAAACAAATAATTTTTGACTTATAAGAGCAGCGTAATTATTAATTATTAACAAAAAACTTTAATGATTGATAAAAATTTGTAACCATTTTATTTATAAAATATTTAGAATCCAGAAATTTCCTAAAAAATATTGTTAGAATTGAGTTAAAAAGCGCAGTTGAATCAAATAAAAAGTGAATTAAACCACTTGTGATAAAAGAATTGAGTTCATTACTAAAAGTGTCGTAAAATATCTTTTCAGCAAAATACATATTTGATTGTCAACTTAAATAGAAATACTTTTTATTTATGCGTTCAATGCGTTAAAAGCAAACAATTCTAACGAATTTGTGCATTTTATAGATTTTTCTTCCCTTTTCACAATACATTAATGCACGTTAAACCTTCTTTACTTTTTATTTATTTTAAATATTTTTTTAATTTTTTTTTTAATTATGCAATTCTTTTCTGTATTCAAAAATTAATATGAAAACTAAAAAACTCGTTAATTTAGTTAAAAAAAAAAAAAAAAGACGTTAGCAAATTTTAATTTTTCTTAATCTAAATAGTTCAAAACTTGAAAAACAGTGACATTATTCATTTCACGTCTTCAGGGTTTTTCTTTTTTTGATATAAATCACTTGCGAAGCTTACTACCTAGATTAAGTAAATAGAAATAATCTATCATTGCACAATTTGCATAATTCTTAAATAAAATAAATACTATTTAGTAAGTACTATTAAATAAATAAATAAATAAAGTTATTTTAAAAAACTCCTATTACAATCCTTGGATATCGCATCTGTTTTTGTTGCTGTCAAAGAGTTTTTATAAAGAGGCTAAACATAGATTTTTATTATTATTTTTTGTGTGACTATTTGGTGATCCACAGGGTTTTAACCTTCCAACAATTCTTTTCGTTTTGACAGAAATATCGGTTTCGCAAGATTCGAAATGAAGGTCGAAAGTTGTTGCTTAAGAAATGTTGACGAGGCTGTGACGTCACTCGAACGGAAAGAGATGCTCAGAGGGTTTCCTGGGTTGATTCTATTATTTGGAATTCGTCGACGAACAGAAAAAATGGTTTCGAATATTTGAAAAAGAACTTTGTTTTCTCAATGAATAATTAAATAATCTACTTTGGTTAAAATATAGTTAGCGTTGGATGAAGAAGTTTTTCATGGAATGTGAGTAGATTCTTAGTGAAGTAAATTTTGGTCAAATGGACGGAGAGAGATAATTGATTCTGATGCTGGGAGCAACTTAGCATTGTTTCGTCAACTGAAGCAATTGTATTTCCTGAGGCAGTATTTTTTCGCTCTCACCCTTTGATAAAATGGATTCGTTCGTTCCTTGGACATCTCTTTCCTTTGCTACTACTTTTATATTCGGACCAAGGTCGAACGTCGAAGGTAGGTAGGTTGGCCTTTTTTTTTTTTCTGTTGTTGTTGTTTTTGAAATAACATTCAGCAACTTTTTATTCTTTTCTTATTATTATATTTTTTTTCCTCTTCAAAATCTAAATTCCTCTTCTTATTTTTTAAAGAAGAGTATTTTTTTTTGATGCCCAAATGGAGTTGTTTAAGAAACGAGGGATGAAGTTCCTAAAAGAATTGGAAGCCTACTTTCCTTGCGTTTTATTTAATTTAGTTGTGAACATAAACAAACGAAAAAGCCTCCGTTTTCTTTTTTAAATTTTAAAAATCTACTGCAAAGAAACCGTGGTTTGTTTGTTTTTTTTTCCAGAGGAAAGTGAATTAATTGTAATCAAATTAGATGGATTGTTTCTTAACTAGGAACATTTCATTCCTTAATGAAGGAGCCACCTTCATTAAAGCGTCCCTTCATCATTTAATCTGTTGATCAACCCACACCCCTCCGCACTCAGGGAAAAACCAATTCTATGAAAAACTAAGACGAGGAAAATATTCTCAAGATTTTGTTCCCTTTGAGAAAGAGGTTTTGCAATGGAGATCAATCAGGCGTTTCTTCAAGAAATTTACTTCCTCCGTCTTTGAGAAATAAATCCTATTAAAATGTCCCCGTTTTGTTTGAAAAGAAAAAAAGATTTGCCTGAGGATTAGTTTTCAAGTATCGTTTTGGAAATAGGTCGAAATGAACTGTTTTTATTTTATTCCATGAATCATAAAAGAATAACTTTTTCAATCTTCTTCCTTTCATAAAAAATAAAAAGTAATTTCTAAAATATAAACAAAACAAGCAGTAATTGTCTATTCAGAACGGAAGTATCTTTTTCCAAGTATTAATGATAGCATTTTTATTTCAGTTGTATCGGATCCTGTATTTGGGGAAAATCCATTGGAATTACTCAACAGCTAATCCTTTATCTGTTAATAATCTCGTTTTAATCAGAACCATTCAACCTCTTTATTTACTGAAATGTTTATTTTTGTATGAATAAAGTAAACATAAAAAAATAAAGAATTGAGTAAGCAAACGAAGGCTACAAGAAAGGATTGAGTTGTCACCGGGAAGAGACTGGGACGGATCGTTTCGTCCTTTTTAGGACTCATCAGCCAGCCAAACTCCACCGATGACAGACTCAGAAGGGTATAGCTTTCCCGGGATAGGTCCCGGGGTATAGCTTTCCCGGGACTCGCTCCCGAGAGCGGGAATTCCCCCCGAAGAAATCCTAACCAAAAATTAAATAAAAAACAAAAAACAACTATTCCTTGTCCTGCAATCTGCTAGGCGCAAAAGGAATTTAAATATGACATTAAATAAAGCCCCGTGCTTTCGTTTGGTTACTCAATTCTTTGAATCATCGGGCACGTTAAATTTCTTTTTATTTTAAATACATGACTTTTGGGCTTTATTTAATGCCATAATCAGATATCGTTATTTGTAGAATATCCAACGCTGCAATTGTAATTGTGATTTTGTTTATTTTTAATTTATACTAAAGAAAATAAATGGAAAAATGACATTCAAGCAATAATTCTTGCACATGTCTTGTAGCACAAATAATTTAATGAAAGAATATAAAAATATAAAGAGCATTACAGAGCGTAAATAATTTCAAATAGTGTCAGAATTGAAATATTCAGGTTTGTAAATGTTTGATCCCTGAATAAA
The DNA here is from genome assembly GCA_023159025.1 of Thereuonema tuberculata. Taxonomy (NCBI): domain Eukaryota; kingdom Metazoa; phylum Arthropoda; class Chilopoda; order Scutigeromorpha; family Scutigeridae; genus Thereuonema; species Thereuonema tuberculata. The sequence goes on from JAFIDM010000003.1 coordinate 70,946,285, forward strand.
TGTAACGAGATCTTCACAATTTAATTTTAATTCTGATTCAAATTGAAGTTTTACTATAAAACAGTGCTAATTTAAGTAGACTTTTTGTATTGAAAGCATCTCGTGAATCACTTCATTGTTTTGACCCTCAATGGGAAGTGGTCAAGATCCAAGAGCGTTTTAAATCTGAAGTTTGATGTTGATTAGTGCCTTATTATTTGAAGACATGTTTTATTATTTTTTCATCGTAGAAATATTACTTTGATTCTGATAACAAATTTCTAATACATTGATTTCATATTTAGATACAGATATTGAGGCAGTTAATAATTAGTTTAATGTAAGGAACTTGAAAATCAAGTGGCAGCGTAAGACATGAAGCGAAATTTTATGTTTAATAATTAAATAGTGTTAAGATTTGTGTTATAATAAGGTGGAATTTTTAAAATTTGTATAGCATAAAGTATTAAGAAGTTGTGATAAATAAACCACGATTACATACCCTTTTGTTATTATAGTAAAGGATTTATTTGTATAGTATTAGAAGTTCTTGAAACTTAAAGAACTTGGTGAAATATTAATGTATTTACAGGAATCCCTGTCCTGTAATGGATAATCCCTGATTTGAATATCGCTCTTGTTAGATTATTTTACAAGAATTTTTTTGATAATAAGTTTTTATTTGTCAAGTCAAAGTGCAGTAGATGTTTAAGGTTAGATGGATTACAATATTGGATGAACTTGTAATATTTATTGAAGGTGGATTTCATTGTAATATAATTGTACTAATATATGCGCCCTTCGGCCATCCCTCTCAGTGTATTGAAAATAGGCCTGGAAAGATGGAATTAGAAATAAAAGTTTATTTACAATAGAAATGGTTTTTGTGAAACTCAGGTCATCTTTAAAATGATTCGAGAATTGTTAGGGAAAAAGTAATTTATTTGGTAGTAGCTTTTAACGAATATTTATATTACAAATACTGTTCTGTAAACTGTGTCTATTTAAAAGGAATATTACTGATTAACAATATATTATTATAAATTTAATTTTCTCGCATTGTTTCAGCTAGAATAATAATATTGAAACGTTTTAAAGTTGAGTTGAATTTTATTTCGTCTAGAACGGACATTTTAGAGGAAAAACTGGTTCCTTACGAAGATAATTTAATGAAATGTGCTAATTGCATAAAAATATTTTGAAAGATTAGCTTCAAAAATTGTAATTTTTTTGCGTTGGATATATAACAAAATTTTTATTAGGATGTTTTATTAATTTATTTTATATTAAGTAAAAGCTCTTTGTATTAATGATGCTAGGAAAAAAAAAGATAAAATTTAAAAATTCGACAAAATAAATATTCGGCTGTTTATCAAAAACATGATTAACTCTTGAAATAATAGTTGGAGCTTTCCAGTGAATGACTGCACTATTTGTAAAACGTCTTTTAATTGTGGATTGCAAAAATTGACGTACTAATAACTGTTTTTAGTTTTAATTATTGAATTTTACTTTAATGAAGGGCTAAAATACAAGAAGACTCTAACAAGTTTTATTGTTTATCATGAAGAAGAGGTAAATTGAAATGTTAACTTTCCTGGGGTTAAGAACTAATTAAGATCCAAATTTTTGATTAATTCTTTAAATTGTTGTGAGAGCGGATTGTTATTTCCTAGTTCTTATCGATAATAATGGTTGAAGCAAAGAGTGAAAATTAAAAAATGATCCAATATTTAGACTTGGCAGAACTTGTGTGTTCAGGATTTAAAGATGTTCATTAGAATTTTCAAGAAACGTAGATTGAAGCTGTTACTTACAGGAATATAATAAGAGATTTTTAGGATGAAGATAAAGATGGTTGTTGAATTCAAGTGAGAATTAAGAAACCTGTTTGTTTGAGAGTATTATTAGATTGAGAATAAAGTTCTGCTTCTAATGGAAGGAATCGGGGAATATTATTCAGGTTGAAGATTAGCTAAGGAATAGGCAAATAATTATTGTGGAAAATAATATAATTAATTAGATTCCTAATAAATCTTCGGACACAGCCTTGTGATGAAGGTGGCGGCCTTCCACAAGGCTAATGGGTCTGAAATCCAGCGCCGGAATAGATTTGGTTCTTGCCCAGTATTTTCCATTGGAGAACACATTTCAAGATGACAGGAAAAAAAAAAAAAACCCTGAAGGAAAGGGAATATTCCTATTAATTCCAGAACCTGTTTGATGTAAGAAAGAAGATGAATTATTACTAAAGATGCGATAATAGATGGTAAAATCCAATGAATTGATTAAGTGTAGGAGTTTCTCATTGTACTGGAATTGAACCAATATTTATTAGTGCTGACAAGAAATCTACCTATACTGTATAAAAAGAAAAGTCCTGACTCACTCATTCACTGACTCATCAACGCCTAGCCCAAACCCTTGGACCTAGAAAGCTGAAATGTTGCATAGAGCCTCCCTTTATGATGTAGACAAGGGATAAGGCCGGATTTTTCGAAATTCCCACGGGATAGGGAATAAAGAGGATTTATATTTTCGCTTTAAAGTTGGCTTATCGATATATAGCTATGTGGCGCCAATCCGCAATACATCTAAGTTATCCGGAGATGGGCTGGGAACTCGTATATTTTTCGATCTCGATATAATTTGCCAAATAAATAATGAAGTTATAATTAAAAATATTTATGTGTCGTTATACACTATGAATACAAGCCAATGCTTCGACACTTCGTCACATAAACAGCGTTAAAATGTCTCAAAATATTAAAAATATTAAAAAAAAAAAAAAACACTAAAAATACTTCAAAACATCGTTAAAACATATTATTGCACGACGTACGTTTCGATATCTCCAGTTACAGATATCTTTCTCAAATGCGCACAAAAAATTAAGGAGTTTCGAAAAATAAAGAATTTTTTTTTTTTTTTTTATATGCTATGTATGCAAGGGTTCCGGAGCGAAGCGACGGTATCCGGCTAGTTATAATATTACTATAACACCTATTTGTCCTCAGGGTGAAATATATCCTGGAAAGTCTGTTATTCCGCGTCAAGTTAAATAAAGAAAAAGACAAATAAAAATTATTGAAGTCCCGTTAGCACAAACAGAACGAAGGATTGAGCCACAAATAGCATCAACCGTTTCAGAGAGTCTGTTTTTCTTATTATTTTAATTAAAAAAAAAAAATGCCAGTAATTTTAAATAGATAAAAAAATAATTATTATTTTGGTTAAATTAATCCTAAAGTCAATATCTGTATTTTACACAAAATCAGCTGATAAAATTATTCCTAAGAGAAAGAAGTAGGAAATGACGAAAGCCAATTGGTGTTGATTTCTTTTCCCATCGTATTTAGCAGCGGAATTGAAATCCTTCCAACAGATCCAATAAAAAAAAGTGTTGAAATGAAATATTCAAAAGTCAATTAGAATTTAGTATCTTTTTTTTTTTTGATGGTCATTCAGTGTTCTGGTTGGCTGACGGCGCCATCAAGCGATAAAAGACGATATTTGCTCACTTAAGTAGTAGTGGTTTTTTGTTTAAATGTTTCGCTTGGTCTGAGTTTTGCAATGGTTCTTCTCTTGCTTTCAATTTCTTTTAATAGAGATGAGAATCATAGTTTTTTTAGATCTTCCATTTATTCTGTTTCCTAGGTCTGTCTGTGTGTTAAGGTAACTTTTCCATTCACCAAATGAATTTTTTGTTGAAGAAGAAACAGCCACAGGATTTGCTCAGAAAAACATTAAACCATTGGATTTTTATTGATATTTGATTAATCTTAAACAATGAATATTAATCCACATTTTGATATGATTAAAATTAATCCAGCTTTTGACAATTTCAGGAAATAACGCGTATTTAATTCCTGTTTTTTTCCGAAAATGGAAAATTTCTATTTGTTGCTTTGAGCAGAAATTGGAAACTAAATGATGGAGGGTTTTTTTTTTTTTGTCTTTTTCATGATTTTAAAAAGCAAAGGGAAAAAAATTGTCAGGTCACGTGACCAAGTTCATTGAAGAATTTGGAGCAAAGTAAAACAGTGTTCCTCAGAAATATTTAAATATTTTTATTATTATTATTATTATCGAAAAAGTTTCAAACCATGGGTTTCCCCAGCTAAGACAATATGGCGGATCAAGGACCAAAACACATATTGCCAAGTGTATATATAAATAAAAAAAGTTTGGAAGAATAGTTAGGGATGTGTGCTTGTGTCCATAAATTTAACGTGTGGTGAATGTATGGTGTAGTGCCTGTCTGTATCCTGTGAGTTGAGTCCCTAACTATGTAACAGTGTAGAAGTCGCGCATAAGATCCTGGTTCATCTGTGATGACCATCGGATGCGCTGGCGTGGTTTCCCAGTTTTGGTGGTCGCCTCCTCTGACACAGACGAAACACTTCCGACTGTTCGGGTTGGATGGTGTTGCCCGGGCATTGTGGTAGCCTTACTACAGGATGGGGTGCCACTTTATTATTATTATTATTATTATTATATCGTAAAAGTTTCAAACCATGGGATTCCCCAGCAAACACAACATGGCGGGTCAAGGACCAAAGCACATACTGCCAAGTGTAAAGACATGTGCAAGAAAGGTTAGGGATGTGTGCTTGTGTCCTTAAATTTCCTAACTATGCGTGTTGTGTTGAGTATCACAGCCTTCTGCAGTTGTGCATAAGTGTTTTTATGAAGTCCTAGTGTGCTGAGGCTGTGGTGCAATGTGTGAGGTACCAGACCAGTGGCAGACAGAACGATGGGTACATCACATCGGTCCTGCCTCCACTGCTTCTGGAGCTCGTGTGCTAGATCGGTGTATTTACTTATCTTGTCTGTGTGAGTTTTCTGCATGTTCTTGCTGATAGGCACTGCAATATCAATGAGATAGGTCTGTTGTTGACTTATCAACAAGTATGATATCAGGTCTGTTGTGATATATGGTTTTGTCTGTGTTGTTGTTGTTATTATTATTGTTATTGTTATATCTATATTTAGAAACAAGGGATCGTTATTTACCTTTGGCTCCTAAATTCTTTTTTTTTTTTTCACTTTTGAGTTTAAAGTTTGTGGATTTTTTTTTCTTTTGGAAACCTACCTATACACTTTCGTTATATTCAAAACAATGATATTTATTCTAATTATTAAAGTTAATCAGATGCTCCTTTGTTGAATATGGACTTAGTTCTTTAGCAAATTTGGCTCTTTTTCTGTTTCCGAAGTTTTTTTTTTTTTTTGGTTTTGTTTTTCGTTCTGAATGTTTCAATAAAAAGAACGAAAACCCGTGATGTTTCACGTGGATTTACAAAAAGGAATTGTGCTGATGTGGATGACGAAGAAATAGTAATTGTGAAATCACTTTGAAACTTTTCCAGTTGGTAAAAAAGGTAATGTGATAGATTGATAGTTAAAGATTCCTATTTTTGTAACTCGATAAGCCCTCGGTATCAAATTAATATCGAGATCGGAGAATCTTCCCATCCCTTCCTGCCTTTCTCTACTCCCCTATATCAAACCTTCCCCAGTTGGTAAAAAAATCACGTGAAGATTACAAAGTAATGTTATATTCTTATTTAATAACCTAAAACCCCTTAAAGTACCCTTCAATAAAGTTTTCACTCCCCCCACCCCTTCGTTTACCCCATTTAGAACCCAAATATCGAAAATTCGTCGAATACGTATCTTTTCGATATTGACAAAGAACATTCAAGTGAAATTTCGTGTTTCCAACTAAAGCGGTTTCAGAGATATACATATCCTTCAAGAATATTTGCCTCCCCCCCTGTTGATATCGCTAGTGCGAATCCTAGTTTTCGTTGTTCTTAAATTAAGAATATTTAATTAAAAAAAAGTTAAGAAGGTATTTTATTATTTCTAAATAATAAAAAAAAAGAAAAGAAAGTTCCCTATCATAAATTAAAAAAGGAAGTAAAAAAAAAAAAAACAAAAACAAAAAAAACCAGAAGAAAAATGAAAGAAATAATAGACAATATGTTTATTATTGTTATTATCAGCAGAATTGAACCTGGCAAAGGTCATACCTCCAAAGGTCAGTAATTAACCGCTGTGCCATACCAACGCTTCCATTGTGAAGACGGGAGTGAGTTAATACTTGAAAGTATACAAAAGTGTCAATGGGATTAAATCAGGAGATGTGTCCATTGTAGCCTGTTTTCCATAGAGTCCTAGAGAGGAGTTCTGCAAAATTTGGTGCAGATCTGTCAAAGGGCGAACTTCCTTCCTCCTTTATATACAGGGTGTTTCATAATTCGCGCAGCATCGGAATTTCAATTGTTAAGGGAAAATATTGCCTAATTTCGTAGGACCCAAGGCTTTTAGGTACAATATTTTGATTTTATTTTTTAGTCCGAACCTCCTAAACTGACTTCCATTCGCAGTCACTACAAAACAACACTCTTATTGGAAGATTTGTGTTATACGGGAAATACATTCTTCAATTACGTACTGCAATCGGATTATTACGAAAATACAGTCGGAACTCTATTTAACGAACCTCAATTTTGCGAATTTCTCTATTTTGCGAACTTTTCTTTGGAACCAAGAACATTTTGTTAATTTCTCCGTAAAATAACCTCCAAATAGCGAAGTGCATTTTCTATTTAACGAACTTTTTCTTGGTATTTTTTTTTCTCCTTGAAGTGTTTTTATTATTAATATTCCCTTAGAGGTAATGAAAGAAATGTGGATACAGCCGAGGGAAAAAGAAGAAATTAACGATGATGTGCTGATTGATGATTATCTTTCACTTGATTTTGAAGATGAGACCTCGGAAACACTAACTATCGAATATTTTGGACAGTGTGAAAAATGAAAACAATACAGCTAGGAATTGCAATGAAGATGAAGAGGATGAAAATGGAAATGAACATGATGCAGAAATATAAAAAAACCTTCATATGATGAAATGCTAAAATCATTGGAAACAATCCGACGCGGATTACAATTTGAAGAAAATACTGAAGGGGTTTTTGGAGCATTGCAAAGATGCGAAACGTACTATGAGCGAAAACACTTTTTCAAAAAATTAAAACTGAGACAACATTAACAGACTTTATTAGTAAAATTTAAGTACGCATGTGATGTAATGTATGCTTTATGTCATTAAAATTATTACTTTTTTTTAATAATATTTATTGTTTACGTATTTTAAATCTGTTTTATGTAGTTTAAAGTAATTTTAAAAGGTGACTCTCTCATTTAACGAATTTTTCATATACCAGGCATGCCAAATTTCCGCGGAAACGCGGATTTACGCTTTTTTCCTTTTATTTTTATTATTTTCCCTTTTTTGTTTCGTGGTACACCGTGTTTCCGAACGTTTTTATGCCCCTCCTCGTTGAATTCCTGAACTTTCAACTCGTTGACTGGCGGGCGAGTCATGTGTATATTAACATTTGCAATATATTATGTGTAAATGAAATGTATATTACTCGACTTGCAAACAAATTTTGTCTTAAATTTTACCTCGCGCATAATTTCCTCTTTTTTACATTTTCCCCACTGTCATGCCTGATATACAAAACTTTTTTTCGGGATTTAGCGATTTCGTTAAATAGAGGTCAGACTGTACTTCATAACTTCGTGGTCTTTTTGCTCCGCAATTTAAAAAAAAAAAAAAATATTGTATTTGTTTGCTTCAACTGTTTATTATCTTGTGCAAGTTCTTTTTCCCCTACATTTTATTAGAATAAACTACAGAAATAACAGAATAAGAAAAGTGAAATTTATTATAGTAATTGCTCAAAATTATCGTCATTCATTGCAAGACAGTGCCTTGGTCTGTGCAGAAATTCCTCCCGAATATTTCGAAGTTGCTGAGGAATAATACGCCTCCGCTCCTGTTCAATTTTTTTGCTTCAGGTTCGTCCTTATAAATGAATGGGTGAGTTGAAAAAGGTACATATTCCAAAAATGTAAACTTTTGGAAAACTAAAAAAAAAACTGTTTTTTAAGAAAACTAATTTTTATACCAAAAAATTTTCTATTATCGATTTATACCTTTAAGTGAAGTGAATTCATTGTGCTTTGTAAATATATAGATATATAACTTTTTATAGCATAAAACTATGAAAATATATCTCAGTGTAGTTTGTCAATTTTGTGGAATATGTACCTTTTTCAACTCACTCATTCAAATGATCTCACAGAAAAAAATCATTGGGCGCCAAATCGTGTGACCTTGGTGGCCATTCATACTCCCACGCCTGCTTATCCACGAATTTGGAAACACTTTATCCAGGAATTTTGGCACAATGGCTGAATAATGGGGAGGGACTGGAACCAATTTCCTCTTCCTACGCCCGTTCTTCTGTTGAATATTTTCCATTTGTCAAACAATAGCGTAAAATTAAATCTTATCTAAGTTCTTGGTTCAGATCAATGGTCATTCCACTACAGTTGGAGGTGTACTTCTGCGACAGATGGAAAAGTTTGAGGAGGTCAATGAATGTGAGAAAACGACAATGGGGAGGGAAAGGCCGCAATTTGTAGCGCTAGTAACTGTAGTATTTCCTTTATTCTAATAAAATGTAGGAGAAAAAGAACTTGCGCAAGATAATAAACAGTTGAAGGAAACAAATACAATAAATTTTTCTTTTTTAATTTATTGTATTTGTTTGCATTTTTTTCTTTTTTAAATTGCTGAGCAAACAAGAGCACGAATTTATGAAGTAATTTTGTAATTTCAGTACGTAATTGAAGAATGATCAAGTATTTCCCGTGTAACGAATTTCACAAAAATCTTCAAATAAGTTATTTATGGTGACATTGAAGGCAAATCATTTTCTGAGGTTCGACTAAAAAATCAAATCAAAATATTGTACCTGAAAGCCTACCAAATTGGGCAGTATTTTTCCTTAACAATGGAAATACCGATGCTGCACGAATTATGAAACACCTGTATACATTATTTACATTACTTTAGATCTCAAGATATTCTCGTTTTGGATTCCTTGCACAAGACAAAAGATACATTTTAATATCGGGCATAAAATTTAGAATAACGAAGTATTGTTCCATTTCTAGCAATAGATATTAGATGAGGATAAAGTAAAACAAGTCAATTGTTAGTTCCAAGGAAACTACTCAATAGTGACTGATTACTGTGACTTTTCTGTGGATTTGTCCCTTGAATGTTGTTATAATAACTTACAGCATATATTATTATAATTTACATTAGGGAATTCTGTCTAACGTAGACAATACTAAAAACACTATTTAAATTACATTTAAACTATCGAGAAAGTAGATTATTTTTAATAATAACTTAAAAGATGTGAAATCATTCTAATTCATCTAATGATCTTACTCTATACATAGATGTTGTTAAAGCCTGCTAAAAAAATGGACGATTAAAATTTTGATTGGATTGAAATTCAATTTTTCTATCGCTTTTTAATATTTTCATTTCAAACAGTAATTTTCTTCCAAATTTAATGAATTTACTTATGCTGATATATTGTTTAGGAACAAAAATTTGTAGAAAAGTGTAATTGGTAAATATAAATTTCAGGATACATATTTTGTTTTCCTTCTTTAATATTGTGAAAAGTTGTGTGATTTTATTGTGAACATAATTAGATCTTTTTTTTGTTCTGTTGTAAGTGGGATTTCATTTTGTTTTGCAATTATTTTTGGAACACTTTGTTATCGTAATGAAATCGGAGAAGAAGCAATTAAAAACCCGGATGCTTCGTTCTAATGGTGGGGGTGAATCTTTTCTCATGGGAACAGTATTCTTATCTTTAGAAGATATCAAGGAAGAGAAATAATTAATGTACAATGTCACGGTCAAGAACAATAACGTACAGAACGGAATGCTCTTCTATTGTTTTGAAATCAACTAATTCTTTTGGAATGGCATTTTAATTTGGATTCTCTGCAGTTGCTCTGAATGTCTTGAAAACAAAATATCATTTATTTATTTATTTTCTATCTTAAACGAAAGAATGTTTATTCTTTATTTTAAGCTAAAGAGTCTGATTCAAATAATAATTCGAGATTCACAACAATACGATTTTTATCAATTTCCAAGTGTTTATAATGAATTTTTTATTTCCATTGACTTTAAATATGTCATTGAAATTCCACCAATGTCTACAATAAGAATCATACAAAGAAAAAAAAATGACGAATCACAAAAACGTACCATAAAATATAACTGCTGTCTATAAAACATTTTATTACATTGAATTCAAATGTATAATTAGAATTCCTCTTCACCAACAGCTCTTTTTTTTGTGATTCCTATGTTGTTTTATTTTTCCATAAGGTTTCCTGTGACGCCAGAGACAATAATCTTATTTATTTATCATATTTTTTTGTTTGTTTGGATGTTACAAATAGAAGCAAGTATTATGCTCAATTACAGAATCGAAATATTTTTCGAGAGGGATACATAGAATCATTATAAGCAATGGCTCAAACATGAATCATTCGTTCCTGCAAAAATAAATGTGATATCCGACTATACCGTAAACCGGGGTGACTTTGTGACAGAATTTGAGGTTTCCAGGCTGTTATATTAATCTTTTTCGTTACTCCCAAAATTTATAGACGGTGATTCGGGTTACCCCATCCTTCCTCTACAAAACTGTATATATATAAATCTCGTTGCCTCAATCGCTTTTTAATAATTAGTGTAAAAAGTTGTCACAAACTCACCCCCCAGCTGGGAGTGACTTTGTGACAAGCTCTTTTTGAGTTAGAAATGCATGGGAGAAAGAAATATCACAAACTCAAACTACATACTGTGTATTTAAAACCATTTTTACTGTTTTAAATGAAAGGGTTAAAAGATTTAAACAGAGTAAATTATATATTTAGATTGGGAAAAGCAAACTGGATGTAGCGTGAAATATGAATACTTTTTTCTACTTCTTAACCAAATCAGTCTGAATTTTTATATCTTAAATTAGTCTAATTGAACAACTTTAAAAAGTCCTCTATTATTAATTATTTTGGGAGGATCAATACGAAACAAAACTTCTTTTTGATACAAAATTGAGCCGGGTTTCAGTTCTTTGTATTTTCACACTGAACTTCGTTATTGAGAAGAACTAACTTATGTAGCTATTCTGTAGATTCCTTCCAATTGTTTCCACTCTTTTCCATTGCGCTGACAATTACACCGTCCAGTCAGTCTCTTCTGTATCACCTTTCCTTCAAAGTTGGCAACTATGTGATCTCCTTGATCTTATTCCGTTTCCGTGGGCGGAGTGGTTGAAGCTCGGATAGGAATCTCATCATCTGAAAACTCTTCGTACAAGTCTAAACTTTGAGTCCTCGGCATTTTAAAATATCGTTATGTACACTGCAAGACAAAATATATAGGTTAAAACACAGTAAAACAATCGCGGGGTGAATGTGACGCTGTCACAAAGTCAGCCTGCAAATCTTTGATTTTTTACATAATGGTTAATAACTCATACAAAACTCGTCCAATTAACATCATTTTACAATATATTGTACATGATATATTTATGTTCAATAATAATTACCTATTAAACGATATCCTCTTCTGTATTTCGCTGTGCAAATCAAAGTTGACGGTAAACACAACAATGCTTCAAAAGTGGTCCTTGGCAACAATGCTTCTGGCTCACCGGATCGAGGCGCAGAGTTTGACAGTCGACTGTTAGGCGCCAGCACACATGACACCAACTCATGGCGGTGCCCATTGCCTGCTTCTCCCTAGGTTCCGGGCGCGAGCTTATAAATAAGAAAAATTGACCACGCGTCACAAAGTCACCCCGGTTAGCTTACAAACCCCTCCCCAACCTAACATATCAACCTGAGACTGTCAAAGCAATGGATCAAAAAAGTGCTGGATTTATGTATTTCAAGCATAAATATCTTGTAAGTTAGTAAAGAAAAACTATTTGTGAAAAGAGGACACATAAATGAAAATTCTGAAATTGGTTGAAATTGTTTCTCACTATTTCTTGGGAAAATCGAAAAAAACTATGTTGATACATTGATTGATGTCTTCCTGTTGTAAGGAATGGCTAATGCTGTACATGGAAGAAAGAATAACGTTGAATGTTTTGGGGATTATTTAAAAAGAAGATGGGATTTTTAGGTTGCACAGTATTTTATGGAGAAGTTATTTCTTTACTGGATATGATTAATTAATTTAAGTTATGAACTGTGAAATATAAGACGATGTATTTCCAGTGATTATTAAGTCCTAATATAATGATCCATTGTATCTAGCGTATGTTTGTAATGAACGAATACGGAATGACGGTAATATTTGACCTAGTAACTAAGATTATGTTTAACTTAACTTTATTTCTTAATCAATTAATAAACATTTATCGATTAAAGTTATAAACTATTATTTCGGCGAATTCATTCAGTAATATTATACATAACATTAATACTCTACAATAGAACTTTATAAACGCTAGAGTGTTAGCTACAACGAACTAAGTAATAATAACTCCGTAGATTATGACGATACTTCCTCTACATCCACTCAGTGGCGTAGCAACGCCTTTGGGGGCCCGGGGCGGGAGTTCCATTATTCCACAACCAAAAAAAAACAAAAACGTAATCTCCAATTCAACAACCAAAAAAAAAAAGGGGGGGGCTGGTCTTGGGTGGATGGGGTCCTTCTCAGACAGCCCCCCCCCCCCCGCTTGCTACGCCACTGCATCCACTTCCTCATTGGAGATTTCTTCCCAAAAAACTCTCAATGATAGAAAAGAGATATCAAATCATCCACTGTTTACATTAGACAGAATACATTTTGTATTATTATTATTATTGTTATTATTATACGTTCTCTATTTTCTCAAATTAAAATCTTCTCTGATGGAGAAAAAAAAAGTGTATTTGAGTTAATTAATTAATTGGAATTAACGGTTTCGTGAATTTCTTGTGACAAATAGCAAAAAGAGAATTATTTTGTTCCCCAATGCAATCAATTCTTCATTTTATTATTAGAAATAGCAATAATTAAAGCAAAATAAATGCTAAATAAAAGAAAACAATATATATAAAAATGCTTCAACTAAGTAGTCACACAAATCAATAAAGAAAGAAAACTGTTATATATTTAAAAAAGTAAATATTATTGAAATTGAAAATAACCACAATGAAATAAAAACGTTTATTATCAATCAAAAAAACAAAATGAATTGATAGTTAAGATTTGAGATTTAATGCAAACATTTTGAATATTAAGTAGCGTCTATCCCAACTCAAATTTGAAACCAAACCTCACTAATTCTGATGAAATCCCTTTGCGCTTTTTTTTTATTAGCATTAATTAATTAATTAACATGTCTGATTAATTTTTTAAAAAAACAAACGTTTTAAATTTTAAGCTGGTTTTTTTTTTTTTATTTGCATTTTTAGTTTTTATTGAGTTATTTTATTATTTTTTGAATAATAAATTATTTGCTATCATTTGAATAGTTGCTCTTTACTAATTAAAATTGTTTATTCAAATGTCTTTAAGAACAAGAAAGAAAGCTTTTAGATGCAATTTGGAAATACAAAATATGTCCGTCACGATAACTCCAAAACTGTATTTAAAAGCTGAAATTTTAGATAGACATAGTTTATTGTAAGAAAGATCTCGATTGATCTTCAGTGTGGAGAACCAAAATCGGCCAATGAACTTTTACGAGATTTTTACCATTCATTGGCAAATTAATTATATCAATTATATCTTGGAGGTTTTATGGAAAACAGTATAATATATGAAGTATTTTCAGCCCAAAATATCCTTAATGTAGAAAAAAAAGGTTAACATTATTTAGGTTTTTATATTTTCTTTTTCTTTTGCCATCTAACGAATCTGTAAATATCTTTGAATTAGTAATAATTGTTAAAATATTCCTTTCCATTGGTCCGTGTCTTTCTTTCGTAGTTGAAAGAAACAAAGAGAGGACACAGCCTGTATATCACCATCAAACCCAATGCTATTTTGTGAGATGAAAGTAAACATCAAGTACTTCAAATATATATACAAGGTGGTTATAATTAAAGTTGGCCTATTTAGAGCATCCTGCAATTGCAACCAATAGTCGGAGAGTGACCAAAAGTTGTACACAAACTATTCAAAGGATGCGCTCAACGATTCTGCAAAAAAAAAAAAAAAAGTTACGAATCGTCCGCTAGAAGGGCGCTTTTTGCTACAACAATGAAAGTAGTGGTCTTGCAGCGTGTCTATAGCTACGCAAACACGATTCATCCCGGTCGTTCGTTTTGAAGGAACATGTCTGGTAGAAACGTGTTTGATGCGACTTCCAGGGTAGAACACGGCAGGACATTCAACCAATAAAGCACAGAAATGAAATACGACACTGATGACTTCATTCATTGTTTGCTCCGCTGAATATCTCAATTCCAGAGCACTATTATTGTAATAAGAAAGATCATCATTCGACAGAAACAATCTTTATACTGAAATATAGTAATTTTATGCATCAAAATACGCTAGAAAATATTTTGAAGAAGGAGTTTCGAACGATATTAAATGATATTGTGCCTGTTTTTCATTTATGAATCATACAGCGAAAATAATTGTAAAGTTTTGAATTAGATAATTACAGCCTTTAATATGGCAAAATTCACATTCAGAAATTAACTGAAATTTAGCAAATCAATCCTTAGGTATTTTCTTTTTGCATTTCTTAGATTTATTGGGATTAATTCTTCAATTCTTTAACTAGCGAGCGATCGGCTATCCCAGAATTCCATGCGAACATAGCCGATGCTGTGTAATTATTGAAAAAAAATCTATTTTTAAATACTCTCTGATAAATTCTGACGCATAAAATTAATGCATTTAAGTATAAACTTTATTTATATTTGAAAGATAATCTCAGTACTGTGATAATAATTTTGTAATAACTCTCCGTACAGCTGAAGTGGAGATAATTCGAAGGGACGCCATTTCTACGAATGGGCGTGACATCACGACTGACTGTTCCAAAGCTTCACCTGATGGTTATTTTTCGCCCGACCAAATGTCTTGTTGAGCAAAATAGAACCAATCAACTTGTTGGGTAAGCAATGGTCCGTCGAAAACGTGTCAGATAAAGTAACATGAGACCTAGTGACCGTCGAAAACTGCTTTTGCTTTATCGTGTTCGTCCTACTTAACAAACATGAATAAATTCTAGCAAGCAGAGTGTTGGTTTGCTAACAGCAGGAGCATAGCATGCATTGTTTTCTCTCTGTATATTACCTTTGCTCGTAATAATTTTTTGAATATTAAAATTTAAATTTTATATTTTATTAAATTTTATTTTAACAGATTGAGATAATTTAAAACAAAAAGCAAAATAATTAAAATCTGGAAAACGGCAAAAAATAAATAAATAAATACATAAATAAATAAATAAATAAATAAATAAATAAATAATCCTTGGAGTCTTAAAGGAACTAAATAGTATAAAAAAAATAAGTATTTCCATCTGTTATTTCTTCACTTAAGCCTAAAGCCGGGATGGTTTTTAGAACGTGTTCTAATTTTTTGATGGATGATTTGATGGCAGAACTGAAACTAATAGCTTCTACCTACATCGAAGATCCCGAATTTTTTATTAAACTTTTGCAGAGTTTAAGAAATTTGTAGTCTGAATTTAATTTCAGTTAAGTATGAATGAATGAAAAAAACCATTTACTGATCCAAGGAACTTGTCTTTCGTCTATAATCAGAAATACGGCGGTTGGGCAACTGTTCTATCGCTTCCGATAACAATGAGCTATTTCGTATTCATACCCGCAGTGACATTGTTTTATTACTGTGGGTATAAATATAAAACATTGTTTTATCAATAAACATTCATTGACAAAAACTTTGCGCATCAAGAAGAAAGGGTTGGATTCAAATAACATTTCATTATTGTGATGAAAGAGACAACGGACTGGAGTGATTACAATATCACAGGAGCAGGAGCTGCGATAAATACAATAAAAAAAGGTCACTTTAGTACCTCGTTGGACCACTTCGAGCCTGGATATATGTGGTGAAATGGTCGGGCATAAAGTCAAACAGACGCCGTGTGTTGTCTTGCTGTAGATTTGCCCAGTTCTTAGCAAATAACGTTCCAAATGACGATCTACAGTTGTCGTCCCATCTGATCCCAGACATGCTCGATTAGAGAGAAATCAGGTCTGATCAAGGAAGTGTCGCAACATGACGTGCGTTATCTTGTTAGGCTCGTGGACGCCCAGCTAGGAAAGGCATCCCATGGGGCCTGAGGATCTCCTGAACTATTATGTCATATGTTATTACAGTCATATTACAGTAAGGGCTGTATGTCACTGTCAAGTGAGGTTGGGATTGTAGCTCTCACCTGTGGTCCTCCAAACCCTGACACAGTGGTCATCCGTTCCCAAACAAAAGCGGGATTCCGTGAGATTCCACGTTGCTCTCTGTTGACACCATTGCCAACGCAGCCGATGATGATAAAGGAACAAAACGGAATGGATATCTAGAATGTAGATTCGCCTCTGCTAAGCGTCTGGAAATGGTTCTGGCAGAGACAGGCTTCACTTGTGACCCTGCCACGAGTCGCTGGATAGTGAACATGGAAGACATTGAATCTGTTCGTGCCTTTCTGACGATCAAACGATCCTCTCTCCTGGTGGTTTGTTTGGGTCGTCCAGCTGGTATAGCGTGTAGAGGTGCCTTCACGTGTCTATTTCTTCCAAGACGATCTGATTGTAAAGTCAGAACGGCCTAAATGGAGGGCAGTTGACCGCATCGCCCAGCCCGCCTCTCACAGTCTATTGATATGGCCTCTCTCTTTGTGAGTTGTTCGTGTTAACGTCGAAGGATTCTTCGCGGCATGTTGATTGCACATAGACCTCGCCTGATCACCTTATAGTGCATGTGGACTCCACTGTGTATCATCCTATTAATAGGCGAAAGCTGTACGGACTTTATTTGTAAATTTGTAATTTGAAATAACCAATCACAGTGCAGCGTTGGAACACGTCAGGATGACGTCACATGTTTAAAGATGGCGTCTCTACTATTTTTCTCCACTTCACCACAACGAATCGCGATTACACAATTATTATCAGCTTATTGAGATTTTCTTTCCCACATAAATGAACTTTACACTGAAATGCATGAAGTTCATGCGTCAAAATATATCAGAGAGTTTGTAAAACCTCGGTTTTTACATAATTTCGGCTGTGTCGCCGCTCTCTCAATTCTCAACAAGTAGGCGATAATGACAATGCACGTGCCCTCATTGTTGTCCAGACAGGATTATTGGTATTGGCTGTTGGACATTCGTTATTGTTATTGTTGAACCCGGGAAATCAATTTTTTATTTTATTTTAACAAAATTTGGCTTAGTCATTCAAATTATATGTGGGCTGTTGCGGAAGCTATTAAAAAATGAGCTTAGAACATCTTTTTCAATCTTGTGTTTTTCAAAAATTTCAGGATATTTCAAAAATGTG